>WOXC01004661.1:0-305397 GCA_011680675.1 Gymnobelideus leadbeateri | reverse complement strand
ACCTGGCAGCTTCTACACTGAGGGATTGAAGGGCATGGAATATGATATTCCAGAGGGCAAAAGAGATGGGAATGAACCCAGGGTCACCTACCCAGCAAAACTGAGTATTTTGTTTCAGGGGAAAATATGGTCATTCAGTGGAATAGAGGACTTTCAAGCATTCTTGAGGAAAAAACCAGAATTGAATAGAAAATTTGACATCCAGACACAAGAAGCAAGAGATGCCTGAGAAGGTAATCAGGAAAAGAAATCAAAAGGAACTTATCAAAGTTGAACTATTTACATTCCTATATGGAAAAGCAATATCTGTGACTGATGATATCTTTCTCACTATGAAAATAATGGAAGAAGGGGTGTGGTCATACGAATACATATGTGAATGTGTGTGTATATGGTTACAGTTATATATGGATAGAGGGCATAGGTTGAATTTGTTGGGAAGGGAGAATACTCAAGGGATGAAATTATGAGGTGAGAGAGGAAAGTGGCAAGAGGAGATGGGGAGAGACAGGGTAGGGTAAACTATCCCATGTAGAAGAAGCAAGGGGAAGTGGTTGCAAAGGAGGGGGAGAATAAGGAAGGCTAAAAAGGCAAAACCACATTCACATTGAATTTGGTTCAGGGAGAAAATGACATACATACTAAATGGGATATCTCAACCTGCAGCAGGATAGGGGGAAGGGGGATGAGAGGAGGGATGATGGATGGGAGGGCATCCTTGGGGTGAGGGGAGGTTGGAAGTACCCACTATAGAAGAGGGACAGGATCATGTAGGGAATGGACCGGGTGGGGGGTGGGATCAGTGGGAGGGAATTATAAGCAGCCTTGTACAATATATCTACTATGACAATGTTTTGCATAGCTAGACATGCACAACATATACTGAATTACTTAAATCCCAAGAAGGAATGGGTGACAAGGGAGGAAGGAAATGGATCTGAAATTCAAGGTCGTAACATTAAATGTTTCAAATATATATATAAATACTATTATTAATACTCTTTTGCCTATAATTGGGAGATAAGATGTGCAGGCATTGGGACACAAAGATTCATCTTCCTCTAATGGAAAAGTCGATGGGGGTATGGGAGAAGGTATGGGAGAGAGCAGATTGGAGGAAGCGATATCTTGTGGGACTGCTATTCTGGGAGGTTGGGTAGGTGAATAATGGGGGGAAAATGATTGTAACTCAAAATCTGGCGGAAATGAATGATGTAAAACAGAAGTTAATAAAGTATTTGTTTAAAAAAAAATAAATAAACAAAAAAAAAAAAAAAAGAAAGAAAGAACAGGGACAGAGAGGACAGTGCAAATGGCTATCCCTTACCAACATGCAACCTCAGACAAATCACTTCCTTCTCCATCAGCTTCCTCTACTATAAAAGGAAAGCACTAGATTGGAAAATCTCTAATGTCCCTTCCAGACTTAACAGTCTATGTTTTAACATCCTATATTCTAAGATCTCTTCAAAGGACCAATGCTACCACCAGCCAACATTTCAGCTCTACCATTTCGATCTTATACTGACTTTCCCCAAGTACTGGCACTCTTGTAGCCTAATGTACAGGGAGAGGCAGATAAGGGGCTGGGAGATAGAGGAAAGAACAAGCAAATGAGACAGAACAATGTGACAGGAAGGGGAAAAATTTATCTTTGTGAATCATCTCTATCTACATAAGTCTTTTGCTGGCAGGAATGTTTGAACAACTTTAATTTAGCTATGACTGGAGGCATTTCCCCTGTCTTCTTTCTTTTAGAATATTTGATTCACCTTATTAGCCTCTGGAAACTTTTTCAAATGTAATTTTAAGAAAGATAGAAAAGACACACACACACACACACACACACACACACACACAGCTTTCCCCCCCCCCCCCCACACACACACACCCTTCCTCTTTAATTTCTTCCTGGTCATCTCAAAATTCAATAAAGCCTGATGTTAAGCTTGTAAGGGAGAGATATTTAATAAAGCAATGATGCAAGCCTCTTAAAAAGCCTAGACAGACAAGCTGGACAGCCCCAACCATTGTGCATAGAATGAAACCTATGATTTACATAGCAGGAATTTCTGTCTTCCCTTAATTTATACCCTTCTTCTAAGATCCATTAACTTTCCCACTGCTGCTAGCGTATTGATTTCCCACAATTTGTATTGTATTCCCTGGGGGAGTTCTCCCATTTCTCAGAAATGCTTGATAATGGTGGCCATTATTCAATGGGAAACTAATTGAAAGGTATTTGGCAAATTCTATATTATATTGAGGGGCAGCTTGATGGTGCAGTAGATAGAGAGCAGGCTATGGAGTCAGAAAGATTCCAGGAAAGTGCCTCAGGAACCTCCTAGTTGGATAATGTTGCTAGACTCACTTTCAATCTCTCACCATCACTTTCCTTATCTGTAAAGCATGGATAAAAATTGTGCCTATATCATAGAAGTATTGTGAGGAACAAACAAGATAATTTGTGTAAAATACTTTCCAAATCTTAAAGTGATATATAAATGTTAACTATCATCATTGTTGTTTTGTTGGTGGTGGTCTGAATATAGGACAGACGTTCAGACCACACCCTGTAGTGTCAACACAATATTACAGCACTGATGGTGACTATGAATATGTCGGTACAGTTCTGAATCACAAAATATAACAGACTCTCCATATAGAAGACAGAAGCAAAACATTTATTTAGACACCAGAAAGCCAAATCCCAACACCAGGAAACCGAATCCATCGTAGCAACAAAGAAGTTAATATGCCACAACACAACAGAGAGCCACACCATCCTTCAGCCTTCCAACAAACAAACACTTCCAAGCCTATACATCTCCTTACCTGTCTTCTCTCCTCCGTCCACCTAACAGCTCTGACTCACAGCTTCCTCTGGGCTCTGCTCCACCCTTCAGCAAATTCCTCCCACTACAGGCTCATGTGATTACATTAAGCTTATTAGGGGGCAGGGAAGATCTTTAAATTTCCATTACCATTACACACCCCTAAAAGAATCTCTCTTAGAAAAGAATTTGCCTGTGTATATATAATATATAAGTATATAACATATATAACATAATATATACATATATTACATATGTGTATATCTATAAGTATATAACACATATTTTTACATACACACATATACATGAGTTGTATACCTACACACATATATATGGGCAGCTAGGTCATACCATCATGCCCAGAGTGCCAAGCCTTGGATCAGGAAGACTCAGCCTTCTGAGTTGAAATATTGACCTCAGACACTCACTAGCTATGTAATCCTGGGCAAGTCACTTAATCCTGTTTGCCTCAGTTACCTCATCTTTAAAATGCACTAGAGAAGGAAATAGCAAACCTCACTAGTATCTCTGCCAAGAAAATTTCAAAATGAAGAGTTAGACATGACTGAAACAACTAAACAACAACACTGTGTAGGTCCAGTGGGTACCTACTTCCAGAGTAAACCAAGCCTTTAGGGTAGTATCATAACACTAAAGTCCTATATTTTCCCAAGGGCAAAAGTGTGACATTAGAATGCTGCAGGATTGCTAAAAGTACTCAAAGTTCAATTCCCTTTCAAGAAAATTCCAAACAGTAGGGTTGGTACTATGTGTTTAGGTATGTATAGACTCTTAGGGAGAAGCTAGAACTCATCAGAGACAGAAAAGAATTATATCATTGTGAGTTCTTTATGTTGTAGTAGGTACTGTTTCCACCCACCCATTCTCATGCCATGAACCATGATCATAGTCAACATTGCTTGTTCCGGGTGACCATGTGGAAGCTTGAAGAGAGGGAGGATTTTGTTGATTGCAGCCATAAGTATCTCTAATAAGTTTACACTATGAGGTAATAGTCATCCTCTTTGGCTATAAGGCTGATAATCAATGCATGTACAAAAAGGAATTGCCCCCACCTCAACCTCTCTTCCCTTCCACCTGCTAATCATGCAGTGCTGCTTCAAGTTGTATCCTGAGAGTCCTGTGAGGGACAGAAGCCTGACTTTATTCTCAACCCCAACCTCCATGTGGCTGAAAGCACATAACATCTAAAGCTTATGTCCTACCCAGGCAAGCCTGAGCCTGAGTTTGGGCCATCCCTTTTGTGTTTACTCTTTTCCTGATCTTGGAAGAAGTGTCCTGTTGATCTCCACATTTAAATTTGAGAATCGTTGCTGGGCCTATAGGGGCTCCTGCAGGACAGAATCTGATCAAACCATATGCAGAACACAGAGTAGCTCCACATCCAAGTTCCTGTGGTCATAGCAGAATTTCCTTGAGGTTAGACAATGTTTCCTACATTTTCTGTCAGATGAAATAAGGGCTGTCAGATACCTCATATTGAAATGCTTTATTGCCTTGATCATGGGAGCTTGAGAAACTTTTACCCAGTTCTGTGGGGAATCTGTCTATAAGCTACTTGAGTTATATTCTGAGGTTATCAAAGAAAACTGTGGCTGGAAGTGAAATGAGCCTAGGGAATGTGGTTTATGGGGCTAACAAGTCAAGAAGCACTAATTAAGCTCTAATTATGAGCCAGCCACACACCTGCTGCATTCTGGCCATAAAAATACAAGAAGAAAGACAGTCCCTGCTCTCAAGGAGTTTACATTCTAATGAGGGAAGACAATACATAAAGTATATTGAGAAGAGAGAAAAGATATCCATTTGGGACCATGGTGGAGAAAGAAGTCTAGAGAGGAATGAAGGAGTGAATACCTCTGGTCTGAACATTTTCCTTAAAATGAAGGTTCCAGGAGGAACTGACCAATCAGGGCCACAAGGTCATAGGGGTCTTCCAGGGTGGGAAGGCTGCTGGCTTATGGTGGAGAAAGAAATCTAGAGTCAGAAATGGAGCCCAGAGAGGAAAGAAGGGGTAAACTCTAAGACTGAACCTGGACTGTGTGAGCACAGAGTCAGGGGTGTGAGGCCACAGGTTACATTGCTATTTCTATAGCTTGTTGCTGATGAATAACATCTGTAGTTGTGGAAGACAAATAAGCTTAAAAAAAAGGTCAGAGGGGTTATGGTTTCTTGGGGCCTCAAGATCACCAGGTAGGAAGGATTCCTGTCTCTCTAGGGATAGTGCCCAACCCATTGGTACAAATGTCAAATATTACTGATGCCAGTCTTTCACTTTCTCCTGTCTCCTGTGCAGTGTCCCTCATGTCTGGACTACACTCCCAAGTTACACTCCCTAAAATGGGTTTCTCAGAGTCCTTTAAGGTTGAGCTGAAGTGCCATCTCCTAACCCTTCCCTGATTCCCCTTGTTGTCAATGTTCTCTCCCTCCTCAAATTATCTTGTATTTAATTACATATGTACAGATTGTATTCCCCTTCCCAACAGAATATAAGCTACCTGAGGGCAGGGACAATTTTATTTTTGTCTTTGTATCCCAAGTTCCTAGCACTGTCAGCACATAGTAGGTACTTAATTAGCTGACTTGGCTTCTTAGGCAAGAGCTATGACATACTAGTAAGAGATTTAGAGAAGGCATATGACCATATGGGCTCCCTGAGGTAGGAATGAGAAGGTTCTAGAGCCAGCTCCTTCAAGAACTCTGAGAGTAGCAGGTCAGGAAGTGAGCCCAGGATTATAGGAGTCAGTGTTGATAATTACCACCAGCCAGGCAGAAATACTATGGGAGACAACAGTTTACCCCTTCCCCATTTTTATTTTGTAAAGTAGCCTTTGGGTTTGTATGTTTACTTTGAAAACAAAGGTGCAGAGCACAGAAGAGTAGGGAATAGGAACTGAAATTTAAATTTAAATTCTTCTGGAAACAATGGCCACAGTTTGTCTGCAGGAATTTGAGGGTTAACGCTGTTCCATTTTCTATCTGTTTTCACTATAGAAACTGCCAAGGCAGTTTTTCCAAGGGCATCCAGGCAGCATAGTGAGTAAAGTGCTGAGCTCAGAATCAGGAAGAATCATCTTCCTGAATTCAAATCCGGTCTCTAGACACTTCCTAGCTGTGGGACCCTGGGCAAATTACTTCACCCCATTTACCTCAGTTTCCTCCTCTATAAAATGAGTTGGAGAAGGAAATGGCAAACCACTCCAGCATCTTTGCCAAGAAAACCCCACAAGGAGTCACAAAGGGTCCAACATGATTCCACTGCTCCCTGAGCTCCAGAGGCTTCCTATTACACCTCCAAGATAAAATATAAACTTTTTGACATTTAAGACTGTTCACAACCTGGCCCTTCCTTTGTGGTTGTCCAGTGGCTTCAGTAACATCTGATTCTTTTTGACCCCATTTGGGGTTTTCTTGGCAAAGAAACTAGAGTGGTTTGCCATTTCCTTCTCAAGCCCATCTTACAGATGAAGAAACTGAAGCAAACAGACAGAAGTGACTTGCCAGGATCACAAAGCTAGTCTTGCACAGGATTACACAGCTTGTAAGTGTCTGAATCCAAATTTCAATCCAAGCCTGGCACTCTATACACTGAACCACCTACCTGTCCCAACTGGTACATAGTAGGCATTTAATAAATGCTTAGTGACTGACTGATATTTAGCCAATATAGTAAGTGACCGAATTCTTTGGGAAGACACCAAGAAGCAAGATTGGGGTATAAGTGATTGGGGGTACATAAACCAAGAGTATAATGGATCACTTTTGGAATGAATCTATGCTCTTGATTTTAAACATAGAGGCCAAGAGAGCTGATAAGTGAAGACTAAGAGGTAATCTGGGCATTATGGCACATACCCAGTTCAATTAGCTGATTTTTACATAATTCAGAAATAAACAGCTACTCCTAGCAACATCCCCTAATGTTGGCAGCACTGTCCAAATCAAAACTAAATTGCCTTGTTTGGAGGACAAGCACGCATCTGTAATACCTTGTTTGAAACGTGTTGCAGATTGCGCATGCCCTCCATGGGGTCTCTCTTTTGTCCTCTAGTCAATCTTGAATTTGAATTTTTCAGAGTATGCTGCTAGATGATGCAGGGGATAGATTTCCAGGCCTAGAGTCAAAATGACCTGAATTCAAACTCAGCCTCAGACACTTAGTAGCTGTGTGACCTTGGGCAAGTTGCTTAACCCTGTTTGCCTCATTTTCCTCATCTATAAAATGAGGTGGAGGACATGGCAAAACCACTCCAGTATCTTTGCCAAGAAAACCCCAAATGGGGTCATGAAGAGATGAATGTGATTGAAAAATGACCAAACAACAACAAATTCTATTCTATGGCTCACAACCATCCAATAACACTGAGAAAGGATAGATATTAAAAAGATAGTAGGACTGTTTTCTAAGGAAACTGCTTGTGGTCACTAAAAGAATTTTGTAGATCCCCAAAGGTAATCTGGCCTGTTCTCCTTCTTTTGTTCATTTCCAGATCCAGATCACTATATATTTTATAGGTGGGTAGGTGGCACATTGGATAGCATCTTGGACCTGGAGTCAACATCTGAGTTCAAATCTAACTTTGTGAGCCAGGGCAAGTCACTTAACCTTTATCTACCTCAGTTTCCTCAATGACAAAATGGGAATAATAATAGCACCTTCCTCCTAGGGTTGTTGTGAGGATCAAATGAGATAAAATTTGTTAAGCATTTTGCAAACCTTAAAGCACTATATAAATGCTAGCTATTATTATTTGTGGTATCAATTTATTCAGCTCTACAGGATAATTTGAACATTCTCCATCCAGTTGTCTTCCCTTGTGTGATTAAGTAGGGCAAATTCTTTAGAGTGATTACAAATTTCACTTAGGGAGTCTTTGTAATGTTTCCAGGTTCTATGCAGTCAGCACAATATTATCTGTGCATCTGATAATGCATTTGAAGGACCTGGAATGACCCAGGATTGGGAATTGGTAGCACCAAAACAATATCAATACCAGGCATCAGGTTAATAAGGAATTCAAGGGTAGAAGACCATTATATATAGAATAAAAGATTAAGGATCTTAAATCTTCATGATTGTAGGTATTCTCTCCACCATGGCAGATCACAACTGCCCATAATTTGCATCTCCATGAGTTGTCATGAAAAAGTGTGATAATTCATCACTTTAAAACCAATGTAGTGATGAGCTTCTCTGAATTTAGCTGGACTAGTCTTTCATCTATTGGCAGAGATGCATTGGAAGTCTTTCTAGTTTGATAGGACTTACCAGAACACCTAATGCTAGTATAGCCTTTGTGAGCCAAAGATCATCACCATGTCATGGAGAAGCCTCAAGGAAGGACTTTAGTGTCTAGACTTTATTAGAAGTCTAAACACCCCAGAATGTAGGTTTTTACATATAAGGTGTCCCAAACCCTCAGAAGATGCCTTCAGGATTGGTACCCAAGCTAACGGTGAAGAGGAAGATATCTTTTGAGAAAGATATGCTGCCTGACATGACTAAAGTCAGTGTGGAATAATAGAGAGAATGCAGGATTTGGAGCCAAAGAACATAGATTTGAATAGTGACTCTTACCTTTTACTACCTTCATATCTTTGGGTTTTAGTTTCCTCCTCCAAAAATATGTTGGACTAGATAAGCTCTAAAATCCTTTTCAGTTTATAGCGGCTAAATGATATATGGGCTTAGAGTCAGGATAGTTGTTATTCAGTCATTCAGTTTGGTTGTATCCAATTCTTCATGACCCCATGGACTATACAGCACACCAGGCTCTTCTATCCTTATAATGGTAATGGAAATTTGAAGATCTTCCCTGCCCCTTAACAGGCTGAATGTAATCACATGGAGTCTGTGGTAGGAGGAGTTTGCTGAACAGGTGGAACAGAACCCAGAGGGAGCTGAGAGTCAGAGCAATTAGAGCTGGGGGAGAGAGAGGACAAAGGCAAGATGACAACTAAGATTTATGAGTGTTTGTTTCTGGGAAGGTTTGGGGATGGTGTTGCTCTCTGCAGTGATGTCTGTTAACTTCTTTGTTGCTACGATAGATTTGGCTTTCTGGCGTTGGGATTTGGCTTTCTAGTGTTAGAATAAATGTCTTGCTTCTATCTTATATATGGAGAGTCTGTTATATTTTGCAATTCCGAACTATGCCAGCACATTCATAGTCACTGTCAGTGCTGTGAATATAGTGTTGGTGCTACAATCCTCCACTGTCTCTTGAATTTTGTCCAAGTTCATGTTCATTGTTTCCATGACACTCGATAGCCATCTTATCCTCTGAGTTCAAATCCTTTATAAGATATTTGCTAGATGTGAGACACTGGGTAAAAAACTTCACCATTCTTTGTTTTTAGTTTCCTCATCTGTAAAATAGAGACAATAATTGCACCTACTTCCTAGGGTTGTTGTGAGGATCAAGTGAGATGACATATAGAAAATATTTTGCAAAACTTAAAACGCAATATAAATGCTGGCTATTAAATCTATTATCCTAATAAATCTAGATATGACCTTAATAGTCACTTTCCATACAACTTAAAATATGCCTTCTTGTTGATTTGCATATTAATTAACCAAGTCAATAGGCATTTATATCACTTTGCCTAGCACAGTGCCTTGAACATAATATGAGCCTAATTAATGTTGAAACAGATTGAAACCCAAGGACTTCCTCTCTCTGCTGGAAAACTATTTATTTTGCAATGAAACTACTTCCTTCCCATCTTCTCCCCTTATAAGAAGGCTAAAAAGCATGAGAGGATAACAAAAATAACAATAACTAACAATGACAGTGACAATAACTACTGAGGCATGATAAAGAAAGTATGGAAAGAGCAGTGACTCTGAAAACAGAGGGCCTGTATTCAAATCCCACCTTTGATATTTGAATACCTGGGCAAGTCATTTTACCTCCATATGCCCCAGGATCCTCAACTGTAAAATTAAGGGATTGCACTGGAAGGCCTCTGAATTTCCCTCTCAGTTTCAGATCTATAACCATGTAACATTTATATAGAAGAACTTTTTAAACCTTTTCCCATTTTATCCTTACAATAACCACATGAGGCAAGTAACACAGGCATTATCCCATTCTACAGCTAAGCATACTGAGGCTCAGAGAGTTAAATAGCTAGTAAGAGAAGGAGGCAAAATTTGAACCCAAACCATTCTGGTTCCAGAAACATTCTATCAACTACAAAGATGTGCCTAAAAGGGGATGTAAATTCTTACTCCTGGTGGCAAAAAAAAAACCCCAACAGTATATTCTACTGCTTCCCAGACCTCTTCTCTCAAGAGCTTTCCCTACTTTGAAAGATCCTTGGATATTTGAAACTGATGATTACCTGGCAATCTCTATCAGCCCCTTCTCAGGGGTATAACAACCCTTCATATCCAATAATGGGCAACACCTTTGTTTTGTTTTTTCTACTTAATTCAAAGAGAGACAATGTAAGATTTAAAATGTGTTTTAACTAGATAAAGAAGGGGAATAGCTGGATCACAGATTTATAGCTAGAAGGGACCTTAGTCTAATACCCATATTTTACATAAGAGGAAACTGAGGCCCAGAGAGGTCAAGTGACATGCCCAAAGTCACAAAGGAAAGAAGACACAGAGGATTTGAATGTAGGCTCTCTAATTTCCAGTCTATCATTCTCTCCCTTACACTATGCAACAGGTTCTATAGTGTATACTGTCTTGGACAAGTGAAGTGAATTGCTAGAATATTAGAATTGATATTGTACGCCAATGACAGAACTAAAAGAGTTACCACATTATGGTGTGTGGAAATTAAATACGTACGTGAGGCAAGTATATATGAATGACACTTTCTGTGTATGTTGTCAGTCTTGTGGCACTGCAGAAAGACAGTATTATTTATATATATTTATATATATATATTATATGCATATATATATAATACATATACGCATATATATATCAATTATCCAAAGAGGTGGCATAACATCTAAATTTTCCAACAGGTGGTGGTCTACTTAAGCCATCAGCTACGTGGTCTCAAATAAATCCTTCATGCATGTACGTGAGAAAGCTCCAAATAGTATCCCACAATTCCCACAATTTAAATCCCACTATGACCAGGTTCTGAATTTAAATATGCAAAATGATAAAAAAAAAATAAGTATCAGGAGTAGAAACAGCACTTCCACAGCGCTCCAAACCACACCACTTCAAAATTTTGTAAAAGGCAGACTCTGAACAACCTCTGGAGCTCAAGAACCCAAAGAACAACACAGAGAAGCTAACCTCCTGCTGAGGACAGCCAGGCAGCCCGGCAGGGAGTGGCCAGCACAGCACTCTGGAAGCCGAGCCCAGGACCCTGTGAGTTGGAGGTGTTAGCCCCAGGGTGGCCAGACAAGCAGCCAGCTTGAGGGACCCCAGAACACCAGCAGCTCTGCATCTCCAGAATTATCAACATATAGATGCCTATGACAAAGTGAGAGGTCAGTGCCCTATGGACTTTGGGACTGGCTGAGAGAGCACATGGCCTCTTTCCCCTGGGGGCAAGAAGCTGCTGAGGAGCTGGCACAGGTTGTGTCACATTGACACATTGCAGCTTCAGCTCCTGGACTGTGAAATGTAGGGGGATCCGGTGATCAGTCTGGGGGTAATCGCTCTTGCTTTCGCCTCCCTGGATCTGGATTGTGGTCTGGGGTGGAGGTCTTGGGGTATGTGACCAGCTTGCCAGAGTGTGTGGAGGTTTCACAGAGGCCACCCAACTAATACCTCTGGCAGTTGAGAAGACCCCCAATGTTTGGGATGGAAGCTCCCCTGTCTGGTGGCAAAGTCCTACTGTGGCAACAAGCCCAAAAGTCAAGTAATTGAGTGGCAACATGCCTAAGCAAATGAAACAAAATAAACAGAAAAATTCAACTTTAGACTCCTATTTTGGGGGCAAAGACAATTGAAGCATGGAACAGGAGGAGGACTGTGAGGTCAGAAATCCTTCATCAAAAGCCCCAAATGAAAAGACGAGCAGGTTACAGGCCATAGAGGACCTTAAGAAGGATTTTAAAAACAAAATAAGAGAAGTGGAGGAAAAATTGGGAAGAGAAATGAGAAGGATGCAGGAAATGTACAAAATGAGAGTCAACAGCCTGACTGAGGAAAATAACATCTTAAAAAATAAACAAATGGAGCGGCTAGGTGGCGCAGTGAGTAGAGCGCCGGCCCTGGAGTCAGAAGGACCTGAGTTCGGATCTGGCCTCAGACACTTAACCCACACAAACAAAAAAAACCTAGCCGTGTGACCTTGGGCAAGTTACTTAACCCCAATTGCCCTAAAAGGGGCGGCTAGGTGGTGCAGTGAGTAAGAGTGCCGACCTCAGAGTTGGGATGACCCGAGATCAAATCCAGCCTCAGAAAATGAGCACCCACACATAAATAATGACTAGCCATGTAACCTTGAGCAAGTTACTTAACCCCAATTGCTTAAAAATAAAATAAAATAAAATAAAATAAAATAAAATAAAATAAACAAACTCAAGTGGCAAAAGAGGCTCAAAAAGGCAATGAGGAGAAGAATGCCTTAAAAAGCTGAGTTTGCCAGATGGAAAAAGAATCTCAAAGGCACACTGAGGAGATTCATTCCTTCAAAATTAGACTGGAGCACATGGAAGCTAGTGACTTGATGAGAAATCAAGATGCTGTTAAACAGATCCAAGCAATTGAAAAAATAGAAGGCAATGTGAAATATCTCATGGGAAAAACCACTGACCTGGAAAATAGATCCAGGAGAAACAATCTAAAAGTTATTGGACTACCTGAAAACCATGATCAAAGAAAGAATCTAGAAATCATCCTTCAACAAATTCTCAAGGAAAATTGCCCTGATGTTTTAGAACCAGAGGGCAAAATAGAGGTTGCAAGAATCCATCAATCACCTCCTGAAAAAGATCCCCAAAAGAAAACTCCTAGGAATATTGTAGCCATGTTCCAGAATTCCCAGGTCAAGGAGAGAATATTACAAGCAGCCAGGAAGAAACAACTTCAATATTGTGGAAACACAATCAGAATAGCACAGGACCTGGCAGCTTCTACACTGAGGGATCAAAGGGCCTGGAATATGATATTCCAAAGGGCAAAGGACCTGGGATTAAAACCAAGAACCACCTACCAAGCAAAACTGAGTATCATGTTTCAGGGGAAAATATGGTCATTCAGTGGAATAGAGTACTTTCAAGCATTTTGAGGAAAAAACCAGAATTGAATAGAAAATTTGACATTCAGACACACAAAGCAAAAGATACTTGAGAAGGTAAACAGGGAAAAGAAATCAAAAGGAACTTATCAAAGTTGAACTATTTACATTCCTACATGGAAAAACAATAACTGTGACTGATGAAACCTTTCTCAGTATAAAAATAATTGAAGAAAGGTATATGGGCATATGAATACATATGTGAATGTGTGTATATATGTTTACAGGTATACATGGATAGAGGGCACAGGTCGAATTTGGCGGGAAGGGATGATACTTAAGGGGTGAAGTTAAGAGGTAGGAGAGGAATGTGGCAAGAGGAGATGGGGAGAAATGGGGGGGAGGGGTAAACTATCTCATGTAGAAGAGGCAAGGGGAAGTAGTTGCAGGGGAGGGAAAGAACAGGAAGGCAAAAAGGCAAAACCATATTCTCATTGAATTTGGCTCAGGAAGAGAATGACATACATACTAAATGGGATATCTCACCCTGCAGGAGAGTAGGGGGGAGGGGGATGAGAGAGGGAATGATGGAGGGAAGGGCATGCTGGGGGGGGGGGGGTTGGAGGCACCCTTTTGAAGAGGGAGAGGATCAAAGTAGGGAATGGACCAGGTGGGGGGTGGGATAGGAGGGAGGGAATTATAGTCAGTCTTTTACAATATATCTACTATGGTAATGTTTTGCATAGCTAGACATGTACAACATATATTGAATTGCTTATCTTCCCAGCGGGAGTGGGTGACAAGGGACGAAGGGAATGGATCTGGGATTCAAAGTTTAAAATTAAATGTTTCAAATATATATAAATACTATTATTAATACTACTTTGCATGTAACTGAGAGATAAGATGTGCAGGCATTGGGGCACAGAGATTCACCATGCCCTAATGGAAAAGTCGAAGGGGGTATGGGAGAAGATATGGGAGAGAGTAGATTGGATGAGGGGATATCCTGTGGGGCTGCTATTCTGGGGTGGTGAGTAGGGGGAAAATAGGGAAAAAATATAACTCAAAATCTGGCGGAAATGAATGATGTAAACCAGAAGTTAATAAAGCATTTGGAAAAAATGTAATTTAATTTAAAAAAAATAAGTACCAAAAATGGGGAATCTATGACACTTCTGCCATTCCACTCTCAGCCAATGACCTCCATATTCACAGGACACAGGTAATCAACATAGTATGGTCACAGAATTTATTTGATATAGTGAAAATGAAAGAAAATTAAGTGCTCCAACACAAAGTCCTCCTCCTCCATCAATCTATTGCCCCAAATCCTCCCACAAGTCATAGAAAGGAAATAAAGGGAGAAGGTTATGTGCCTGGGCCTCCAATTCTGGGTCGTGTGTTGCATCAAAGCTCTCCCACATATACTTCCCAAAAAATGATGACCTATCATAAAGTGACTCTCATATCCTAAAGGGGTAGACTCTAATCACCAACAATAGACACATTTATAGTGGGAACTTGTCAATCTACAAAAATCTCAAAGGAGATTACAGTCCTACTAGCTGTCATCCCTGACACTCATATTTTAATATTTTGAATAATGTCAAGAAATCATTGTTTCTTGAACCTTCTGCTTGCTGATAGGCGCTCAGCAAGATAGCAAGGACAACTTATTTCAGTGTTACAGATCCTTCTTTTGTCAATAAAACCATGTTGGGGCAGTGATGGGAAATGGCAGGTGAACAGTTAAAATATGTTTAGCCAGCCCAGGGCAACTAGCTGAACGAAATGTTAAGTATTTGGTTGAAATTGAAGTGGGCTTTGTGTGTTTATTTTTAATAACTGAAAATATTGTTCGTTTCTTATGCAGGAAAAAGTCATAGTATAAAATGCACACAAGATAAAAAGAGAGCTTAACCAATGACCTCAGTTAGGAACTTCCATTTATTGCCGGAGAGAAGAGTAACATTTGACTGTCTTACTCAGGTTCCTGGTGAATTTCAAGCCCCAGGAATGCATGGTACAATGCCTTGGTGGGATCATAGTTCATCCTCTTCCCTCCCCTAACCCCAAATTCAGTTATCTTACAAGTTTGGCATTGTGTTTACTGGTTTCTTCTAAAATGGGATAAGTGGAGGGCACAGTGTAGAACTCCAGCCCTAAAGTCAGGAGGACCTAAGTTCAAATCTGACCTCAGACACTTAACACTTACTAGCTGTGTGACCTTGGGCAAGTCACTTAATCCCAATTGCCCTGACTTCCCCCCACCCCGCCCCTCCAAAAAGACCAAAAAAAAAAAAAAATAGGTTATCTCAATGATTCACATCCCCTAACAGACAACTAGGCAGAAAAAAACAACAACACATTTTAGAAGGAAAATAAAACTTAATATATGTCATCATATCCCCAATTACTAGCACAATATCTTGAATATAGTAGATACCAAATAATTGCTTATTGTGACATTTAAAAAGTTTGAGAGACATAATTTCTGGATAATTAATCACTTTGTTAATAATACTAGCATATTACCAATAAAATGGGTCAGTGACACCCCCAAAGGTGAATCATATTGGTTGGCTAACAGTTTATATGCCCTTGGAAAAGTGGGTATTCCTGAGGGTGACAATCAACTCTGATTAACAACTATTAATGAGATATAATGAATATTACAAAGAGAGGTGGACGTAGTCTAATGAGGAGCTGAGGGATGTAATCTCAATTATGTCACTTACTTCTAAATTTTCAAGCCTTGGGCAATCTAATCAAAGGATTTATCCCCATCCATACCTGTGTAGATAAGCACAATGGGCTTCCCCACATAGGTGGGAGTCTGCCCAAGATTGAGGAGAAAGTTAATTCAATCTCATTATCAGCAATGTCCTTCAGAGACTGAGCCCTGAAATGAGGACTTTAGAATAAAGGGGGGAACATGATATCCCCAAATCACTGATTATTAGTAATAATTTATCTCATTATTGAATGAAAATTAAATTTCTGGACTAATCAAGTATATGTGGGAAAGCCGTGTTGCTTGTTGATGTTTTGTCACCATTTTAACTAGATACGTGGGCATCCTTGCGTTCATTGTTTTTTTATTGAGCTCTGCATCAAGGTCTCTGAATGTTTAAGTAAAGGAAAATCAGGAATTCTCAATAATAAGAAACACAGCAGTGTGGGGAGAAGCAGTTGCTTTGTGCTGCAATTTTTTTTCAAGTGATGTCTATCTTGCAGGTCTGATATCTATCAAAATGGAAAATTCCTTTAAATTTGAGCTCAGTATTTTTAGGACTAACCAGTGGAAAGCCTGCATATATCCTTACAATGTCAAGAGAACACAAAGGAGACACCCAGTATTTGAGTGTATACCTGTGGTGAATTTATAGGAAGACATGGTAGAAAGCAGGAATCAAAGGTCCAAGTGGAAGCATTAACACTTCACTTAGAAGGACCACTTGTTATTTTGAGATTGGAGCCAAAGAAGAGAGAATGGGTAAAGACATCTTTAAAAGTCATGGAGGGGGGCGGAGCCAAGATGGCGGAGTAGAAACAGCTCCTCCAAGCCTCTCTGCCCCCAGATTCTCCACAAACTATGTAAAAGGGGACTCTGAACAACTTCTGGAGCCCCAGCACCCACAGAACGACACAGAGAAGCTAACCTCCTGCTGAGGACAGCCCAGTAGCCCTGCAGGAAGGACCAGCGCAGCGGTCTGGGACCTGGCAGCGCGCAGAGCACAGGAGCCGAGCCAAGCCCAGGTCCTCCTGAGCCGAGGTTTTAGCCCCAGGGTGGCAGGGCCAGCAGCCAGCTGGAGGAACCCCAGAACACCAGGAGCTGTGCCGACTCCAGAATTATCAACATAAGACATGCCTAGGACAAAGTAAGAGGTTAGTGTCCTATGGAATTTGGGACCTGTATTTGGGGAATGCGTCAGCTCCCTCCCCTGGGGGCTAGAAGCCACTGAGGAGACACGCCATTTTGTAGTTTTCAGAGGCAGCTCCGGCTCCCAGCCTACAAATCGTGGGGAGATCCAGCGATCAGTCTTGGGGGGTAATCGCTCTTGCTTTAACCTCGCTGGATCTGGATTGTGATCTACGGTGGAAGTCATGGGTGGGTTTACAGCTTGCCAGAAACGGAAGTTGCCCCCCACACGTTCGGGAGGAAAATTCCTCTATCTGGCCTTAAAGCCATAGTGTGGCAACAAGCCCAAAAGTCAAGCAATTAAGTGGCAACATGCCAAGGCAAAGGAAACAGAAAAATGCAACCCTAGACTCCTATTTTGGGGGCATAGAGCGGGAAAAGGACTGTGAGGTCAGAAGTCCTGCTCCAAAAGCCCCAGGGGAAAACATGAGTGGGTTGCAGGCCATAGAGGACCTTAAGAAGGACTTTAAAAATCAAATAAGAGAAGTGGAGGAAAAATTGGAAAGAGAAATGAGAAGGATGCAGGAAAAGTATGAAATGAGGGTCAACAGCCTGACTGAGGAAAACAACACCTTAAAAAATAGACTAGCTCAAATGGCAAAGGAGGCCCAAAAGGGCAATGAGGAGAAGAATGCCTTAAAGTCGAATTTGCCAGATGGAAAAAGAATCTCAAAAGTTCACTGAGGAGATTCATTCCTTCAGAGTTAGACTGGAGCAAATGGAAGCTAGTGACTTTATGAGAAATCAAGATGCTGTTAAGCAGATCCAAACAAATGAAAGATTAGAAGGCAATGTGAAATATCTCATGGGAAAAACCACTGACCTGGAAAATAGATCCAGGAGAGACAATTTAAAAATTATTGGACTACCTGAAAGCCATGATCAAGAAAGAACCTAGAAATCACCCTTCAAGAAATTCTCAAGGAAAACTGCCCTGATGTTTTAGATCCAAAGGGCAAAATAGAGGTTGAAAGAATCCACCGATCACCTCCTGAAAAAGATCCCAAAAAGAAAACTCCCAGGAATATTATAGCCAGGTTCCAGAATCCCCAGATCAAGGAGAAAATACTACAAGCAGCCAGGAAGAAACAATTTCAATATTGTGGAAACACAATCAGAATAGCCCAGGACCTGGCAGCTTCTACACTGAGGGATTGAAGGGCATGGAATATGATATTCCAGAGGGCAAAAGAACTGGGAATGAACCCAAGGGTCACCTACCCAGCAAAACTGAGTATTTTGTTTCAGGGGAAAATATGGTCATTCAGTGGAATAGAGGACTTTCAAGCATTCTTGAGGAAAAAAACCAGAATTGAATAGAAAATTTGACATCCAGACACAAGAAGCAAGAGATGCCTGAGAAGGTAATCAGGGAAAAGAAATCAAAAGGAACTTATCAAACTTGAACTATTTACATTCCTATATGGAAAAGCAATAACTGTGACTGATGATATCTTTCTCACTATGAAAATAATGGAAGAAGGGGGTGTGGTCATATGAATACATATGTGAATGTGTGTGTATATGGTTATATATGTTATATATGGATAGAGGGCATAGGTTGAATTTATTGGGAAGGGAGAATACTCAAGGGATGAAATTATGAGGTGAGAGAGGAAAGTGGCAAGAGGAGATGGGGAGAGACAGGGTAGGGTAAACTATCCCATGTAGAAGAAGCAAGGGGAAGTGGTTGCAAAGGAGGGGGAGGATAAGGAAGGCTAAAAAGGCAAAAACACATTCACATTGAATTTGGTTCAGGGAGAAAATGACATACATACTAAATGGGATATCTCAACCTGCAGCAGGATAGGGGGAAGGGGGATGAGAGGAGGGATGATGGATGGGAGGGCATCCTTGGGGTGAGGGGAGGTTGGAAGTACCCACTATAGAAGAGGGACAGGATCATGTAGGGAATGGACCAGGTGGGGGGTGGGATGAGTGGGAGGGAATTATAAGCAGCCTTGTACAGTATATCTACTATGATAATGTTTTGCATAGCTAGACATGTACAACATATACTGAATTACTTATCTCCCAAGAAGGAATGGGTGACAAGGGAGGAAGGAAATGGATCTGAAATTCGAGGTCATATGTTTCAAATAAAAAAAAAAGTCATGGAGGAAGGATGATGAGGGAGATCAGGACAGATAACAACACCAATAATAATTATAATAATAGCTTATGTATTACTTTATCATTTGCAATGTCCATTCCATATATTATCTCACTTGAGTCACACAATGACTCTATGAAGTAGGTGCTATTATCACCCCCATTTTGCCCCATGAGATATTTCACATTGCCTTCTATTCTTCCATTTGTTTGGCTCTGCTTAACAGCATCTTGATTTCTCATAAAGTCATTAGCTTCCATTTGCTCCAGTCTAACTCTGAAAGAATGAATCTCCTCAGTGAACTTTTGAGATTCTTTTTCCATCTGGCAAATTCAGCTTTTTAAGGCATTCTTCTCCTCATTGCCCTTTTGGGCCTCCTTTGCCATTTGAGTTAGTCTATTTTTAAGGTGTTGTTTTCCTCAGTCAGGCTGTTAACCCTCATTTCATACTTTTCCTGCATCCTTCTCATTTCTCTTCCCAATTTTTCCTCCACTTCCTTACTTGATTTTTAAAGTCCTTCTTAAGGTCCTCTATGGCCTGTAACCCGCTCATATTTTCCTTTGGGGCTTTTGGAGCAGTATTTCTGACCTCAGAGTCCTCCTCCTGTTGTATGCTTCGATCCTCTTTGCCCCCAAAATAGGAGTCTAATGTTGCGTTTTTCTGTTTAATTTGTTTCCTTTGCCTTGGCATGTTGCCACTTAATTACTTGACTTTTGGGCTTGTTGCCACAGTATGACTCTGCCACCAGACAGGGGAGCTTCCATCCCGAACGTGTGGGGGGACAACTTCCATTTCTGGCAAGCTGGATATCCACCCCACAACCTCCCCCCAGACCACAATCCAGATCCAGGGAGGTTAACACAAGAGCAATTACCCCCCCCAAGATTGATCACTGGATCTCCCTACAGTTCACAGGCCAGGAGCTGGAGCTGCCACTGAAAACCACAAAATGGCATGTCTCCTCAGCAGCTTCTAGCCCCCAAGGGAGGAAGCCAATGAGTTCCCCAAATACTGGTCCCAAAGTCCATAGGACACTAACTTCTCACTTTGTCCTAGGCCTGTCTGTGTTGATAATTCTGGAATCGCCACAGCAGCTGGTGTTCTGGGGTCCCTCCAGCCAGCTGCTGGCCCTGCCACCCTGGGGCTAAAACTGCAGCTCATGTGGACCTGGACTCAGCTCTCCAAGCACTGCGGGCTGTGCTGCTGGCTCCCAGAGGGCTGCACTGGTCCTTCCTGCAGGGCTGCTGGGCTGTCCTCAGCAGGAGGTTAGCTTCTCTGTGTCGTTCTGTGGGTGCTGGGGCTCCAGAAGTTGTTCAGAGTCCCCTTTTACATAGTTGGGAGGTGATCTGGGGGGAGAGTGCCTTGGACATGCTGTTTCTACTCCACCATCTTGGCTCCACCCCTATCACCCCCATTTTGCAGAGGAGGAAACTAAGACTCAGAGAGGTTAAGTGGCATGCCTCAGGTTACACAGCTAGTAAATATCTGAGGCTCAGTTTGAGCTCAGGCAGGTCTTTCTGACTCTGAGACAAGTAGTCTATCTACTACACCACCTAGCTGATATTTCTATTCTATTTGATTGGTAAAGTATTAAATTCACATTATTTCATTTGAGTCAATGAAGAGTACCACAGGTAATTTTTATAGTCTGGACCTTGATTTCATCCACATAGGGAACTCACAATGGAATCTTTCTTTTTTCTTTATTTCTATTGTTTTTTTGGTTTTTTTTTTCAAATGCTTTATTAACTTCTGGTTTACATCATTCATTTCCGCCAGATTTTGAGTTACAATTTTTTTCCCATCTTTCCCCTACCCACCACCCCAGAATAGCAGTCCCACAGGATATCCCCTCATCCAATCTTCCCTCTCCCATCTCTTCTTCCATACCCCCTTCGACTTTTCCAGTAGGGCATGGTGAATCCTCTTGCCCCAATGCCTGCACATCTTATCTCCCAATTATATGCAAAATAGTATTAATCATAGTATTTATATATTTTTCAAAAATTTGATTTTAAAAGGAAGATAAGCAACTCAGTATATGCTGTACATGTGTAGCTATGAAAAACATTACCATAGTAGATATATTGTAAAAGACTGACTATAATTACCTCCCTCCTATCCCACATCCCACCTGGTCCACTCCCCACTTTGGTCCTGTCCCTTTTCAAAAGTGGATGCTTCCAACTTCTGCCCCCCCCCCAGCCTGCCCTCCCTTCCATTGTCCCCCCCTCTCATCCCTTTCTCCCCTACTCTCCTGTAGGGTGAGAAACCCTATTTAGTATGTATGTTATTCTCTCCCTGATCCAAATTCAATGAGAATAAGGTTTTGTCTTTTTGCCTTCCTATTCTTCCCCTCCCTTGTAACCATTTACCTTTGCTTCTTCCATATGAGATAGTTCACCCCATTCTGTCTCTCCCCATCTCCTTTCATAATATTCCTCTCTCACCTCTTAATTTCACCTTTTAAGTATCATCCCTTCCTATTAAATTCGACCTGTGCCCTCTATCCATGGATAACTGTAAACATATATACACACATTCACATATGTATTCATATGCCTATATACTCTTCTTCAACTATTTTCATACTAAGAAAAGTTTCATCAGTTACAGTTATTGTTTTTCCATGTAGGAATGTAAATAGTTCAACTTTGATAAGTTCCTTTTGATTTCTTTTCCCTGTTTACCTTCTCAAGTATCTTTTGCTTCTTGTGTCTGAATGTCAAATTTTCTATTCAACTCTGGTTTTTTCCTCAAAATGCTTGAAAGTACTCTATTCCACTGAATGACCATATTTTCCCCTGAAACATGATACTCAGTTTTGCTTGGTAGGTGGTTCTTGGTTTTAATCCCAGGTCCTTTGCCCTTTGGAATATCATATTCCATGCCCTTTGATCCCTCAGTGTAGAAGCTGCCAGGTCCTGTGCTATTCTGATTGTGTTTCCACAATATTGAAATTGTTTCTTCCTGGCTGCTTGTAATATTCTCTCCTTGACCTGGGAATTCTGGAACATGGCTACAATATTCCTAGGAGTTTTCTTTTGGGGATCTTTTTCAGGAGGTGATTGATGGATTCTTGCAACCTCTATTTTGCCCTCTGGTTCTAAAACATCGGGGCAATTTTCCTTGAGAATTTGTTGAAGGATGATTTCTAGATTCTTTCTTTGATCATGGTTTTCAGGTAGTCCAATAACTTTTAGATTGTTTCTCCTGGATCTATTTTCCAGGTCAGTGGTTTTTCCCATGAGATATTTCACATTGCCTTGTATTCTTTCATTTGTTTGGAACTGCTTAATAGCATCTTGATTTCTCATAAATTCACTAGCTTCCATGTGCTCCAGTCTAATTCTGAAGGAATGAATCTCCTCAGTGTGCCTTTGAGATTCTTTTTCCATCTGGCAAACTCAGCTTTTTAAGGCATTCTTCTCCTCATTGCCTTTTTGAGCTTCTTTTGCCACTTGAGTTCATTTATTTTTTTAAGATGTTATTTTCCTCAGTCAGGCTGTTGACTCTCATTTCATACTTCTCTGGCATCTTTCTCATTTCTCTTCCCAATTTTTCCTCCATTTCTCTTATCTGCTTCTTAAGGTCCTCTATGGCCTGTAACCTGCTCGTATTTTCATTTGGGGCTTTTGGTGCAGGATTTCTGACCTCACAGTCCTCCTCCTGTTCCATGCTTCAATTGTCTTTGCCCCCAAAACAGGAGTCTAAAGTTGAAATTTTCTGTTTATTTTGTTTCCTTTGACTAGGCATGTTGCCACTTAATTACTTGACTTTTGGGCTTGTTGCCACAGTAGGGCTTTGCCACCAGACAGGGGAGCTTCCATCCCAAACGTTGGGGTCCTCTCAACTGCCAGAAGTATTAGTTGGGTGACCTCTGTGAAGCCCCCACACACTCTGGCAAGCTGGTCACACACCCCAAGATCTCCACCCCAGACCACAATCCAGATCCAGGGAGGTGAAAGCAAGAGCGATTACCCCCCAGACTGATCACCGGATCCCCCTACATTTCACAGTCCAGGAGCTGAAGCTGCAATGTGTCAATGTGACAGAACCTGTGCTGGCTCCTCAGCAGCTTCTTGCCCCCAGGGGAAAGAGGCCATGTACTCTCTCAGCCAGTCCCAAAGTCCATAGGGCACTGACCTCTCACTTTGTCATAGGCATCTATATGTTGATAATTCTGGAGATGCAGAGCTGCTGGTGTTCTGGGGTCCCTCAAGCCGGCTGCTTGTCTGGCCGCCCTGGGGCTAAAACCTCCAACTCACAGGGTCCTGGGCTCGGCTCCCAGAGCACAGTGCTGGCCACTCCCTGCCGGGCTGCCTGACTGTCCTCAGTGGGAGGTTAGCTTCTCTGTGTCATTTTGTGGATTCTGGAGCTCCAGAGATCATTCAGAGTCCCCCTTTTACATAATTTTGAAGTGGTGTGGGTGAGAGCTCCTCAGAAGTGCTGTTTCTACTCTGCCATCTTGACTCCGCCCCCTCTATTTTGTTTTTTAATATATTTTATTTATTTCATTAAATGTTTCTGTTACATGTAAAAAAAATTAACATTCATTTTTTAAAAAATGAGTTTCATATTATCTTTCTCCCTTCCCTCCTCTCTCCTTAAGAAGGCAAGAAATTTGATGCAGACTATGCATGTGAAGTCATGAAAAATATATTTCCTTATTAGTCATACTGCAAAAGAAAACACACAAAAACCCAAGGAAAATAAAGTTTTTAAAGTATGTTTTGATATGCATTCAGATTCCATCCATCCTTTTTCTGGAGGTGGCTAGCATTTTTCATCCTAAGTCCTTTGGAATTGTCTTTTTTGTTGTTGCTCAGTTGTTTTCAGTTTTGTCTGACTCTTCATGACCCTATTTGGGGATTTTTTGGCAAAGAGATACTGGAGTGCTTTGCCATTTCCTTCTCCAACTTATTTTACATATGAGGGAACTGCAGCAAATGGGGTTAAGTGACTTGCATTGCACTGACTAGAAAACTAAGTCATTCACAGTTGATTATTATATATTATTGCTCTTACTATTATACAATGATCCCCTGGTTGTGCTCATTTCACTTTGCATCAGTTCATATAACTCTTCTTGGGTTTTTGTATGAAACCATTCTGCTCACCATTTCTTATAGCACAATAGTATTCCATCCCAATCATATATCACAACTTGTTCAGTCATTTCCCCAACTGATGGGCATCCTTTCAATTTCCAATTCTTTGCCACCAAAAGAGGGGCTATAAGTATTTTTGTACATATAGGACATTTTCCTTTTTCTCTGATCTCCTTGGGATACAAATCTAGTAGTGGTGTTGCTGGGTGAAAGATTATGCAGTTTTATAAGCCTTTGGGCATAATTCCAAATTGCTCTCTAGAATGGTTGGATCAGTTCTGAGATAGGTTAGGATAGATTTCTATACCCAACTGAGTGTGCATCTCATTCCTTCATTGAACCAATTCCTGCTAAGAGGAAGGTTTAAGCATTACCCGCCACCTCCCTCCCCCATAAAAGCTCTTCCTTTCATGCCTCTTTTATGTGAAATAACTTCCCCTATTCTTCTCTCTTCCACCTTTTCCTAGAGCATCCCCCTCTCTCACCTACTAATTTTATTTTTTTAAATCATTCCATCATAGTCAACTCTATCTATGCATACTCCTTTTAACTGCCTTCATAATGATAAAGTTCTTAGGAATTACAGGTATCATCTCATATATGGATGTAAACAATTTAATTCTATTGAATCTCTCATCACTTCCCTTTCATGTTTGCCTTTTTGTGCTTTGTTTGAGTGTTCTGTTTGAACGTCAAATTTTCTGTTTAGCTCTGGTTTTTTTTATCAGGAATACTTGAAAGTCCTCTATTTCATTAAATATCCATTTTTGTTCCCCTGAAGGATTATACTCAATTTTTCTTGGTAGATTATTCTTGGTTGTAATTCTAGCTTCTTTGTCTTCTAAAATATCACATTCCAGGCTCTCCACTCCTTCAATATGATAGCTGCTAAATCTTGTGTGATGCTGACTATGGTTCCATAGTGTTGGAATTGTTTCTTTGTGGCTATTTACAATATTTCTTTTTGACCTGGAAGTTCTGGAATTTACCTGCAACATTCCTGAGTTGGGACAGCTAGGTGGCACAGTGAATAGAGCACTGGTCCTGGAGTCAGGAGGAACTGAGTTCAAACCTTGCCTCAGACACTTGACACTTACTGTGTGACCTTGGGCAAGTCATTTAACCGCAATTGCCTTACCTTCCCCCCTCCAAAAAAATACAATATTCCTGGGTGTTTTCATTTTGGGGTCTCTTTCAGGAGGTGATTAGTGGATTCTTTCCATTTCTATTTTACTTTCTTATCCTAGTAGCAGCAGCTTCAGGAACTCTTAACCCAAAGATGGTAAAGGATATTAGGGAAGTTTTCTCTTGATAATTTCCTACAACGTGATGAGTAGGCTCTTTTTATGATCATGGCTTTTAGGTAGTTCAATAAATATTAAATTCTCTCTCCTCAATCCATTTTCCAGGTTAGTTGGGATTTTTCCCCCTAATAAGAGATTTCACATTCTCTTCTATTTTTTTTCATTCCTTTGACTTTGTTTTATTGTTTCTTGATCTCTCATGGAGTCATTAATTTCCACTTGCTCAATTCTAATTTTTAAGTGAGCTTAAAATTTTCTTCAGTTGGGGTGGCTAGGTGGCACAGTGAGTAAGAGCGCCAGCCCCGGAGTTGGGACGACCTGGGATTGGATCCAGCTTCAGTAAAAGAGCACCCACACATAAATAATGACTGGCCATGTAACCTTGAGCAAGTTACTTAACCCCAATTGCTTTTTAAAATTTTTTTTTAAATTTTCTTCAGTGAACATTAGGATTGGGATGTCCTATATAAAGTAGGCTTTGAGCTGAGCCTTAAAGGAAACCGGGGAAACTAAAAGATAGTGTTGAGGAGAGGGAGCATTCCATGACAGATTCAGACTCTAGAGGAACTTGAACATCACATTAAAGAAGCTGGACCTTCTTTAATGGGTAATGGGGAGTAACAGAAACTTTTTGATCTGGGGGCAGAGGATGACATGAGTTTTATTTTAGGAAGAGTACTCTAGTGTGATCAGAAGGAAGTTTGGAAATGATTGTCAAAGTTCACCAATAAAACCTTTATTAAGGGAGTGAATGGGGAAGGGAGTAAAAGAAATAGAAATATAGAAGTCGGTGTGAGACTATTGCAAAGAAAGAATTGTTAAGTGAATGGGAGAAGAGGTCCAGGCAAGAGAAAGGCAAGAGTACATAAAAGATTCCAAGTGGTATGCCTGGATAAGTGGTGAAATTATAATTCCACTGAGAGAAGAAGAAAACCTTAAGAGAAGCTGGTTTGTGGGGATGGAGATAGTGAGTTTAAGTTTGGAGATACAGAGGTAGAAGGGCTAATGAGAAAAAAAAAAATCTGGGTGGAGCTGTCCAGCACAGTTAGAAATACAGAAGTGAGGCCCAGCCTGTTTTAAGAGTGAGCACATGACTTAGAATCAGGAGATCTGGGCTCAAATTCTTTCTATGATATTTATTAGCTCTGCATGACCATAGGCAGATCATTCAACTTCTCTGAGGCTCCGTGTCTTTATCTACAAAATAGAGATAATTATACTCATTCTAATTACTTTCCAGGGTTATTGTAAGGAAAGTGCCTTATGCTAAAGTGCTAATACACGCGCGCACACACACACACACACACACACACACACACAGAAATGTAAGGTCTTTTTTCAACATAGTTCTAGATCTGGAAGGCACAGTAGAAGCCATCTAGTCTTACCCTCTCATTTTGTAATTGAGGAAAGTGAGACCCACAGAGGGAAGTGATTTGCCCAAGGTCACACTGACAGTAAATATTTGATGTGGGATGTGAATCCATATTCTTTGACTTTTGCTGAGACAGCATAAGGTACTAAGCAAAATGCAGGTTTTGGAGGAAGAAAGCCTTACTAAAATTTGAATCCTGGATCTTATGCTTATTAGCTGCATCATTCTAGACAAGGAATGAATAGATGAAAAAGTACTTATTAATTCCTTCTTATATGCCAAGCATTATGCCAAGTGCTGTTAATACAAAAAAAAAAAATTAAGATAGTCTCTGCTCTCAAGGACCTCACATTCTAATCAAGGTAAACAATATAAAAGGTTTATCCAGAGGGAAAGCGGAAAGGCCCAGAAGTACTAAGAGTACAGCAGTGGGGTAAATGGCAAGGCCCAGGGGTCCTGAAGTTTTGTAATTAAGTCAGATGACAGTGCCTATGGACTGCAGGACATATAAGACATAAAGCCCGGAGAGCCTTGGGAGGCGATAGCAGGAAAATGGGGGATCTAGGGAGAGCGCGTTTTATCAGACATTGTTGTTTTCACTTCATCCAAACTCTGAGAGCAATCCAGCAGCCCAGATGAAGGGGAAAGGCAAGAGGGGAGGCGTGAACTTGATGGTAGCAGTGGTGAGTCTTCTTGCTACTCCACATCCCTGATGGGAGAACTCATCTCAACTCTCCAAGCTTCAGTTTCTCCATCTCCAAAGCAGGAATGTTGACACTTTACACTACTTACCTCACAGAACTCTTATAAGGAAAGTGCTTTGTAAACCTTAGAGCACAACACTAACATGAATTGTTGCCATGGCAGCAGCTGTGGTGGTCGCTGCTACTGCTGTTATGTGAAATGATTTTTCAGGGTACAGGATGTGACTCATCATATATCTAAATGGACTTAGAATAGACCTTGTTAGAATCATAGGACATCAGATCTAGAAGGGACATTAAAGCTCATCTCATTTCAATCCCCTCGTTCTATTTATTCAACAAAATGAAACCAAGATGACAGAGTAGAGAAAACACTCAGCTGAGCTCCCCCAACATTCCACTCCAAACAACTTTACAATAATGTCTCTACCCCTCCTTTTCCCCTCTACTATAAAAACTGTTCCTTGCATGCCCCTTTTATATAACATAATTTGCTCCATTCTTCCTCTTCCTTCCCCCTTATATGCTTTATATAGCTTTTCTTAAAATGATTAGTTGTATCTGTCTAAAACCATCAGCAAAGCATTATTTGTAACAGTGAGAAACTTATAGCCTTCCCAATAAGATTAAGGATATAACAAGAATGTATGTTACCACCATTATTATGTAACATTCTACTAGAAATGCTAGCTATAGCAATAAGACAAGAAAAGGAAACTGAAGGAATAGGCAGTGAAGAAACAAACTATAGCTCTCTGCAGATGTTATGATGGTATACTTAAAGAATCCTGGAGAATCAACCAAAAAGCTAGTTGAAATAATTAACAACATCTGCATAGCTGTAGGATATAAGATAAACCCACATAAATCATCAACCTTTCTATATATTATCACCAGCTTGTGGCTTGAAACAAATCAAAGTCTAGTAGGAAGAGATAAAAAGAGAAATTCCATTTGAGATAACTGCAGGCAATATAAAATATGCCAAAGTCTACCTGCCAAGGCAAACCCAGGGATTATTTGAATACAATTACAAAACACCTTTTGCACAAATAAAAACAGATCTAAACAATTGGAAAAATATTAATTGCTCATGGGTAGGCCAAGCCAATATAATGAAAATGACAATTCTATCTAAGTTAATTTACTTATTCAGTGTCATACCAATCAAACTACCAAAGAGTTCTTTTATAGAGTTGCAGGGGAAAAGCCACAAAATTCATACGGAAGAACCAAAGGTCAAGAATATAAAGGGAATCAATGAAAAAGAAAATATGAAGGAAGGCAGCCTAGCAGTTCCAGATTGCAAATTATATTACAAAATGGTAATCATCAAAACAGTCTATTGTAGCTAAGAAATAAAGTAGTGAATCAGTGAAATAAACTAGGTGTATGATACACAGTAATAAATGACCACAGCAATCTAGTGCTTTATAAACCCCAAGGTCCAAGCTTTAGGGACAAGAACTCACTATTTGACAAAAATTGCTAAGAAAACTGGAAAGTGCCTTGGCAAAAACTATGCATAGCCTAACATCTCATACTGTATACCAAGATAAGTTAAAATGTATAAATGTTTTAGAAATAAAGGGTTATATATTAAGTAAATTAGGAGTACATGGAAAATTTTACCTGTCAGATTTATGAATAAGGGAAGAATTTATGACCAAACAAGAGATAGAGAGTATTATAGAATGTTAAATGGATAATTTTGATTACATAAAATTAAAAAGCTTCTACACAAACAAAACTAATACAGCCAAAATTAGAAGGAAAGCAGGAAACTGAAGGAACATTTCTATAGCAAGTTTTTCTTACAAAGGCCTCATTTCTCAAATGTATTCTTACAAATATATCTCAAATAAGACAAATTTATGAACATAAGAGAGAAATACTGGAGGAACTCCTTAGGCTGAATGTCACAGCTGCTGTTGCCACTATCTCTGCCACAAGTAGAGGTGAGATTTGAGACCACTCGGTCACAATAGAATTGTCTTCATTTGCTGGGAACTATCAGTGGTGAAATAACTCTCTTTTCCTCTACCTCCTCACAATGCATATTTATTCCTAAACTTATTTCTGTTTCTTTAAAGTTTGTATTTTACATTGCCATTCTTCAAGTTTCTACAAGTCAGTATTAAGTATGTATTTCACTTGCTCAAGGACAGTTAAGAGGGAGGTTTTGATCAGCTACATGAAGAGAAAGAAGGAAATTATTTAATTTGCTGGGATCTTTCAACAGCTTGTGGCTTGAAACAAATCAGCAATTTTATAGACAAATGTACTAACTCTTCAAAGCAGGCAGGGGAGGAGGACCAGAAATAAGTCATATGAATACAATTTGTAATAAATTCTCTGAGCAAAAGAAAATCTAGTTAGCAATGTTAAGGAGAAGAGTTACTAAGGAAAATTGTTGTTTCATCCACCCCCTTTAGAGGCAGTAACTTCAGGCAACTTTTCTTTCCTTTTATTCAGTTCCTATAGCATATTCAAGTAAGGCCTATTAGATGGAACTGAAGGTAGAGACTAGAGAATCAATCTGAAGAGAGGAATTGGAAACTCCCACCCACAAGATATTCAGTTCAGTTCAACTGTGGCAGTACTGTAGGCTGCATATGCATTTTGTGGGTATCTCAAGTGGCACATGAGGTAGTGTTAGCAGCCCACTTCCAGCTCATGCCCTGCCTTCCATGAGACTACAGAAATATAGCTGACACATTATCATAGACCATCAAGGAAGTACCTAACATAGTAGTGGTCCACCAGGTGGTGCTATACTCAAACCACTAGTCTATTCCTTCCATCAGCCTTGAAGTAAGAACAGAAGATTCCCTCTGTACTTATGCATGAGCAGTCACCGGCCTCCAAAGAACTAGAAAAAAAAGAAAGTCTTGATGATTCAGGTTCTGAATTAATTTAGGGCAGCATATAAAATATGGGTTAGAATTATTAAAATATGGAAAACTTCATGGCTCTAACCTGCCTCTGAGAAATTCCCTGCTCCCACTATATTGATTAGTCATAGGCAATTGGGTTTTCTGTGACCTCGGGGCTTAGTAAGCATAGTAATATAAGAGGCAGCCCAACATATGGTATAGAGAGCTGGTCTTGGAGTCAGGAAGAGCAGGGTTCGAGTCCCACCTCTGAAACATACTTGCCGTGTGAACTTTGACAAATGATTCAAAGTTTAAGTCCTTTTACTAAGGGGATTTGTCAAGTTTGGATTCAGTTAAAGGGCTGCACTTGAGGATCTACAGGACCACGTGTGGCCTCAGGACTGCAAGTTCCCCACCACTGAAACCTCTCAATGCCCCAGGTAACCATCTAAGAACATAGAGCAGAGAGGGGGCACAGCTGAAATCAGGAAGCCCTGAGTTTGAGTTACTGGTTAAGTGAGTCATTTAACCCTTCTCTGCCTCAGTTTCCTAATCTGTACAATGGGGACAATAATAGCAGCTACTTCACAGAGTTGGCTTGAGTACCAAATGGGACAACACATGAAAAGTGCTTTGCCAAACCATAAAATGCTGTATAAATGCTAGTTAAAATAAGTGACAGGGAACACTACAGTGGTAGAAGAAGTTTCCTATGCCAGTGAAATCATGGCGTTGTTGTTGTTGCGGTTTTAAATGCTAAGATACTGCTAAGCATTCCATCCTCATGGACAGCTTTGCCCAATCATCTTTGAATTTCCATCTGTTTAGCACCACTTCTTTGGGATGCCTGGGAAATATCCCTGCATCACCTACTCCAACAAATTATGGACAGGATTAAGGACAGGCTTGCCTATTTGGGTCTATCTCAGGGCATAAACACCAGAAAGCAGGAGAAGCACAAGAGGGAGTGCCAAGGGTTTGGAATGGTCTCCTGACCTCACTGGTCTCTCAGGTTTGGGGAAACTGTGTTGGCTCTCCGCTCTATCCAGATTCTAGTCTGCACAAACTGATTCCCAGCTGACTGCTCTGACTCCTGGTCTGATCTAGTTCTCTCTGGTGTCGGCAGGTCCCGGCAGCTGCTTGGCAGCTCAGCCCTGTCGTCTCAGCTTTCCTGTCCTTGTGCCCATATGGTATTTGGAAAAATCTCTCTGGCTGTGGCTTCACTGTCAGTGGCTGCTAGCCTGCATGGCAAACATGCACCCAGTTTCACCTGGAAAAAACCAACTGTACCTTTACTCCTGCATTTCAAGGAAGTCAAGGTAGTGTCCAATTCCAAAGAACAGACAAAAGGAAGGGGAGTTGGTAAGTCAGTTAATAAGCATTTATCAAGTGCCAACTATGAACCAGGTGCTACGCTAAATTCTGAGGATACAAAGAAAGACAAAAGACAGTGTCTTCCCTCAAGGAGCTTATAATCTAATGCAGAGGGGGGCGACATGCAAGGAAATTGTTGTTGTTATTTGTCCTTCATTCTTGAAGAGGACCATGACATCAGGGAGGTGATGCCATGATATGCAAGTGAATTGGATGTGAGTGGGGACTGTACAAAGTCACCAGTCTCACTTTCTCCTCCAGAGCCATCTGGGTCTAGTGGAAAGATATAGAACAGGACAACTAGAGATGGCCCAGGATGCAGTGAAGAACCTTGACCTTTTTAAGCTAAGGTCTTTTTGGTTTCAGTTTGACTGAGACATAGTCCATTTGGTGATTAGGGCTGTGTTTTGCATGACTGTACATGCACAATCTATAAACTGCTTAGCTTTTCAAGGAGATGGGAGAAGAGGGAGGGAGGGAGAGCATTTGGAACACAAAAATTTTTTTTAAATTATAAAAATTGTTTTTACAAGTAATTGGAAAAAATAAAATATGAAAACTTTCAAAAGAAAAACAACTATGCATAAACAATCTAAATAATTAATCAATAAACATTTATTAAGCACCTACTAGGTGCCAGACAATGTGCTAAGTTTATGGGATGCAAAAAAAGAAGCAAAAGATTGTTCCTTCCCTCAAGGAGTTTATAATCTAATGGATAAATGGAGGATAATCAACAGATGGAAGGTACTAAAATTAAGGAGGACTGGGAAGGTGGGATTTTAGCCAAGTCTTGAAGGAAGCCAGGGAAGCCAAGAGGTGGAAAAGAGGAGAGAGAGAATTCCAGGCACAGTAGACAGGCAGAGACTTAGATATAAACTGGTATGGCCGAATACTGGGCTCATCACAACTCTAGCCTCCAGAGTAACTGATAAACTAGTGGTCAAATCTCACCTCTCCTTGACACTCCTTCATCCGAGGCAATCCTGCATATAAGAACAACAACAACAACTAGTTTTTTATGGTACTATAAGATTTGTAAAGCACTTTATGGAGAGTATTTCATTTTGTCCTTATAACAACAAGCTATTATTACCCCTACTATACAGATAAGGAAACTGAGGCAAAAAGAGGTTAAGCGATTTGCCCAACATTATAAACTAGCATCTGAGCTATATTTGAAATCTTCCTGACTCTAGCTCCAGTACTCTAATTACTGAGCCCCTACCTTCCTAGGCAATCTCACTTCCTGTGGGGAGGGAAAGGTGATGTTGTAAATGACTTCATCAGTTACCTATGTACCCTCAAGAATTATCATCAATATTATTGTTGTTGTTTAGTCGTTTCAGTCATGTCTGACTTCCTGAATCCATTTGGGGTCATCTTGCCATTTCCTTCTCTAGTTCATTTTATAGACAAGGAAACAGAGACAAACAGGGTTAAGTGACTTGCCCAAGGTCACACAGCTAATACGTGTCTGAGGTCAGATTTGAATTAAGAAAGATGAGTCCTCCTATGTCACCTAGCTGTCCCTGTCATCAATTACATAGGGACAAATGATCATTGTTGGGCATATAAGGGATCCTGGTAAGAGGAAAGAGTTGTAGGCAAGCTGGCATGGGCTCCAGTTTCACAAAAAACATGTGTTGTTTCTATAAAACTGACGGGATAGGGGCGGCTAGGTGACACAGTGAGTAAGAGTGTTGGCCCCAGAGATGGGAGGACACAGGATCTGTTCCGGCCTCAGAAAATTAGTACCCAAACGTAAAAATGACTAGCCGTGTAACCTTGAGCAAGTTACTTAACCCCAATAGCTTTTAATAAAAAAAATTGACAGGATTAGAGGTTATATAGAGAGTTATACTTTGAAAGATCCTAGATATTCTACAAATAGGGAGTATAGTCCAGACTTGTACAAAGGTATATAAGGTAAGAGATGGAATGCCACAAACAGAGAAAAGCAAAAAGGCCCATTTGCCTGGCATGGAGAGTGTATAGATAGGGAGTTATATGAAAGAAGAATAGAAAGATATGTAAGAACCAGACCATGGAGAAATATTTAGTTGTGTATCTTGGACACAATAGGGAGCCATTGGTGATTTTTAAATAGGTAGGCAACAAAACTAGTTCTGCAATTTAAGATTATTAGTTTAATAGCTGTTAGGAATCAACAAATGTGAGGAAAAGCTTTTGACAAAATGCAACACTCATTTTGTTAAAAAAAAAAAAACCTAGAAAACAGGAGTAAAATGAACTTTTCCTTAATATGGTATTATATCTAAAGTATCTAAAGTAGTATATCTAAAATCTAGCATTATACTTAATGAGGTTTTCCCAGTAAGATCAGGGATAAAGCAAGGATGCTCATTGTAAATAGGGTCAACTAAAATTAATTGGAACAATTAATAACTTTAACAAGGTTACAGAATATAAACTAAATCCATATAATTCATCATCATTCCTATATATAACTAAGGAACTATATAGGGAAGTCATTTTAAATGGAATTTCTCTTTCTATCTCTTATATCTTACAGCTAGATTTTACCATAACACAGGACATATAAGAATACAACCACAAAATACTCTTCACACAAATAAAAAATAGACCTGAATAATTGGAAAAACATTCATCATTTATGAATAGGTTGTGTCTCTATAATAAAAATGACAAGACTACCTAAATTGAGTGAGTGCCATATTAATCAATCAAAATATTACTTGGTGAGTGCCATACTAATCAATCAAAATATTACTTTATAAAGCTAGAAAAGTCTTCACAAAATTCATCTGGAGAGACAAAAGGTCAAGGATCTCAAGGGAAATAATGATTTCAACATACTATAAAGCAGCAATCATTAAAACAATTGGTACTGATTAAAAAGTAGAGAGATTGATCATTATTAGGGTAGTTAGAAGGAGCATATATAAACAGAGGGTACAGGTGTGAGTTGAATATGAAGAGATGATATCTAAAAAATAAAATAAAGGGGTAGGAAAGGAATGTACTGGGAGAAAGAAAAAGGGAGGTAGAATGAGGTAAATTATCTCACATAAAAAGGCAAGAAAAAGCTTTTACAGTGGAGGAGAAGATAGGGGAGGTGAGGGGAAGTGAGCAAACCTTACTCTCATTAGAATTGGCTCAAAAAGGGAATAGCATATACACACAATTGGGTATAAACATCTATCTTACCCTAAAGGAAAGTAGGAGGGGAAGGGGATGAGAGAAGGGGGGGCAGATTGGGGAAGGGGGTAGTTGGAAGCAAAACACTTTTGTGGAGGGAGAGAGTAAAAGGAGAGAGAAAATAGAATAAACAAGGGCAAGGGAATAGAATGGAGAGAAATACAGTTAGCAATAGTGACTGTAAAAAAGTTTTGAAGCAAGTTTCTCTGATAAAGGCCTCATTTCTCAAACATATGGACAACTGAATCAAATTTATAAAAAGTCATTCACCAACTGATATATGACCAAAAGATATAAACAGTTTTCAGATGAAGTAATCAAAGCTATCTATAGCCATATGAAAAAACATTCTAACTCACTACTGACTAGAGAAATGCAAAAGTAAAACAGTTTTGAGGTACCATCTCATATCTATCATATTTTCTAATAAGACAGAAATGGTAAATGACAAATGTTGGAGGGGATTTGGGAAAAGTGAGACATTAATGCCTTGTTGGGGAGTCGGGAACCAGTTCAACCATTCTATAGAGCAATTTGGAACTATGCCCAAAGTGCTATAAAGCCAGACATGCCCTTTGACCTAGCAATACCACTACTAGGTCTGTATCCCAAAGGAGATAAAAAACAAAAAGGAAAAAGACCTATCTGTACAAAAATATTTATAGCAGCTCTTTTCTGGGGGTTAAGAATTAGGAATTGAGGGGATGCCCATTAATTGGGGAATGGCTGAACAAGTTGTAGTATGTGATTATGATGAAATACTATTGTACTATAAGAAATGATGAGGAGAATGCTCTTGGAAAAAAATTGGAAGACTTGTATGGGCTGATGCCAAGTGAAATGTACTGTGTACAAAGTAACAGCAATATTGCAAGATGATCAGCCGTGAATGACTTCTCAGCAATACAATGATCCAGGATAACTCTGAAGGATGTATGATGAAAAATGCTATCTATCCCCAGAGAAAGAACTGATGGTGCCTGACTATAGACTAAAGCCTACTTTTTTAAACTTAATTTTTCTTGAATTTTTGTCTATATTTTCTTTCACAACATAACTTTCATGGATAGGTTTTGCATGACTACACATGTATAAACGATATCTAATTTCTTGCCTTCTTCGTGGGGGGAGAGAAAAGAAGAAAATTTGAAACTCAAAGGTTTTAAAACAAATATTAAAAATTGTTTTTACATGCAACTGGGGAAAAATAAAGCACTAAATAAATGAAAAAGAAGAATAACTGTATAGACGTAAGAGTCAACAATGGTAAGACATCTGACACTAATGAAAGGCTTCCTCCCCCCAAGAGCTATTTCTGTTGGACCCCCAGAAATAACATGTAGTCATTTTACACGTGAAAAAAAACTGAGAATCAGTGAATTTCTAAGTGTAGTCAGTCAACAAACATCTGCTATGTGCCTAGGTGGGCGGGGGTGGGGGGTGGGGAGGGAGAACATCTATGTACAAATGGGATATATACAGGGTAAGTTGGAGATAATCTTAGAGAGGATGTGCTAAAAAGGAAGACTTCTTGTTGATGTGACTTGAAGGAAGTCAAGGAAGCCAGGAGGCAGAGATAAGAAAGGAGAACATTCCAGGCATGGGAGACAGCCAGGGGAAGGAGACAGAATGTCTAACTGGAGAAACTTCGAGGAGGTCAGTGTCAATGAATCACAGAGTATGTGGGGATCAGGAGAACAGTATAAAGTATAAGAAGACTGAAAAGTTAGAAAGGAGCAAGGCTATGGAGGGCTTTAAAGGCCAAGTGGAAGATTTCATATTTGATCCAGGAGGCAACAAGGAGCCACTGGAGTTGAATGAAAAAGAGAAAGGTGACATGGTCAGATTTTCACTTTGGGCAGGTCATTTTGACAGCATGGACTTGAGGCAAGGAGGTCAACCAGTAAGATATTGCAATAGTTCAGGTGCAAAGTGATAAGGGCATACACCAGGGTGGTGGCAATATTAGAGGAGAGAAGAGAGCTAACAGAAGAGATGTTACAAATAGAAAAGAGAGGACTTGGCAACTTATTGACTAAAAGGGGTAAAAGTGAGGAATTGAGGATAACACCTAGGTTGTAAGTCTGGGGGATTTGGAGGATAGGGATACTCTTGACAGTAATAATAGGGAAGTTAGGAAGAGGGAAGGGTTTGGAAGGAAAGAAAGTTCAATTTTCAATAAGTTGAATTTAAGATATTTACAGGACATCCAGTTATTTCCTTGCCATTGGAGATGTAAGACTGGAGGTCAGTAGATAGGTTGGGGCTGGAGGAATAGATCTGAAAATTATCTGCATAAAGATTTGATTGAATCCAAGGGAGCTGATGAGATTATGAAGTGAAACAGTATGAGGGAGAATAAATGACGGTCCAAGACAGAGCCTTGGTGGACACCTATGGTTGGCAAGCATGAACTGGATGAAGCTCTTGGAGAAAACACTGAGGAGTGGTCAGAGGAGAACCAGAAGAGTATAGTCACAAAAATTTAGAGAAAAGAGAGTATCAGGAAGAGGCTCTTCAATAGGGTCAGAGGCTGCAGAGAGGTCAAGTAAAAGGCCATTAAATTTGATGATTAAGAAGAGATCTTTGGTAACTGGAGAGAGCAATTTCAGTTGAACAATGGCGTCAGAAATCAGGGTACAGAGAATTAAGAAAGTGATAAAAATAGGAGTGAAGACATTGACAGTAAATGAGTTTCTCAAGGAGTTTAGCCACTAAAGGGAGAAAAGATATGGGACAATAAATGGTTGGAAGGGTTTGATCAAGTGAGGGTTTTTTGAGGTTGGGGAGACATGGGTATGTTGGTAAGCAGTAAGGAAGCAGCCAGCAGACAATGAGAGATTGAAGATTAGTGAGGGAATAGAGATGATAGAGGGGAGCAATCTTCTGGAAAAGATGGAATGGAATCATTTGTATATGTAGAGTTGTTTGCCTTTGAAAGAAGGGTTACTTCATTATGTTAGACAGGGGTATAGGAGTAGAAAGTTGCAGAAGGGATTGAGTGATTTGAGATGAGGAGGAAAGGAGAAGAGGGAACTCTCAGCAAATGCCTGACATTTTTTCTTGTGGAATATGGAGTGTAGCAGCAAGCACCCCAACATCCCCAGGGTGGCTGCCAACTCAGGTTCTTGATCTGCTTTTCTAAAGGAAAGCAACTCAAAATGGGTTAACAAGCTTACTTTAATCAATCAAACATATATCATTTACCTAGATCAGGGGAAAAAGGTCAGCACCCTGAACTTCAAAGTATACAGACAGAACTTACAAAACAGAAAAACAAACAGATCAAGCAGACAGGCTTCCAAACTGTTCAACCATTATCAATACCAAATCACAGGGAAGCATCAACATCTGGGTTTTCAAAGCCGGGAGGCTCTCAGCGGCTGCCCAGAGTCTCATCTGGTCAAATCACATAACACTTCTCAAAGTGAGCCCCAAAGCAAAGCCTCCCATCAGGGATTATATAGCCTTCTCCAGGTTCAGAGAATGTAACCACCCTCTTGACCCACTGCCCAATCACACAGCATCAAGGTGTAGGCATTCCTGAAAACCAAGCCTCCTGCCACAGGCTCCATGTCACCACATTCAGCTTATTAGGAGGCAGAGTATATTTTCAAATCAAGGAAGGTTCTCAGAGTCTCTAAAGCCTATCAAAGGGCCTAGGGGCAGGGAAGATCTTTAAATCTGCATTTCCATTACATGGAGCAAGAATCTCAGCTGAGAGGATGGAGGTAAAAATCTCAACTGAGAGAGGAGTGAAAGATTTACAAAAGTTGCTTTGGTGAGTGGGATAGTGAGTCACAATTTGCCTTGACCCCAGTGAATTATAGAACTAAATATTAGGACCAGAAGGACCCTAGAGATCAATCTAATCCAAATCCTAATTTACAGAAGAGGAAACTGAGGGCTAGAGAGGATAAATAACTTGTCCAAGGTCACATACTTTGTTCATAACAGAGGCCATAATGGAACCCAAGTCTAGCACTCAGTTTACTACATCCTGCTGCCCTTCTAGCTGTCCAAGGTCACAACAGCAGAGGAGTAGTCAAGACCATGGAATCATAGACTACAAGCTGGAAGGAACTCTCTTATTTTACACATGGGGAAATTGAAGTCCATACATGTTAAGTGACATGGAGAAGGCCACACAGGTAGAAATGGCAGAATCAGGATTGGAATCCATGCCCTTTAACTCCAAAGATAGCACTCTTTCCAGTGTATCATTCTCCCTCTCTCCTAGATCTGAAACTCCTCCAATCCCCAGCTCTTTCCACTCTAATGAACTGCAGCCTTGCAAAACTGGCCTGCTTAAGAAATACTGAGTATTTAGTAAATAAATAAGAATCTCCCTAATCAAGGCAGTGTGGGAAAAGAAAATGGAAGGAGGGAGGGGCTTTCTGGCATTAACTACAACAAAAACAACAACAACAATAACTACTACTACTACAAATAAATAGCTGCATTTATATATCACTTTAAAGTTTGCAATTTGTTGTTGTACAGCTGTACAGTTGTGTCTGATTCTCTGTGACCCCATGGACAACAGAATGCCAGGCCCTTCTATCTTCCACTATCTCTCCAAGTCTGTCCAAGTTTGTGTTTGTTGTTTCCCTGATACTATCCCTCTCATCCTCTGCTATTCCCTTTTCCTTTTGACTTCAGTCTTTCCCAACATCAGGGTCTTTTCTAATAAGTCCCATCTTCTCATCATATGGCCAGAGTATTTAAGCTTTTAGCTTCAGTATTTGACCTTCCAGCGAATAACCTGAACTAATTTCTTTAAATATTCACTGATTTGACCTCCTTATTGTCAAGGGACTCTCCGAAGTGTTCCCCCGAATCATAGTTCAAAAACATCAATTCTATGGAACTCAGCTTTCTTTATAGCACAACTCTGACAGCCATATGTTGCTACTTGAAAAGCTTTAGCTTTGACTCTATTGGACTAAGCTGGTCCAGATCTGCTACAGCTTTTTCTTCCAAGGAGCAAAGATCTTTTGATTTCACAGCTGCAGTCCCAGACTGCAGTGATCTTTGAACTCAAGAATAAAAAAAAGGTTTGCAAAGCACTCTACAAACAATATCTCATTTTATCTTCATAGCAGTTCTGGGGGGAAAGCACCACTATTATCTCCCTTTTACAGATGGGACACTGGGGCGCACAGAATTACTGGCCCAGAGTCATCAGCCCAAGGTGAGCTCGTCCTCCTCACGCCATAGAACGCTCTGCCCTCTGCCCACACCCGGCTGTCCCTGAGAAGTCAGAAGTGACCATGTGGGCGCATAGGGGAGGGGAGCATAGGGTGAGTATGCAATGCCAGGACTGATTCCCAGCCGGAGGACCTGGGTGCAAATCCCAATTCAGAAGAAAGTGATAAAAAAGGTGAGAGTGCCTATTGTCTGTAGACGGCTTTCTCCAGGAGCCGAAAAGGGAGAAGGTAGGGCGCAGGTTAGCAGAACTGGACTGACCAGGCGATGGATTTTTGAAGATGGGGAGGGGGTGAGAGAGACATGGGCATGTTTGTAAATCTGTTGCTTTGTGACCTTGGGCAAATCCCTTAACTTCTTTCGGGGCTTCGTTTCCTCATCTGTAAAAATGGGGGGGGGGGAGATTATACGTCCCTAAAGTCCGCCTCAGCCCGAGCCCCACGATGCAGTGATGATGACTGTGGGTGGGACCCCGGAGCTGCGGGAGGGATGCGGGGGTCCTCTCTGTCCTAGGGGGCCGCCCTAGCCAGTGCTTCTGTGACTCTAGGGGTGTCAGGGCTAAGTCAGAGCTGGCTCCCTGCACTGTGCCCACCTCCCCCCAGGGAAAAGCCCCCGAGTCTCTCTGACGAGACAAAGGCCCCGGGCTGTCAGGAGAAGGGGGTGTGTGTGTGGTGTGGGAGAGAGGCGCATGCGCATGCGCCGGGGCGCGAGCGCGCGCGCCTGTCAGTGCTGGGGAACCCAGACTGCAGGGTGGGTGAGGGAGGGGTTGGGGTTGAGATTCATGGGGTGGGGAGGGGGGAAAGCGAGAACCACGGAGGGAAAAGGAAAGAAGACTTACGGCAGGGGCAACAGAGAGACCGGAGGGCCGGTCTCTCGGTCGCTTGAGGGCTCCCCCTGGCGGCCGGAGGAGAAGAAGGCGGCGGGGAAGGGAGGGCCCTTGAGGCGGGGAGTCGCGCTTGCGCTCGCGCTCGCGCTCGCTCTCCGGCTCTCCACTTGCTGCCTGCTCTGGGCCTCCGCCCCCGCACTCCTGCTGCCGCTGCTGCTGCCGCTGCTGCTGCTGCTGCTGCTGCTGCTGCTGAGTTTCTCCGTTCGCCGGGAGGCGCCGTGGTCGCGCACTCTGCTCCTCGGCTGCGCGCGCCCGCTCTCGCCCACTACCACCCACCTCCGCCCACCATCCACCGCCACCCATCACTACCGCGTCCGCCACCACCGCCACCTTTTCCGCGCTCCGTACTACCCTCGCACCGGCCAAGCAGGTAAGCGCAGGGGCTTCGGAAGGCTGCTTTGCTCGGCTCCCCACCCCCCAGCTCCATCTCTGTGCCAGGCTGCAGTCCTCGAGCTGGAGAGCTGAGAGCCCGGCGGGCAGGGAGGGATGCCTTTAACTAGCCCTCCTGCACCCACCCCAGGGCCGCAGGCTGCAGACCCTGTTGGGGAAGATGGCTGGATTTCCCTGGCGACTCATAAAGGGAAACGTGTGTGGAGGAAGGAAAAGGGGGTTAAGGCATAAACGCTTTTGCATTAACCTGGGGAACGAGGTGTTGAATGCACAGGGTGGGGCGCCGGTTGCAGTGACCTCGGAGGAAAAAAGGGAGGGGGGCTTGCTATCCCCCTCCCCCATACCACTTGCCGCAGTAGGGCGAGGGGCATCTCTTCCAATGCCAACGACCAGGAGGGGGTGGAGTCCTGGGGGGGGGGGCGGTTCGGGTGAGAATGAGAGAGAAGAAATTTCCAGTCTCCCAGAAACCTGCATCCGATCCCCCGTTTTGCGTTCAACCCTCAGGAGGGCGTGGGGTGGATTTTAGACAAGATACCTCCCCACCCCGGGTCTCTCCTTGGGCTGCACAAGTGTGCTTCAGGTGAAAGGCTTACTAGGGTCCCCACCCCCAACCCGGCTTTCTTTCCCAGGATTCAGGGGACATGTTGGCTATGGTGGAGTGGATTCGCCTTATTGAGAGGGGTGGGTGGATGGATGGATGGATGGATGGATGGATGGATGGATGGATGGATGGCAAGTTTGTCCTCAATTCCTATTCTCCTTGTGCCCCAAACTAAAAATTAAAAAGCAGATAGAGATTGACCTTTCTTGAGGAGGGAAGGAATTTTTTTTCTATTTCACTCCCTCCCCCCAAAAAATCAGGGTGTGTGTGTGTGTGTGTGTGTCCCCATCAGCCTTGGTCACTCGGAAAATTGAGCTGCTTTTTTGCAAACGTCAGTTGCCGCACTCAGGGCTGCTGGGTGCAAGGTGCATTCGGAAAGGGTGAATTTCTTTCTCTTCTTTTCGTGGGTTCTCGTTCCTCGCTTACCCGCAGCGAGTATCTCTGTCCGTTCTGGAGCCAGCCCTTCGCCGTGGCGGTGATGGCGGTAAGGGCTTGCCTCTGGGTGCTGCAGTAGGTGTGTATCTGGAGGGGGGGAGGGAGGGAGAACTAAAAGGGGGGAAGGGAGGGAGAGGATGGGCTTTCTCCCCCTCCTCTCTTTTTCAAATCGGTGGTGCCATATTTTGCAGTCTGACATGTCCTTATAATGCCGTTGTGATTCCGTTGGCATATCCGCTGTAGGGAACAAGACGGCAGGTGGTGATACAGTTAAAAGCAAGAAGGGGTAAATCTACTACGAAATCTATTCATTTTGCTACCGCAGGAGAAATGGCCTTAGGGAATCGTACGCTGGGGATTGTGCAGCTTTGTGTCTCTGTTAAAAGGTTGTTTCCCCGCTGTGGTTTTAAAATCTCGTTTGATTGAGAAGGGTGGGGTCTCCCCCGAGCCACGCCACCCCACCCACTCCCAAGACAGAGTCACTCTAGAATCCGCAGGCTTTTGTTGAGTCTATTCCCCCCCCCCCCCCTTAATAACCGAGGAACCAACGCTATAGCAGGGATAGAAGGGATACAATAGACGCTTCTCTTCGGTGTTTCCGGGGTTTTCTGAGAATGTGTCCCCAAATTCCCAGGGAGGGTTTTCTTTTCCCACAGTGTATGGGAACAGCGAAGGCTTTCGATCATTGCAAACCTCTGCTGGCCGCCGCGCGCAGCCGGGACTACGCCCCTTTTAGCACCGGGAACGCGCGGATGCCAAACTGGACCACCCAGGCTGGGTAGGGTAGGGTCACAGGTGCTCCCTCGACCTTTGCGAGTCTGCTTAGGGTTTAAGAAAATGACGAAGCAAACAATCAGACAAACGAAAAACCATCTCTTTGTCTTGCGGGAGTTGCCTGTGTCGTTCCTTCCGTGCCAGGAGCTCCCATACCCGCACGCGCCCTGGCGCACAGTCCCGCTAGCTCATTCCCGGGCCGGGGCACTATACCGTGGCCACCACCCCTCGCGGCGCGCGCTCGCGCGCGTACACAGCCATACGCGCGTGCATGCACACACCCTCTGCATGTGAATCCGCACACAAACTAAAAGGGTCCTGCCCCTCTTCTTTGACAGATCCGTGCTAGGACTGGCAGGTTTGCGCGTGTTGCGCAGAGGGACGCCTGTAGGTCTGAGCGTTGTGTAATAAATATAAAGTGCTTTTATGGTCCAGGCGCCCATGAACAACCAGTGCTTTGGGGCTGAGCTGAGAAGCGACAGGCCTTTTGCTGAAAGAGGATCAGGGCAAGGAGGGGTTGATGGTAATGGGAGAAGATTGAGTAGGAAGGGCCCCAGACTTATAGGATTTCTTTCTTTAGGGATAGAATTGCAAAAAAAATTGGGGAGACATCTCTAGACTTTACTGGACGTGTGGGTCCTACTGATTTTCGGGGGCGGCACCCACCAAGGGTCAAGGCTAGTTGGTGTCTTTTGCTCACCACAAGCATGAAAGTAGTTACAGATTCACTGGGGTCATAATGGTATAGATTTTGGACAGATCTTTACAGTAAATTAATTTTCGACAAGCATTTATGTTTAGAAAGTTTCTTTCTCTTCCCTACCCCACCCCAACAACCTCCGAGGAGAACTAGTAAGGAGGTCAAGAACATTTTCCAGCCTCCTATCTTGGAAGATGGGTGGGGTGATGTTAGGGAGACAGCCAGCAGGGGGGAACAGTATAAATGCAACATCTATATCAGCAGCTTTTTCTAGAAGATTCTTCCCCTTCCACATAGGAAATTAACAAAGAATAAACACTACCTTTGTAAGGAAGGGATTTGGTGAGGTGGGGAATAGGAAGAAAGCATATGGCCTGAAATATTATACTATCTGTTTTCTAAGTTGATCTGAGCATTCGTTCTTGGACTAATTTAGCTCCCCATCTCATGGGAGAGAGATAAGGGAATAAAGGGGCTTTAAGTGATTCATACCTCACCCAACCCCACTTCCAGTCTATGAATGTGGGGAACTAGTCAAAGCTATTTAGGAAAGCATTTATTTAACAAAGAATGAGGATTATTCTGGCGATACTAGCCACATGTTATCCCAGTGAAGATGGATTTCTGTAGTTATTACTGAATGGAAATGTTCTCAGTTTCTGTTCATTTGAAGAATGGAAGGGATGGAAGGGCCTAATGCCTTTAGTTCACCAAACCCTGAATAGAAGTGTGGGTTGAACTGCTAATATGTACTCCATTTTGAAATACCTCTCCAAGTGTGTGAGTATTGAATAGCAAAGATTAGGACAACTGCCTATAGAAAACTAATTTGGATGGTTTTTTTTAAAATGTGATTTTAAAAAAATGTTACGACTCTTTAAAACTCTGAACTTTGCTGAAGGATTTGTGAAGGACTAGACTGCATTTCATTTCCTAATTACAGGATAATCACTATGTAATTTTGAGCTTTGGGCTTCAAATGACTGAATTTTTTTTTTACTTTCACCAAATGTAATGGGTAATGGAATAATCAGGGTATTATTTAGTCTTTAAGGCAAGGCTGAGATATATTAGGCTAAAACAACTGTCTTGTGGCAGTTTGCCAGAGTCAGAGGACCTCCACAGGGCCATAGGATGCCACACAGTTGGGCATAACTTCCAAGAATGTTAGGGGTACTTCTTTTTCCTCCCCAGCTCTAAAAAAATTTGAGAAAGAAAAATGCAAATTACACTAGACCCAGTTGTCCTTCTAGTTTCTTCAGCCTTTCATTAACAGATCTCTGTTTTGTTTTGTTTTGTTTTGTTTTTTTTGTTTGTTTTTTGCAAAGGGCTATTACTTTGAGAAGCAGGGCTGACTTCCCTCATTTTTCTGCCTCCTAATGTTATGTCATACTCCCTGGAGGAAACTGCGTCCCTCCTGTAGTATTCATTTCTAGAGTTAACTGTGAGTGACATTCAAATTAGTCAGTGTTACATATGTTTCAAGTAAATAACCTCTATGGTAGAAATAACTTTGTTTTTAATCTTCCATTTTAAAAGGTAGTTTAAGAAAGGTTTGGTGAGGAATAACAATTCTTTTTAATAGTCCTGTGGTTTCATTTTATGTCTTATCTCTTTAAATTTCAAGGCTGCTTATACAGGGTGTCCCAAAAGTCTTATTGCAGGTTTAAGTTTTCATAGCTGAATTTACTCTCATCCTTTCTTATCTAGTCTTCCTGAATTTCTTTCCTGCCTTTCCTTGCTCCCTTTACCAACATCCTCAATCTGACTCTTCATTTCTAGTAACAGTACTCATGCAGCTGGCTATTCATTTTCCTATCAGGTAAGTTTCATGCATCCATTAAACTTATTTCTAATTTACTATCAGGCCATTCCCACAGAAGGAGGAGGAAGAGGCATCAGTTTACTATATGTGCTCCTAATGGGGTAACTGACAAACATTTTTCAATTGTGAATCTTTCCCAGTTCTCAAAAAGCTATCAGCACAAATGGAGCCTGGAAGGGTGTGGTTTTTAAATGACTTCTATTAAGCTTGCCTCTTCTGACAAGGACAAAAGAAACACATTTCAGACAAATTGCAAGAAGAAAACATATGTTTTGATTTATTAAGATTCAGTTGTTTTGGATCATAAAAGAGGTATATATTAGCAGTTTTTATTTTCTTTTGTTTAAGTAAATTGACATATTAGCCCTCTTCATATTAGATTACATCATTCATTATCTGAGGGGGCTTCTCTATGTTCCCTCAGCACAAATGTGCTCATCCAGTTTACTATATTATCTAGTTCTTAATTCACAAGTTGCCAGAGAACCTCAGACAAATGGATGGAATCTGCCCCCCAAAAAACTAGATTTTAAATTCCTCCTCCATGACCACTAAACTGGAAATAGGATAGTTTCTGTTCCTGTAGTCTCTCATAAAGAGAGATAGAGGTGGGGAAGTCTTTGCTTCTGCTACAGAGTTGGGGTGGGGAGCAGGGAAGCATGGAAGGGGAAAATTAGGGGGTGCTCTTGGCACAATGAATACTCTTTCCATAGAAACATTGTTATATATTAGGGGGTGTAGGGTCTGGTATTACTGTTATTTTGTTGAGTTGTGTCCAACTTTTTGTGACCCTATTTTGGGGTGTTCTTGGCAAAGAGAGTGGAATGGTTTGCCACGTCCTCCAACTCATTTTACAGATATGGAAACTGAGGCAAACAAGGTTAAGTGACATGTCACACCACTAGTGTGTATCTGAAGCTAGATTTAAACTCAGGAAGATGAATTTTCCTGACTCCAGGCCCAGCACTCTATCCACTGCACCACCCACCTACATGTGAGTTATTTTGGTTTTCTGTAGCCTGGCCAGAAATCATTACAGCCATAAATAAAATTATTTCCATAAGAAAATGCATTCCAAATTCAAAACAACTGATTTTCAAGTAAAGTTTTGGAACATAATCCATTCCTAAAACATAAATTTTTGACAGAAGTTTCTAATCCTGAGCTTGTAATTAAGCAAAGTACTTAGAATCCCAGTTGGAAGAGACCTCTTGGGTTGTCTAATCCAAACTATCATGTGGTATGGTGCCAGAGTGAGGGTGGGAGCTCCCTGGGGATCCATGGCATGACCCCAGTAAGTATGTGATCAACCAGCAGGAGGATGGGAAGATGGGTTGAATCCCACCTTCCCCACAGTGGCCAAGGTTGTTCCAGGCTCTGCCATTCTGAACCAGATGTCAGCCCTTTTGGGTAGTTATAATCTAACCCCAACCTTGGGGTAATCATAGCAGTAGCTACACAGGTGTCATTTAGAAATCCTTCCTCCCCTACAAAATGCCCACCACCCTGTAACCCAAATTACTTCATAGTTGCAGAAGCACTCTTAAGGGGACAAGTTCTGCACTCCAGGACAGTGACAGACACATAACCCTGCCTTTTCACTTTGTGACAGAATGAACAGGCATACATGGCTTGAGACAGTGCAGATCTCATTACCTCCATACAACCAAAACCACTTTACAGAGTGACCAGTTGCCAAATCTAAGGGTTTTTCTCAGTCTTCCTCCTTCTTAACTTCCCTGAAGCACTGACAGTTCACCTTCACGTCCAGCATTCTCCCTCCTCTGGGTTTTTCTGGCCTTGGTCTCATTGGATTCTCCTCTTACTGATCAAACAAGCCCTGAGTCTCCTCTGTTGGATAATCCTGTCCTGCTCCCTCCCTGTGGGCATGCCCCAAGGTTCTGATCTGAGCCTCCTCATTTCTCTCTTTATGCTCTTATTTGGTAACTTCAGTGACTCCCACAGGTCTAATTATGCTATAAATGTAAAATGATGACCAGATCTATCAGCCCTAGTCTCTCTCCTGAGCTCTGTTCCTGTATCACCAACTTCCTATTGGACATTTCAAATGGGTTATTCCGTAGGCAACAACTCAACTTGTCCGAAAAGTGAACTCATTATCTTTTTCTTAAAACCATAGCCCTCAGGGCGGCTAGGTGGCGCAGTGAGTAGAGCGTCGGCCCTGGAGTCAGAAGGACCTGAGTTCAGATCCCGCCTCAGACACTTAACACACACACAAACAAAAACCTAGCCATGTGACCTGGGGCAAGTTACTTAACCCCAGTTGCCCTCCAAAAAGCAAAAAACAAACAAACAAACAAAAAAAAAACCATAGCCCTCTTCCAGACTGCCCTATTTCTGCCAAGTGTACCAGCATCTTCCCTGAGTTTACAGCCTTGGTGTGACCTTCTTGCACCCCACATATCTTCCCAAATCTTGTTATTTCTACTTCTACATTTCTTGACTTAGGGTAGCTAGATGGTGCAGTCGATACAGAACACTGGGCCTGGAGTCAGGAAGACATATTCCTGAGTTCAAATCTGAACTCAGATACTTACTAGCAGCTGTGTGATCCTGGGCAAGTCACTTAACCTGCTTGCCTCAGTTTCCTAATCAGTAAAATGAACTGGAAAAGGAAATGGCAAACCATTCAGTGTCTTTGCCAAGAAAACCCCAAATAGGGTCACAAAGAATCGGACAGGACTTAAACGACTCAAGAACAACAACTTCTTGAATCTCTCAAGTGCTCATCACCCCTCATCTAGTCTATAGTGGTAAGCTCTTAATTGTTCTCCCTGCCCTCAGATCTTTCCTTACTTGAGTTCATCCTTCACATAGCTCCCAAAGTGATTTTCCTAAGATGCAGATGACTTACCATATCACTATTTTGGCTCCCTGTTGACTCTGGGATAAAAGATAATTTTATCTTAATTTACTCCCTCTTTTTAATATTTTTGTTATTTGCATATGTTTCATAATGCCCCTAATTATTAGTGTCATTGTATGTGTATATAATTTATAAATAAGTGAATATGCCCATATTGGAGGATGCACTCAAAGTTTTTATTGCCCAAAATGTGCTGATACAGTGGATAGAGTCTAGATTTGGAATGGGGAAGACCTTGGTTCAAATCCTGCCTTGTGTGCTCACTGTGTGGCCCCGGACAAATCATTTGACCTGTTGGAACCTTACTCGTCTGTAAAATGGAAAAATAATGACTCCCTCGAGAAAGAGTGGCATAAGAGATAGATGGTAATTGCACAGGAGAGGCAGTATGGAATAGATACATCATCACACCTGAAGGCTAATGAGGTGTGGTAAAGAATCAGCTGGGCTTGGAGTCAGGTCACCTGGCTTTGAGCCCTGCCACTGTCAAAGACCGGCTTCGTGACTCGGGACAAGTTACTTTCAGCATCCCAGGAAGCCTAGTATAATAGAGGTAGTGCTAGATTTGGAGTCAAAGGACCTGGGTTTACAGCCTGCCTCTGTCACTGCTTGTGTGACCTTGAATAAGTCATTCTTTGGCCTCTGTTTCCTCATCTGTAAAATAAAGGGGTTGGACTAAGTGACTTTAAGTGACTTTTAACTCTAAATCATCTGTAAAATGGGATAATAATAAGAGCTCCCCGCGCCCCCCCACACACACACAGAGGATTATTGTGAGGATTAAGTGAGACAACATATGCTAAGCATTTGCAAACCTTAAAACATCATATAAATGCTAACTAATAAATCTGATTAACAATAAATCATGTTCTTGGATGACAGAGGAGACTATGATACAATTAGAGCCCAACAGCTGAGAATTGCCAAAACTGACAGAGAACCTAATAGGCAGTCCGATATCCTCATTTTGTAGATGAAGAAACTAAGACCCAGAGAGGTGGTGACTTGTTCACAGTCACCAAAGTTTAATGTCAAAGTTGGAAGTTGAGTTCTAGCTTCCTGATTCGTCATGTGACCTGTTGCCTACCACACTGACTCCATCCCCTGCCTAAATCTAGATAAGCTTGACAGAAAACCAAATATGTAATATAATAATAGCTCACATTTTTATAGTTTTTTTTTCATTCTCCCCCATTATACATGAGAACAATTTTAACATTCAGGTTTTTATAAGTTTTTTGTTCTAAATTCTATCTTTGAATGGGTAAGGAATCATCTGATGTAGGTTACACTGTGCAGTCATGTAAAACATATTTCCATATAGTCATTTTGTGGGGGAAAACTTGAACCAAAAAAAATAAAAGGAAAGAAAGCGAAAAATAGCATGCTTTGGTTTGTATTCAGTTGCCATCAGTTCTTTCTCTGAAGGCAGATAGCATTTTTCATCATGAGACCTTTGGGGTTGTCTTGGATAATTAATTCTGAGAATGGCTAAGTCTTTCACAGTTGTTCATCACAAAATATTGTTGTTGCCGTGTACTTTCTGCTTACGTCTGCATCAGTTCATGTATGTCTTTCCAACTTTTCTGAAATCATCCTGCTTATTATTTCTTATAACAAAATAATATCTCATTACAATCATATACCATAACTTGTTCAGCCATTTCCTAATTGATGGACATCCCCTCAATTTCCAGTTCTTGGCCACCACAAAAATAGCTGCTATAAATATTCTTGTACAAATAGGTCCTTTTCCATAACTCACATTTACAAACAACTTAAGATGGTTAATGTAAGTGTTCTTATTCTCATTTTCCAAATAAAGTTACTGGAAGATAATGGCTTGCCTTGAGGTCTTCTAATTAATGAATGTCAGAGGTGGGTTCTAGGTCAGGTTTCCTGATTCATTTCACCACACCACACTGTCTGTCATGTGACCTACCACACTGCCTTCATCTGGGTAAACTTGACAGATACCCAAGGTCAGGTATATATTCCCAGGCACTCTCATGGGGCCTGAATGCCTGCAATAGAGCAGCCAACTTGATATCAGTCCCTTGGCTCCAGGCAGAATTAGGTAGCTTGGCTCAGGAGCCCTTTTCCTAAGCACCACCTATTCATGGGCGGAGTAGAATTTGCAGAACATTACCTAGCTTTACTTTTCAAAAAGTTTGGAAATCAGTACAAAAGCGCAGTGGGTATAGTGAAGTTGAATCTATGCCCTGACTTCTAAAGACAGGTTTCCAATGCTGATTCATCATTCTTGGGGGAGAGTATGGTCTGTTTCAGGGCTCAGAATTTGAAACTCCAGTGTAGTTTCCTAAAAGCTTTTTAGCTTACTACACCATCTCCTATTTCTTGCCACATTTAAACTAGGAACTGGTGAAGAATTCATCATCCTAATTCTTTCCAGAGGCAATCTTTCCTTTCTTGTCCTAGCCTTTTGCATGTGACTCAAATTGATTTGCCATGAGTTATTCTATTAAAGCATTGAGTTGATTTCCTGTAATATGATAGTCTGATGGCTACTTAATGGCTTAATGAGGTATTAACTTGTGTCCTTAGACCCCCATTGATTTAGAACCTATGATAGTCAACTTCTAATGGTTTAAAATTTACCTTTGCATGATGAAGACATGATCTGTTATAACAACTCAATAATGGGAACAAATTTCACAGCTGTGTTGAATCTACTTAAGGCTATTTTGATCTGCACTCATAGCTCCAGCTATCAGTTCTATATTGATGACCTTGATAGATTGATTGCTGTAATGAAGGAAGCCTAGACTGTTCTTGCCCTGATTTTCTATGATCCTTAGGGATTTACCTGGGAATTCTCCCTCCATGTGTTGGGCAGGAGCCAAGACAGTTTGGTTGGGTTATCATCACACTGCTATCTTAGTAAATATACTATCAAGTATTCTGCATACTTTTAATAGCTGCCTTCCTAAATTTATAATTTTTAAATGATTTTCTGCTTAGAGAATCTGTTAACTAGCATTTGTTCAACACTTACAGTAGGTTATCCAAGACTTATAGAAGGCAAGTAACTGGCCCAAGATGTCAGGATTTGAATTCAGGTCCTCTGATGCTAATTCCAGCCTTCTTTCAATCTGTCAATCATTAGACATTTTTTAAGTGCCAGACACCGCAGTGATGCTTCTTCTAGAATTCTATATACTTGTATTATTGCAGCATTTTAAAAATAGCCTTCCTAATTTTAATTACTTTTCAATCTAGTGTGCACAATTAATCTTTGTAAAAGACAACTTTTATGAAGTTACTTCCCTATTTAAGAGCCTACAATATCTCCCTATTCCCTATAGCATAAAGTCTAAACTCCTCTACCTGACTTTCAAGGGTGTCTATAGATCAACCCTACACTTAACTCTCCAACCTTATACTCTTTTAGATCTCTTAATAATTCCCATCTAAAATGGACTGACCATTTCCTCCTATTCTTCCAGCCTAGAATAAATCTTCCCTCTCTACTCTACCTTTCTAAATTACCTCAGTCCTCCAAAGCCCACCTCAGGTCTCAATTCTTCTATGAATATCTACCTAATTGCCTCAGCCCATGACAATTCTCTCATCCCTACTCCTTTTGTTTTATAGACACTATTACAATATTTAATAATTAAGAAAGGCATAATGTCTAGGACAAGAGAAATGTCTTGTATTTTCCCTAGTCAGACCACATCTGGACTGTTATGTTCAGTTCTGAGTACTGCATTTTAGGAAGGACATTTACAAGCTGGACAACATCCAGGGGAGAGTAACCAAGATTAAAATGTTTGTTCATTTGAATGGATGAATAAACACTAGATGGAGATCAGTGGGAGGAGTTGGAGAAGAGAAGACTTGTGGGTGCCATGATAGCTGTCTTCTAGTATTTAAAAGATGATTATTTGGAAGAGGGATTAGGCCTTTTCCACTTAGCCACAAAGAGCAAAACTAGGAGAAATGGATGGAAACTGTAGAGAGGCAAATACAGTAAAAGACTCCCTGATATATCATTAGAATTGTCTCAGAGTAGAATGAACTGCCTCCAGTGGTAATGAGTTTCCTGACATTTGGAAGTCTTTTCATGAAATTTTGGGGGGATATCATAGGAGGGATTTCTCTTCAGGTATAGGTTGAACTGGATGACCTGATGCATCCCTTCCAGCCCTAGAATTCTGCATTCTAAGAAAATGCTCCATTGTTCTCATGCGTGTTAAGTCACGTTTCTCCAACTGTATTGTGAACTGTTTGAAGAAAGGGACCAATGTTTCATGTTATTTTCTTTTCCCTCTCTTACAATGTTCACCACGTAGTAAGCTCTCAATACATATTTTGTATATTTGTGCACTAGTAAATAGATACTTTATTTTTATTTTCTTGCCTAAACTTGTTATTTCATTAGTACAAGGAATTCCTGGTAAGAAAACTCCTTGCTGAGAAAATGGATGCTATTAGGTTAAAAAAATAAGATTATGTTATAGGAATCTTATCATTAAAGATTTGTTGTGGGGGCAGCTAGGTGGCGCAGTGAATAGAGCGCCGGCCCTGGAATCAGAAGGACCTGAGTTCGGAGCCGGCCTCCGACACTTAATCCACACAAACAAAAAACCTAGCCGTGTAACCTTGGGCAAGTTACTTTACCCCAATTGCCCTAACGGCGGCTAGGTGGTGCAGTGAGTAAGAGCGCCGGCCTCGGAGCTGGGATGACCCGAGATCAGATCCGGCCTCAGAAAATGAGCACCCATGCATAAATAATGACTAGCCGTGTAACCTTGAGCAAGTTACTTAACCCCAATTGCTTTAAAAAAAAAAAAAAGATTTGTTGTGGGCAGTTGTTTTTTTATTGTGTCCAATTCTTTATGACCACATTTGGGGGTTTGGGGGCAGAGATACTGGAGTGGTTTGCCATTTTCTTCTCCAGTTCATTTTATAGATAAGGACACTGAGGCAAACAGGATTAGGTGACTTGTCCAGGGTCACACAGATCCTAAGTGTCTTAGGCTAGATTTTAACTTGGGAAAATGAGTCTTCCTCACTCTGGGCCCAGTACTCTATCCATTGCACTACCTAACTGCCCTCATTAGGTTATCATTCATGAAAGCACGCATTTTATTTTCTTGAAAGCTTTTCAACTATTCAGACTGATCCACTTTCCCCTCTCCTCAATTTGTCACATTCTACTCTAAGTCAGAAAATGTTCCCATTTTCTCATTATTCTGATTGAAGACAGTCCTTAAAAGAGCTACCTGAGTAGCTGGAAAAGAACCTCTGATTCTTTGGCTTCCACGAATGGATCCCATGTCGCATGAGACTTTGGAGAAAGTATTTTAAGATGGAAGTAAGACTCTAAAACAGGCTGGCCGTTTCATATGGCATGTGTGACAGCAAAGCCAAATTTAGTCTTTGTGGCAGATCTACAGTTATAAACGCTAGCAACACATCTTTCTTTTCATTTCCAAGGACTGAAGAATGTTTAAGCCTAATTCATTATGGGAGGGATTATGAAGTAGGGGTGCAATGTAGCTCTCCCTGCTTTGAAGTCTTCTTGGAGCTGATTTCAGTCACCTTCTGATTCAGGGAGACATCTACACAGACACACTAAAGTGACAGAGACAGATGCTTTGGGTCCTTTACATCCTGAATTTTACATGGACTAGTTATCAGCATTCCTCTTCATTTTACTCATGTAGATGAAGCATTGACTTTTCCAATGCTATTACAATTTCAGGAAGGAAGCCAGTTCCAAATCCAACTTTAGCACCAAATGCTTGCCACTGTAGACTCTGCCTCAGTGGGGTAAAGCATATAACATTGAAATTTGTGTATTACAGTGTGTGCTGGGTACACACATACCCACATGAACATAAATTCTCCAGGGTCCAAGAGGTCCTTTTTACTCATAAATCTACGATCCCATGATCTTCTGGAACATGACATGCTTGCATTGATCATTACATTGATCAGAATTCTTAAGACTTCAGAGTTCTTCTCCTTTACATTACTGTAGTAATTATGTAAATTGTTCTTTTGATTCTACTCACTTCACTCTGTCAATTCAAACAAGATCTCTCAGGTTTCAATGAATGCATCCCTTTCATAACTTCTAATGGCACAACAATATTCCATTACATTTGTAGCATTCCTGCTGGGCTACAGGTTAACAGGATGGGTCCCCAAGGGGACAAGAACCTAAGCTATACCACTATAGCTTAGGAGACTCTAGCTCTCTGTTTCCTATTACCATTTAATCAGTTAACACAATTAACTCTTAGCATCTTAAAGTAAGACACCAGAGTAGAAACAGTAACCAGCAAAATCCTGGGGCACACTCTTCCACAGATATACACAGCATTAGTGGAAGGAGCAGGCACAAACTTATAACTACTAGTGGGTACTTCAAAAAGTAAGTAGCAAGAGGCATATATACCTAGCAAATATGCCAACTCAGCTCACAACTCACAGAAATGTCCATTCTCCATGCAGCCCTGCCTGTGACCCAAGCCTCCATGGACAAAACTAGAGTTCTGCTGTGTTCAGAAGCCAACTCCCTTCTTTACTGTTGAGGTCCTGTTCTTGGAAGGAGCGCCCTGCCTTAAGTGACTACCTCTTTATATCCATGTTTGTCTCGTGTGTGTCTGCTATCTGCCTTCTACCGATCAAGTAGCAGTTCTTCAAAGCAACATGACTGGTGGGAGTGGGAAGAGAGAGAAACTGTCTCCTCCATCCCAAGAATGACATCCTTTCTCCATTGCTGGCTTGAACCGATAAACTCTCAAACTTCTCCATGGTTTTACAAAAAAGTAGGCACAGGGGCGGCTAGGTGGCGCAGTGAATAGAGCGCCGGCCCTGGAATCAGAAGGACCTGAGTTCGGAGCCGGCCTCCGACACTTAATCCACACAAACAAAAAACCTAGCCGTGTAACCTTGGGCAAGTTACTTAACCCCAATTGCCCTAACAGCGGCTAGGTGGTGCAGTGAGTAAGAGCGCCGGCCTCGGAGCTGGGATGACCCGAGATCAGATCCGGCCTCAGAAAATGAGCACCCACGCATAAATAATGACTAGCCGTGTAACCTTGAGCAAGTTACTTAACCCCAATTGCTTTAAAAAAAAAAAAGTAGGCACAAAGGTCATACCTGATTTTCTCAGTCAAATCACAAGATATTTCCTGCATAGCATTAGTTACTTTATTCCAGTGTCTGTCTCATAGTTAAGGTTGATTAAAAATTTTCTTCACATCTCTTGGACCCTCTTTTGGTCTATTGGCAAGGATTCAAAGCATAAAGTAAAAATGAGCCACATTCTTTCTCTCCACACCCTGTGCACCAGCTCTGAAGTAAGAAACCTGAAAAGTGATTTGGAATCAATGTCCTATTACGCTAGGTTTTTTTGTTTGACTCAGAGATCTCTTCTCCCATGTCCCATCTTTTAAGCTGGACATTACCACTGGGATGATAGTAAATACACCATGGCACTTTGGAAATAGGAAAGTACTGTATCAAAAGAGTGGCATCAAGGAGTTTACACTGAGACGCTCTGAGAACATTTAAATAATCTTCCATCTGAGAACTGGAGGCAAAGAGTACTAGTCATCATTTATCTTGGTGGGGAGAAGACTACCAAAACACTTTATTCAAAGGGCAGCTGTGAACTAAGATAAATTTAATTTCACTGAAACAATTGCAGATTGTTCTCCTGGGACCTGTAAAAGCAAATTTTTTTTCAGAATAGTGGGAGTCCCTCACTTCCCCTAGGTCCTATGATGAGTATCTCATTTGTGACCCACCTGCTCCAACCAAACTTCATTTTATTATTCCCTTGTGATCTTGTCACCATCTCCTTCACTCCCTTTCTTCTAACTCTGGAATTGCAATTAAATCTTGGAAAAGGTGGATCAGTGGAGTGGTTCCACTCACTAGTCCTATCTGTAGCTTTCAAAACCAAAACACCCCTCCCTGACCATCACTCACCTATATGTATTCTTTCTCTTGTTGGAATAGAAACTCCTTGAGATCAGGGATTGCTTTTGCTTTATTTATTGTACCTCCAACATTTATCACAGTACTTGGCATATAGTAAATGCTTAGGAGTGATTTTTTTATTCATTCATCATTCAAAAGCCTTTAGCATATGTACCATTGTAAATATAGGAAAGTATCCAAGAGTCAGGGGTATGCTGATAAATGTTTAACATCCAGCTTTGGCAGGGGCAGGGGGAAGGGGAGTGGGGATGTACACAAGACACACTTTTAAGTTTTTGTGTTGACACACATTTTTAACATTTTCTCCATTGCTTTAAGTCTAGATAATTGACAAAACAATAAATCAAAAACATGATTTTGTAGCATTTGCCACTCTCCCAAGATAGATGCTCACACTGAAAACTTAATAATTGACTCTCCCTGCTTGGAGCTAGTTCCACCACACCCCTGCCTAGGAGTCTTTAGTGTATGGGTTCTTAACCTGGGATCCATGATGTGGATAGGTTATAGAGGGTCTGTAAAGTTAGAGGGGGGGGGAATGGCACCTATATTTCAACTATATTCTATCAACTATATTCCACTATATTCTATCAGGTTTCCTGAGAAGGGGTCCATAGGTGTCCCTAGACTGCCAGAGAGGTCCATCACACACACACACACACACACACACACACACACACACACAACTTCTACTTAGGGGAAAGTCTAACATTTATCAGGAAATAGATTTGATCTTTCCTTGGTAGCCTCAAAAGTAGAGGAGCAGAAATTAGAATTAGGAAGCACTACCAATAAGGCTGTTTTAGTTCTTTGCCTTAGAGAGGCAGGAGAGGACAAGTCCTCTGAATCTCAGTTCTCCCATCTGTAAAATGGGGATGACAATATGAGTTGTGCTTGATAAATAACAGCATGGTTCAGAGGATGGAGGGACTTGCCTTGGGATCAGAAAGATCCAGGTTCAAAGCCTGCCTATATGAGAACTAGGTAGTTGTGTGACTTTAGGCAATCACTAATGCTCTCAATTCCTCCAGACAGTTTTCTAAACTTCTAAGTTTCAGGTGACCAAATTGCTATCATGGAGGGGGTTTCCCTGCACATGGTCAAGAACATCACCCAACACAATTTACAGGGTTCTTTTTGTGGCTCAAATAAGGAAATAGATACAAAGTGTAAACTATACAGACCTGTGCAAATATAAGCTGTTTACTGTTACCGTGAAGAATGTTGGCACAGAACTGGATATTTGCAAACTCATTTGATTTGCCATATGCTTAGAATATCTGAGATCCTCTCACAATGGTTTGGTCCATTCTCTTTCTTTTTGTCCCTGTATCTAATCAATCAGATATACTATTAATCTTGCTTCCATAATCCTACTAGACCCACCACTTTCTTTTTTTTAATTTTTGCTTATTTTATATTTTAATTTGTAAAACAAAACAAACATTTCCTTAATATAGTATAATAAATAAAAAGATGATTGCACATAAAGTTGCAAATCTATTACATACAACTTGTTATTCCTTTTAAATATATAATAAAGTTATGTACATTTATTTTTTATTTTTTCTCCTTTTTTCCCTCCCCTTTACTCCCCACTCTAGAGATGGCTACCACTAGACACCAATATGTGTGTATGTATATATATATATATATATATATATATATATATATATATATATATATATATGGATGGATGGAATGAATATATACATGTGTGTGTGTATATATATATATATATATATAATTTCATTCCATACACCCTTCTATTTATCAGCTCCACCTCTGGATGCAGATAATGTCCTCTCTCATATGTCCCCCATAGTTAAGATGATTATTCATAATTCCTTTCACTGTTCTGACCCAGGATCTAGTTTCCTCATGGCTCTATTATATACCACAAAGCCCTCCCAACAGATCTCCTCATTCCTTTTGGTCTAATATCCATTCATTACCACAACAGTTAATTTCCTCCATGTTTTTTTTTTTTGTCTTTTTTGAGGAAGGAATGCTGGGCAATTGGGGTTAAGTGACTTGCCCAAGGTTACACAGCTAGTAAGTGTTAAGTGTCTGAGGCTGGTTTTAACTCGGATCTTCCTGACTCTAGGGCCATGGCTCTATTCAACATGCTACCTAGCTGCCCCCATGTTTGTTTGTTTGTTTTTTAATTATGTTTCTTCCTTGCCTAAAACTTCCAGTGACTCCAGCCTACATCTCTGTGCTTTGAACCAAAGCCGACTACTGGCAAGGAAGCTGTTGCTGGTGGAGTCTATCTCCTCCCCTCCCCTCACACTAGACACCTCACTATCCTAAAGTTCCACTCTTCCCAAGATGGTGAAGTGGGAGCTGTCCAGTTATCAAAACCTTTGCTCAGTTCTCACTTTCCTCCCTCCCTGCTGTGCTCAGGGCTTTGTGGGAAGTTCAGAAAAACTCCATATGCAGTGGTTCAAGATCCTCCCCATATGATAAAGTGGAAATAATAATGACTGCCAATTATTTTAGCATTTGATGTTTGCTTTACATAAGTTAACTCATTCAGTCCTCACAACGATTCTGTGAAGTAGGTGCTTTGATTATCCCCATGTTACGGATGAAGAAACAGAAGCAGACAGAGGTTAAGTGACTTGCTCAGGGTCACACAACTAGTAAGTGTATGACTCTGAATTCGAACTCTGGTCTTCCTGACTCCAGGCCCAATGCTCTATCCATTGGGCCACCTAGCTGCCTCAGTGTGAATTTTCACTGAAAATTTCTGGGAGAGCAGAGGGATTCAAAGGAGAGATGCCCATGTAAAACTTTGCTTAGGAGCCAGAAAATGCTAAGAGTGTAAGCCCTTTGAGGGAAGGGTCTGTTTTTCATTGTGGTTGTGGCTTAACACCTATCTTGCACTTTGCCAGTAGGAGACAATTAGTAAATGCTTACTGAATCTCATTGAAGAAGACATGAATGTTTCTATTTCTGACAGACAGGCAAAAATAAGCGGGCGTCACATCCCTTGTCCTCTTTGGGACACTATGGGTCCTTCATAATGACCAGTAAGTTGCTAATGAATACTAAGAAGAGCTGCATGTGGGAAATTTTTAGGTATAATGCACATTCATGATCATGCATCATCATGTACAAGACATAGGAAATAAATGGGAACACAAAGAAAAACTGATAGTAAGGAATTTGGTTGTTTTGTTTTATCCCCTCGGACAACACTTACCATGCCTGGCCCTCAGTTTCCTTGTTATGGAATGAGGAGATTGGCAAGGGTCCTTTCCATTCCTAAATCTTACACGGAGGTTGTTAGAGAGACTTTCCTCTAACTGTCCCTGCATTTGTTGGGATATAGATGTGTGAGTGGAAGATGAGGAAGCCTAAGAGAGTCGTCCCGGGCATTTATAAAAAGAAAATTAGTTCAGTTGGTGAGATCATGGGGTAAATGAGGCCAGGGGTAAAGCTTGGAGCACAGGAGTCGGCTACTTTGCCACTGGATTGCTCTCTCTGTCTCCTCCCCAGACAAACATTTTGCTTGCTCGTATACCGTCAAAAGCACAGATGAGTGAGTGGCTTTCATGCACTCGTCATAACAGGCCATTTCTGGCTTTGCTGGGGGGGAAAAGAAAGAACTCCTTGGTGTCCTCCTGATAGTATGCTCATTATCAGGGCAGGGTCGTGGCCACAGTGTTGTGTGAAGTATAATAGGCTGTGCTCTCTCTTTACTGGACACCTGTTCACTACAGGATGGAGTGGAAAGAGCCCTGGATTGCAAGTGAAAAGTCCTGGGTTTGAGTCATGACACAGCCACATATTAGTGTTTGACCTTGGGGAAACTGCTTCACCTTGGTTTTCTCTGTAAAGTGAAAGGAATAGACTGGAATCTACGTCACCTAGATGATTTCTGAATTTACTTCCATCCCTGATACTCTTTTCCAAATCCCTTCACTTCTTTGAAAAGGGTTCCCTCTTCCATAAAATGAAGGTTGTAATACTTGCATTCCTCACCTCATGGATATATTGTATTTGATAATCGTTATAAAAATTGATAAAAAATATAATTGATAACAAATTTATATCAATGCACAATTGATATCAGACATTGTCTACTGTAAATCATTATGTCAAAGATAAGAAGTGTTTATTATTGTTATTTATCCTAGAGAGGAAGAAGGGGTTCTGATTACAGTTTTTAGGTATATAACTGACAACAAACATATTCCCTGTTTTCTTCAGAGAACAAGAAGGCTTCAAAAGCTTAGTCTTGTCTTGAGGGGGGAGGGGGAGGCAATTGGGGTCAAGTGACTTGCTCGGGGTCACACAGCTAGTAAGTATCTGAGACTGTATTTGAATTCATGTCCTCTTGACTTAAGGGCTGGTGCTGTATTCACTGTGCCATCTAGCTGCCCCCTGCTTGGTCTTTAAATGGAGGAATTCAGGTTAGGCTTGAGAAAGAACATCCGTAGTAACTTGTCAGACTTATATCTTATCAAAGGAGGTTGTTAGGAAAGCAATTGCTGTCTTCCTGGAATGATTTTTTGTGAAAAACAAAAACAGGGTGCAGGTGCGGGTAGGGGGTTAAATGACTCATGTTTTCTAACATGTAAGAATGTTTTACAAATAATAAATAATTAATGAATGTTTGAATTGCTAAATGACATTTTAAAGTTGATACTGGATCTGTATTAATCTAATTCAGTGTGGATATTTGTAAATACATAGTTTATGTCTTTTGGTATGAGGGTTCACAGACTCAGAGAATGGTTTGCAAGCACTTTTGGAAGAAAGGGAATGTTAACTCATTAAGAGTTAACATGGAGTCATCAAGACTAGGTCATGGTAGATTGACCTTATTTCCTTTTTTACATAGGATTCCTAGACTGGGGAGTTAGGAGAATGCTATACATAGTGTGTGTCTATATAAAATATGAATATGTTATATATGTGCATATATAATAGGTATGCATACATATTGATATGCATTTCAGAAATCCATATATCCATTTTGGATTTCAGAAATGAAATATGTGTTAAATTTATTATTAAATTAGCATATTGTGAGAAGTCTTCCAGTTAGAGGCTAGATAACCATTTGTCAGCAATCTTAGATGTGGGCTGAACTAGATGAGTGCTGAGATCCTATGGTTATGATCTTAGAAATCGTTGAGTCAAATGTTCTCCTTTTGCTGCCACAACTACTATGACTACTACTACTACCTGGTATTTATAGAATGCAAAGCACTTTTACATATGTTATCTATCACATGTGATATTCAGTTTGCCAATGAGGTAGATTCTATTATTATCCTGTTTTACAAATAAGGAAACTCAGATTGAGAGCTTGTGACTTTCCCAGGGTCACATAGCTAGTGTCTGAGGTAGGATTTGAACTTGACTCTTCCTCACTCAAATCCAGCACTTTCCACTATGCTACCTAGTTTCCTTTTATAAAAACCTTCCTTTTACTTGTTTGGGTGGATCAGCCTGCTCAGTCTGTCTTAGTCAATTAATTGCCTTCCTCATTGATCTGATGTATTGCTGACAAAATAGCAAAGAAAGGGCTTTCCAAAGCTGATAGCCTTGTAATGACAGTATTACCTCATCATCTGTAGTGTTTTGTGGTATATTATTATTGTGGGCCAGCTAGGTGATACAATAGATAGAATGCCAGGCCTGGAGTCAGGAAATTCCTAAGTTCAGATTTAGCCTCAAACACTTACTAGCTGGGTGACCCTGGGCAAGTCACTTTATCCTGTTTGCCTATTTTCTCATCTGTAAAATGAACTGGGAAAGGAAATGGCAAACCACTTTGGTACCTTTGCCAAGAAAACTCCAAATGGGGTCATGAAGAGTTGAACATGACTGAAAACACTGAACAACAAAATTATTAATGATAATAGGCTGACTGTTACACAGTAATTTAAAATTTTCAGAACACTACATACATTGTCTTATTTGATCCTCACAATAATCCTGAGATACATTTTACCTGAGGTATTATTATCCCCATTTTGTAAATGAGAAAACTGAGGCTCTGAGAGTGAATTACCTAGGATCCTGTAGAGCTAGTTAAGTATCAGATGTGGGATTTGAATCTCGGCTTCCGCCATCTTGGAATCCAAGACTTTCTACTTCATCAAACACTTTCATTACCCTCCACTCTCTATGTCAAGAGTGCATTTATTATTGTCATTTCCATTGCATGGATGGGGATATATTGAGGCTCATAGCCACAAAGCTAATAGTTTAATAGAGCTGAGCAACCCCAGGTCTTGTGTCTCCCAAGTCCAGGGTTCCTTCTGTCATACCACGTTGCCTCTCATGGTTTTTTCTGAGGATGTCTGAACAGTCTGTAGAGATTTCTCCTCTTGGTGTTACAGCATACAATGTTTTTTCTGGAACCACTTGTAGAGCACATTTAATAAAAGGGCACTTGTAATTATGGCAGTTTAAGATCCATTCAGGTCCTGATTCAAGGTTGTTTATCCAGAAAATAAAAGAGAGATAGAAATTGTGCAGAGCACAGAAAAAGGCTGGAATTGAGAGTTAGAGACCAAGTGAGGTCAAAGGTAGAAAACCTAACTGGGAAGACCAAATTCGAGACAAGTCACCAACACAGTCCTAGGGGAACACTAGGGGTTAGAACCAAAAGACAAAGAGTTACCGACATCCGAGCTAACCCCCTGGGGTCAAACAGAGCAAAGCAAGCAGTGTCCAGGGAGAACAGATAGTCTCTTGTTGCACCAACAGTTTCCTGGCTTTCTGCCTTTTTTCAGAGAGTCATTAACTATTGACCCTGGACTGGCTTAGCCTGGAGGGCTAGGTCCAGGGAGTGGATACCTGGTTTAGGAAGCCAGGCCCAGAAACAAGCAAAAAGATGAAGTAAATCCTGGCAACCTGGACCCCAGTGCTATCTTGGCCGTGCCCTTTGTCCCGACTGCCAAGCTAATTTTAGCCGCCTGGAGTACCAGGCTCCTCCAATCACAGTTGCAGTTTCTGTGGGAGGAGTCAGTTAGTGACCAGGATGGGGATATTCCTGTGTGGACTTTTCACCAGTACTGTCACCTGTAACTCTTTCTTTTTACCCCATTCCCACCCACCAACCCCCTGCCCTTTTTTAAAAGAAACATTATCAAGTTGATAAAATTAGTCTGTTAACAAACAAAAATCCTCTCTTCCTCCTTTTCCTCTTCCACTTATACTGATGTGACTATAACTGCTAGTCACAGCCATTGCTTCAATTGGGGTGAGTAAACACGGCTTATCCATTTTAGTCCTGATCTTTAGAAATTATCTTTATATAGTATAAGCCAGTAAGAAAATAGGATTCATTTGACAACTTTCACTTGATAGAAGGTCAGTAACCACAACAGGGCATTTGAGGACGCCAGGACCCCATTGGAAATCTCCCACCCCCAGACCATCATAGTATAGAGTGCTTGACTGAGTCAGGAACATCTGGGTTCTCATCTTCTGTTTCTGCTGTGGACCGTGGACAAGTCACTGAAAGACCTCTCTCAACCTAAGTTTTTTCATCTGTAAAATGAGAGAGTTGGACCTAAATGGCCTCTAAGGTCTTTTTCTTCTCTCTATCTATGATCTTCCATTCCCCTTTATCAGTTAGTTGTTTCCATTTGTGTATATGTGTGTGTATCCCATAATTATTGGTGGAGCCCCATTAGTGTAAAATTATAGTCTTTTACTGTTTCAAGACCCCATCAGCTGCCAACTCCCAGGTGACAGAATATTCTCAGAGTGACTTAGGAGGTGAATCTTGCCTTTCCATGCCATTGCCTTCCATCTCTTCAGTACTTAAGTAGACTTAAGTATTACTTATAGGTTATTCCCTCTTGCCACTTCATGTCACAACCCAGCCTCGCCTGCTTGTCTTGCTTGGTTTTTGTCTTTGTCTCACTGTAACTTCCCCATAGAAGATCGATCCAGTAATCCTGGGGGCCTTTCTCTTGTTCTTTTGTATTTCATGTCTGCCACAAGTGCATCTTCTCTTTGCTCCCTCTCACTGCAGCTACTCAGCCAAGCTACCTTCTTTTTCAGCCATCCCTATCTTTGATGATTTTTGTGCCATCTCTATGATGTCGACAGCTGACTTTGAGATCAGGAAGACCTGAGTTTAATTCTGCTTGTGGCACACATATTTAGACTCTTTGCCAAACCACTTAACCTCTTGGTTCTTTAGACAGTTCTAAGATTATAGGCTGCATCAAACAGGCCAACCTGCATTGGGAGGGAGAGTTTCTTATGCCAGTGAGATCACAGGTGCAGTCCCTATCCCTGTGCTTCTTCTCCCATGCAGATCATTGTTAGTAATATACTTTGACCATGGTGCATCTTTCTGCTGCCCTTTGAATCAGATTCATTCTGTTACTCTTCTGAGTTTGTGGTATGCCATGATTTGCAACCACACCTGGGAGAACACTGGTATCTGAAAGATGGGTTTGCAATTGCAGGCAGTTTGGGGTAATTGCAAACACTACCAAGTTTCCCAAACAGAATTCCGCTCAATCCCCTTTTCATTTTATTCTGAACCATTGTCCATTTGCAGTGACTATCCAACATATATGTACTGATAGACCAGTTTAATATCATTATCTAACTCTATGCCAAAACCTTGACAGTGTTCATTCTATTTAAATAGTGTGTTGATATCTCCACCACCTCCATTTATTTTATGTATTATGTATGTAGAGAGCCTCTTTAATTCAGCAATCAATCTAACTTTTATTAAGCATCTATCACATGTAAGGCCTTTTGCTAAGTCTTGGAAGAACAAAGACAAAAAAAAAACAACAGTACTCCCTATCCTCAAGAAGGCTTACTTTTTAATTGACAGGTGAACTTCAGAAAAACCTAGAAAGACTTCTATGAACTGATGTTGAGTGGAGTGAGCAGAACTAGGAGAACATTGTACACAGTAACAGCCACAGTGTATGATGACTGATATTGATAGACTTAGCCCTTCTCAGCAATGTGAGGACCTAAAACAGCTCCAAATGACTCATGATGGAAAATGCCATCCACATCCCAAGAAAGAACTATGGAGTCTAAATGCAGAGCAAAGCAGACTACTTTCTTTTTGTTTTGTTTTTCTTTCTCATGGTTTCTTCAATTCATTTTAATTCTTCTATACAACATGATTAATGTGGAAATATGTTTAATAGGGATGTATATGTAGAGCCTATATCAGATATAAGCTCTCCTGGGGAGGAAGGAGGAGAAGGAGGTGAAGAAAATTTAAAACTTAAGGAAGTGAATGTTGAAAACATTAAAATTTAAATTTAAAAATTTCAATTAAAAGTTGAAAAATAAATAATTAACTAAAACAAAAGAGAGAGAAAGATAGTTGCAAACACTACCTAGTATAAGAAATCCCTATATACTTATATCTCACCTATTCCTAGCAAGATACAGGAGAACTAAAGATTAAAGACTTAAAAAAAGATCTAAGTTCTAGTGACCTCATAGACACTGAGGCACCCATAGTTAGTCTTCTGTGCTTACTGTGAGGTCACCAACATCATTCCATTGTTGTGTGCAGCCTTAGAAGCCAGTGGCCTGCGGAGCATCATCTTCATCTGTACTTAACACATTCATACGCAAACACACAAAACCCACACACACACATACACCCATACACACATTCCTACACGTACACATGAAACTGTGTGTGTTGGAATCTCAAAACATTGGCAGGCCTGAGAAATAACTCTTCACCTGAAAGTACTGCTTCTTAAAGTCTTCCCTTGTATGAAGGCTGATGGAAAAGCAGTCCCCCTGGGTGACAGTCCTTCTATCCCAGAGGAGCACAAAGAGTGCTGTCAGTGTTCACTCTTATAACTACACCTCCACCATCGCCAAATAGGACCCCAGCCTAGCAGAGCAGGAATCAAGGTCAGTGAGGACCTCAGCATTTCTCATAGGTAAGCATAGACTGGTTTTTCTAACGGGAGGCATCCAGAACATGAAAGCCAACACATCCCTACTGCATTTTTCTACTCTTCTTGTTTGGATTTTTGGAGTCGGATTGAGATCCTTAGAGTCCCAGTGTATTTATAGCTTCCTCTTGAAATTCAGATCATGTTAATAGACTGAAAATTACCTAAGATAAGCAAACATATTTATTGTACTGGGCCAAGGAGAGGTTGGGTTTTCTCTTTCTGTCCCTACTGATAATGTGTCTCCCAGATTATTCCTAATTGGCATATTTTATCCTTCTCTGCTCCCCAATCCTTTACCCTTCATTTTTTCTCCTTCTCTCTCATAGTATCATAGATCTACAGGATGTTAGCACAAGAAAGGACCCTAGAGTTCATCTGGCCCAACCCTTTCAGAGAGGAAACAGTATGAAACATTAGAAAAAACATCAGATCTCATAACTCAAATCCTGGTTGTGCCATCTTGTGGAAGTCATACAACTTCTCTGGGCCTCAGTTTCCTCATCTGCAAAATGCAAGGCTGGGATTAGATGATTTCTAAGCTCCTTTCCAGTTCTAGCTTATGATAGCTAAGAATGTTTTTCTCAAGGTCACAAAGATAGTATGGGAATATAACCACAATACAAAACCCAGGTCTTCTAAATGTTCTAGGGCAATTTTGTAGTTGGTTCTTTTTTCCCCTCCTGATAGGTCTGTCTTTCACCTGCTTTATCATTGTTCAGTCTCGTAGCCTTTTCATGATCTTTGATGCAGTATATCTGGGAGAAGTGGGCCCCTCTGTGACCTTTCACATTTTCAGTTTAGTTAATCTGAAGTCTTTATTTAGCTTTTCTGTGCCTATTTTTTCCTCATCTGTAAAACATATTGGTAATGTGGCCAGTTCAACAATAAGTAGGGCTTCGGTATCCTTTCTGCCTTGGGTTGTGGGTTGAGCAGTAACAAGGGTGCTACTAGGGAGCTGTTCATTTTTCAATTAGTAGAGGATGATGGGACTTTCCAGAGCCTTGGGGATTCAGAAGGTAAAATCATACCCATTGGTGTCCTCTTGTGTTATCTGTTTTCTGGTGGTAATAGATACTAAATAAGGCTATAACATTGTCCTCAAAATGAGTCTATCCATCCCCAAACTGTGATTATTAACTGTGGTTTCATGTGGAGTGGAAGACTGATAACTGCCAGAAAAATACTTTGACCTCCATTATAGAGATAATCAATTATATGTAAGTCTTAGATTCTTATTTCCCAGGATAACCTGTGATGGATAAAGCTTTCTCCTACAGGTACAGTAATTCACAAAATACCTAAATTACATTGAGGTGATGAGCCCTATGATGTACTCTCTATCCTTGTCCCCATAGTCACCCTGAATTGTATCATGGCCTAAATTTATCTGATCATTTATGCTTTCTTTACAATCGACTTGGACATCTGTTGCCCAATCCACACTGATACTTATAATGTCTAGAATGGGCTGTTCGTAATTTAGAATTCACTAAACATTTAGCATTTATTAATTAATCATGACATTAAGAGCACCACACCTGACCAAATTTTATTCAGCAGCAAATGAAATTCCATAGCAACAAATACTAAATGGAACATTTAGGAGAAAACTTTTTTTAAAGAGTACATACACAAAAGTATATATGATCAGGAATAGGGTCCCCAAATGCTTAATAAATATTGTTATTCATTGCTATGAAGTTACCCCTGAAGCTAGCACCTCATATCCAAATTGTTAATTCTCAGCCTCTAAATATAGCAGCCCTCCCACAGTCCCATGGATTGGGGTATAAGGTGCTTAGCATCTTTAAAGATGGTTCTCATCCTGATGCCAGAATAACGTGGCAAAGAGAACTATTAGAATTTGCTTTTTGAGAAGATTTTTGAGATTATATGAGATAAAATCCATAAATAACTCTTATTGTTTCATTGTGGCTATGCATTAATTAACTAATGAGTTGGATGAGTAACATGTTTATTGTTTAACAACTGTGTACAGCATTATTCTGGGCATTGGAGGAGATAAAAAGATTAAATAAGCCCATCTGTAGAGTTCATAGTCTAGTTGGGAAAGTGTAACACATATATAAAGAACCTTGATTGCAAATAATATTCCATTTAATTCCTTAATTTCCCTCAATTTGCATAGCCCTTCTGTTTTTGCCATTTTTTCTCTTTCTCAAAAATCTCAAAAGAGAGATTCCACCCACCTTCCTCTTTTGGGTTTTGTTAAAGACCAAGCCCTTTGCAAGTGGGCTCAATTTTGCTTTGTCATGCATGCAGAGCCTACTAGAAAATCAGAATGTAGGTTACTGCTGAAGGAGATTGCACACACCGGCCAACTGTGATGGCCTGTCATGCCAGAGGCCTTTAGAAGAACACCAGCATCTGCTGAAGAGAGATGTTAGTGTTTCTAGATCTTGGCTCTGGGCAAACATCTTTCCATAAAGCTGTACGTGGGTTTTATGATTCCAGTTTCAAAATCCACATTGAATCACTTGTGGCTGTACAGGTGATGGTCAGAGAGCATCCACTGTGAGACAAAGGGGGATTTATGAAGACATAGTTTAGTCTATAGTTTTATGGGGGTTCGGTGGTGGGGAGGGAGAGAGGTTTCAGATTTGGGGGTGCTCACTGATAATATTGGGAATTATGGGATAGAGAAATGGAAAGGCTACTGGTCTTTGATTTCAAATCCTGGCTCCAACACTTACTTGCTGTGTGAACATGGGGAAGTCTGGCCCTCCTTTTCTCATCAGTAAAATGGGGCTAAATCACTTTATCATATCTGTGTTATAAGACAGCTCTGAGAAAGAATAGGGACTGGACCTATCCTTTCATTCATATAAGCAACTCTTGGATTAATAAATACCCTTTACCAATTCAGGTCAGTATCTAGCTTTGAAATTAGCTCTCCTGGACTCTGCAATGATGTTGTAAGAAACATGCTTTCACATCTTAAAGAACTACGTGAATGTGAACTCTTGTTATTAGGCTTGGTGCTTTTCTTGTTTGTCTGCCCAAAATAAGCAAGGGATTTTCAGGACATCTATATTTAACCTAATTATTTATGTTTTTTAATTAACTCCTTCCCCCCCACCCCGCCTCCGTGTAAGAGCATCAGGCAGACAGTGTTTGTGGAGCCTGAACTGTGCTGTGTGTTTATTCTTGCTTTCCAAGGGTAACTTTTATTGTTTTTCTTCTTTAACTTCAGAACCCAGCTTTTTAATGTTAACAGAGGAATTAAGTGAAGCCTAAGAACAAGAATAGTGGAATCCCCATCTACTACCTTTTGGGGCCTTAATGGGTGTAATTAGCTGGTCAACCAACTTTCATGCCAACATCAAATGTGGCTCAACAATTAAATGCTGGGTTTTAATGGGGAATATTTGGTCACTTTGGTTGGAGAAGTCATCATGATACTTTGTGAGGTAGTAGGCAGTGGAAAGAGCTTCACACTTGATAGAAGACATAGAGCTTAGGCCCAGTTGTACCATTAACTGTGACCATGACCCAGTTACAGAATTCTGAGAGATTACTTTGCAAAAACAGAATTTATCCAGAGGAACAGAAGGTCAAGAATCTCAAGGAAAATTATGAACAAACTGGGACCAAAGAAGACCCAGCAGTACCAGATCTCAAACTGTACTATAATGCAGTAATCATCAGAATCATTTAATACTGGTTAAAGATGGAAAAGTTGATCATTAGAGCAGATTAAGTAAACGAGATGGCCACATCAAAGCATAATGTTTGATAAGTCCAAGGATATCAACTCCTAGGATTGGATTAAAAACTATTTGATTGAAATACTGCTGTTATTTGATTTAAAATTCCTGGGAAAACCTTGTGGCGCTGCTTAAACACAGTTAGTATCTATGGCTAAATTTGAACTCCAGCTTTCCTGAATCCAGGCCCAGTGCTGTTTCCACTAGCAGACTAGTAATAATTGCATCTACCTCCCAGGGTTGATATGAGGATCAAATGAGGTAATATGGGGCTGCCTGAACATCTTTGGGGCAATCAAAAGCTATTAAAGCTTAAATAGCTTAAAACATCGCCAGGATTTGGGAGGCACCCTGTATATGTAAAAAAAACACTTTGCAGACCTTAAGGTTTTATACAAATGTTAGTTATTAATATCAACTATCTGATGATTTTAACTCATGAAATTCTTGACTCTTGATGGAGAATTCTTAAACCACTGTCTTCTGAGAAGGTTGCTGTAACCAGGAAATGAATCACTGGAATTTGAAAACGGGTTTCAGAGCTGTCTGCTAGCATTGACAGCAAATGGTGCACTGTAATTTAGGACTCTGAAGAGCCCTTTTCATTCCCATGGCAAAATCTTCCCAACCCCCTCCTGGGCCCTTGGCTGCTCTCTCTGATTCCCACCCCCAACCCTCACTCTCTCATTCTTCTCAAACAGATTTTATGTTCCAGTAATCTTTTCTGATGAGTGAGGCCTCAACATGGACTCTTGTCTCAGGTTAATTATCTAGCTCTCCAGTTTTTCTAGGCCAGGGATTTACTAAGCAGCAAGTATAGAATCATCTAACTCAAATATATTTTGATCCTTTATTATGAGTGATTAAACTCAGAGATCATTACTCAGAATTGTTTCCCTGGTATCCAATGGCAGACACTGAGCTCTGATTCTGGATCCCTAAGCCAAAATTTCAAAAAGCTCTCCCTGTGATCCTTGTGGTTTTTTGTTTTGTTTGCCAAACAGCTCTCTTGTCTGTGAGCCCCTCCTCACCTTTGGTTTTGTGGCATTTCTGAGCATGTGACTGCTCTTGAGTCCTGGTAGTATTTATGACTTTTAACTAAGGCCTGTCTGCCTTGACACCTGAGTCAAAATTCTTCCAAGAAATCCTGTCCCACTCAGATCCTCTGCAAAAAATTCCCATGCCACATCTGATGTCTCCAAACTTGAATGATGCTGTTTTTTCAATTTTTAAGTTTGTTTCTGTTTTGAGCCCCAGATCAAGGCCCATAGATAGCCTTGTTGTGGAGTCATCTCCTCTCTCGGTCCATATATGATTTTTTTCCTCTCTGTTTCACTCATTTGGTTCTCTTGTAAAGGTATTCCACACCTGATGTGGTTAATGAATTCTATGAAAACATGGCATAAGGTGAAATAATCATATTGGGGTGGATGGCAGTGAATTCCACAGGAACAATGGGATATCCATACCGGAGAAGTCTAAATTTGGACTAGGAAAGCTTAAATAGAAGAGGGGAGAGATGAAATGGAGATAATATTGAGCCAGAAAATTCTCTTCTCCTGTCTTAGAGTTGGGGTGGGGGGAACTTCTCCAAGGCCTTCCCAACAACCATTTTATGATTGCCAAGATTCTCTGCTCTCCATCAGAGAGCAGGAGTCCCAGAAGACAGGTATGGAGAAGATAGCCACTATTCCAAATGTTGGTGGTGTGGCAAAATGTATTTTTATATTAAATGTTTCAATGAACTTAGCAATTATCAAAAAGACATTTCAATATAAAAAGAACAAAAAAGAGGGATGCATGAGGAACTGTGTGCTTTTGTTGTGTATTATTTTTTTTTAGTGTTCATTAAATTTTATCAAAGACACAAAATTGCCTGTTTGTGTTCCTGTCTTTGTTTTGTTCTGTGTCTTAATTTTTTTATACTTTTCTTGACATTTCTATCATCTGTTAACTCTCCTCTACTCCCAAGTAGAAACCAAATAACAAGTACAGTCAAGTTCACTTGATTGTAACTCCTTTGAGGGCAGGGACTCGAGTGTGTGTGTGTGTGTGTTGTCTCTCCCACATGAGTCCAGCACAAAGTAAGTATTCAGCACTTGTTGTTGCCTTTGGTGGTGGTGGTGGTGGTGGTACTATGTGATTGTTCTCCTGTTAGCTTATGTGGATGAATGCTTTGTCTCACCAGCTAGGCTATAGTTTCCAGAGGGCAAGGACCACATCATTCATTTCTTTTTGTGGTCCCCATCATTCATTTCTTTTTGTGGTCCCCAGAATTGACTGGTTTTATGTCCTTATATAGCTCAGTTGTTGTTACACAGTTATGTCTGACTCTTCATAACCCCATTTGGGGTTTTCTTGGTAGAGATATTGAAATGGTTTGCATTTCTTCTCCAGCTCATTTTACAGATAAGAAACTGAGGCAGACAGGGTTAAGTGACTTGCCCAGGGTCACACAGCCAGGAAATGTCTTCCTGACTCCAGGCCCAGTGCCCTACCTATCCATTGTGCCACCTAATGCCTTACTTAGCTTAGTAAATGTATATTAACTTTTCATCTGCCAAAATAAAACTACTCTGGCTGCTTGATTCAGGGGTGGGGGGTGTTTATGTATCAATTAACCAAGAGTATTTTTTCAGGACTAAATTGGCTTGGCCGAATGCTTAGAGGCAGCTGCTGACCAGGGCAAGCTGATTGGAATGTTTAATTATGTTTACATCATTCTTCCCCTGTCAGGACCAGCTCTCCTGAAAATAAACTTCCTTAGGCTACTCTTCTGGGACCCTAGACTGTAGTTTGGAGGCCAGGCTCACATACACCCAATCTACTCACATCGATAATGGATTTTTGCATGTAGAAATGGCTATAAACTTAATTTATCACACAGCTGACATGTTTGAATAAGCCTCCAAATACACCTCCTAATTCTCTAAGAGACTGGCGAGTGATTCACTTTGGAGTCTGGTTTTCACTTTGTCTAGTTAATAATAGATGTTCAGTGATACCAGAGCTTTACAGCTTTCCAATTTAAAAGTGATATTAAACTGAAATGCTAATGGACAAGCCTGGATTCCTTCAAAATTTCACATGTGCCAGAAGGGAGCTCCAACCCCAAATATTGCCCAGGCAATTAGCCTAATTCTACTCTCTCAGCTGTGGGAGGGGTGGGGATGGAGGGGCTACTCACAATAAGTTATATAGCTGCCTATGTATCCATGGGTACATCTCCGGCTATTCTCCCATTTTCAGGTCCATGTGTACACACAGAACCTCATAGATAAGAGCAGGAAGGGACCTTGGCAGCCATCTGACTATAAGAATCATTTGAAGTTTGCCAGAACATAATAGGGCTGTGTAGCAGGACCAAAAAAGAATCAAAACCCTTTGGGGTTCAGTTCATCAGGCATGGCTTTTGGTGTTTATTAAACACAAATTAGTCCAGGTGCAGGAAGCAGCTTAGATAGAAGGCTGTCCTCAGAGTTAAGAAGATCTAGGGTTATTTCTTACATCTGATGATTCACTACCTATATAACCTTGGGTCAATCACCTAATCTTCATAGACTTGGGTTGCCTAATCAATAAATGAGGGAACTGGACTAGAGGGCCTCTGAGCCCCACCATTCCCCAGACTCTTCTAGACTTGTGGTCTGGGGACAGGGACCCTGCTCTCAGAAGGGTTATAATAAAGTGAGGAAGACTGGGTATGCACTAGGCTAGACAGTACAGGTATACAATACAACCAGTGTGTGCAGGACAATATGTACAGTTTCAGACATGGACAATAGGTTGATTTATTTAACTTGACTGTACCTATTTGTTATTTAGCTTCTTCTTGGGTGAGTGGGGCGGGGGGGAGTTAGAACTATTTAAAAAGACAACTAGGGACGACTAGTTGGCGTAGTGAATAGAGCACCTACCTTGGAGTCAGGAGGACTCAAATCTGGCCTCAGACACTTCACACTTACTAGCTGTGTGACCTTGGGCAAGTCACTTAACCCCAATTGCCCTGCCCTCCAAAAAAAAGCAAAACAATAAAAAAGACAACAAATTCAGAAGCCCCAGGTTAAGAACCCTTGCTCTAGACTGATTTTTATGTGTGTATAAATATCTGTAAGACCAGGGGAGGAGGGTCTGTAAATAGAGAGCCCTAGAATGGCCAGATCTTGCTAAGCTTGATCCCATGGTGCTTTAGGGGGTAACTTCCTTACGCGATTAGGGCTTTAGATGGAGCTTTGGTATTTGGAGGGGAGTGGGCTAGGGCAGGTTAGACAGCAAGGCACTTAGAGGCATATGCTTATGGTGCTTTTCAAGTTTAGAGTACACTAGGAGCAAGCTTTATACTCCAGATAATGGAAGGTATGCCCACTGGGACAGCTACATGGTACAGTGGCCAGACCATCCAACCTGGAGTCAAGAAGACTCATTTTCTTGAGTTCAAATCTGACCTCAGACACTTATTATCTGTATGACCCTGGGCAAGTCCCTTCACCCTGTTTGTCTTTAGTTCCTCATCTGTAAAATAAGCTGGAAAAAGAAATGGTAAACTACTACCAAATCTTTGCCAAGAAAATCCCAAATGGGGTCAGGGAGAGTTGGACATGAGTGAACAACAACAATATGCCCATTGAAGCATTATAATTAACATGAACACAGAATCCTATGGAAGCAAGATAAATGTAAATATGTGCTGGTATTTAAGAAAAGCAGCTTTAAAATGATACTTGTTTTGTTTAAAAAAGAAGAGATAAGAGCAGTAAAGTGGCCAGGAGAAACAAATTCTTGCTGATGTCTTGCGGCATGCTTTTGTGTTTAATTGATATTAGATTTCCCTAAATAGATGAATTCTGTTGTGCTCTTTATCCTGTCCTGCATTTTTGCACCTTGAAACAAGTCTTTAAATCCCTAGTTGATGGGTGTAGAAAATTCCTGTAACTGGCATGTTGCTTATAAATCAACATTTCAAAACTCTGGAAAATGTTGTCTGCAAGGTAAACAATAAGAATGAGATGGAAATTAAGGACCTTCGTCAATTATAAATGAGCTTTTAGAAGGAGGTTTCTCATGACTAAAAGATTGCCCTTTCACAGGAATTGAATAATTGAGCCAACTCTTGGATGAAAAATCCATAATGGGTTATTATATTGTTTGGGGAACATCCCAGACTAAAGTTACTGAAAGCAGCTAATGAACTGGGTAAGCACTGGGACACACCATAGACAAAGTACTCACTCAGGTGTGGTTGCCTGCTGTCCTTTCTTACTTGGGGAGTCTGTGATTCTAGTTCTCCCACAAAATGACATGGGAGCTGCTGTCATAAGATAGACTATGGACTTTCGGAGTTTATTTCCTCCAGACAATATTTGCAGTATTATCATGGCAGCTAGGTGTTGCCATAGGGCACAGAACACTGGACCTGGAGTCAGGAAGGAAGTGAGTTCAAATCCAGCCTCATACATTTCTTAGCTGTGTGACCCCTGGCAAATCACTTAACCTCTAGAGATCTGCCTGTTTCTACAACTGTGAAATGGGGATAATAATATCACTTACCTCCTAGAGTTGTGAGGATCAAATGAAAAATTGTTTGTAAAGCATTTGTAAATGCCTGTCACACAAGCACTTAATAATGCATGTTCCATTCCTTCCTGTTGCTTCTCTCAGCAATAAGATGAAAAGGAGGTGCCTCGTGTGGTGATTTGGGTTGCCCTATAGAGTATTTTTGGTTGTTGTTCAGGGATATGCTAGAGCCAGTTCATACCAGGAGGGCACCTTGGAAATCAGTAAATGCTACAAATCAGGGGTTTTTCTCTTGCTTTGCTGATCATCTAGACTTAGGAAAGTATGGAGACAGTTTTAATTCAGATTGAACTTAAAAGTGTGTCTTGTGTGAAAAACTTTTTCTTGGAGAGCCAGTTGTCAAATATTGACCACACAGGGTCGGCTAGGTGGCTCAGTGAGTAGAGCGTCGGCCCTGGAGTCAGAAGCACCGGAGTTCAGATCCAGCCTCAGACACTTAACGCACACACAAACAAAAACCTAGCCATGTGACCTTGGGCAAGTTACTTAACCCCAATTGCCCTCCAAAAGGCAAAACAAACAAACAAACAAACAAAAAATATTGACCACACGCTGCTGTTGTTTGGGGCTAGTCGGGGTGCAGTTGATAAAATCAGATTGTTTTCATTTCTCTTGTTAGGAAGCCTGAAAGTTGCCAGGCATAAGAAGGTAGAATATGCAGAGTGAGCAGGGTATGGGGCAGGGCTGTCAGGGGGGAAGTAAAGGTGAGGGTGGATATCTATAGAATATTCCACCCCAGATCATATCAGTGATGTATGCTTTCTATGTTAGGGTTCCTTATCCTGTGCACATGGGGGGCCCAATGTGACCTATGCCATAGCTGATTTCATTGAATACTGAAAACTTTATATCTAGATTTTGCTGCACTATATTTCTAGGACATGATCTGATATAGAAGCTATTGATTCAATTCGGCAGTTATTTATTAAGCATTTGCCATGTGCGAGGCCCTGTGCTAAGCACTGGGGATACAGAGATCAAATAAGACATAGTCCCTGCCCTCTGGGCACTTAAACTTTTATAGGGAGGCTAAGACATCCACATAACCCCCTAATACAAGTTGTGCAGTCATTTCAGTGATATCCAACTCTTCATGACCCTATTTGGAGTTTTTTTGACAAAGATACTGGAGTGCCATTTCCTTCTCCAGCTCATTTTACAGATGAGGAAACCAAGGCAAACAGGGTGAAGTGATTTGCCCAGGGTCATACAACTAGAAAGTATCTGAGGCCAGATTTAAACTTGAGAAGATGAGTCTTCCTGACTACAGGCCAAGCACTTTATTCACAACACCACCTAGCTGCCCCATACAAGTTAGGAAATGATTAAATGAATAGGAGTCAAGCAGGCTGGCCTGAGAGATTAAAGGACAGATGAAGAACTCCTATTTTGAGAATAAGGGTAAGTATCGAGGAAGAAGGGTGTGGTGCCTGAGATAGGCCATATAAGAGAAGAAGGGATTTCTTTAAGCAGAGATGAGAGAAAGAAAAGAATTTATTCCAGATGGGAAGCAGAAAAACTCACGCTAGGCTAGAGGAAATTTGGCTAGAGTCTAAAATACATGAAAGGAAATATTGTGAAATAAGTTTTGGAAAGGTAGGTTAAAGACACCCCAAAAAGGAGTTTTGTATTTTGTAGCTTGGAGCCACTGAATATTTTTGCACAGGAGAGTAATTGATCAGACCTGCACATTAGGAAGATTACTCTGAGAATGGAGTAAGGATGAATTAAAGAATGGAGGAGCTGGGAGCTCTGCCGGACAGGTGTAACCACAAGCAAAGTGGGTTTTGGGGCCATTTTCCCATGTGTTATTCAGTCTCCCAGCTCAATCCTACATGCTTCTATGCTGAGCCAGTCAGATGTGTGCAAGTGGTCTCTAGTCACTCAGATGGTGAGTAGAACTGGATATAAAGAGAGCCAGCGTTGAGAGGGTGAGTCAGTGTTTAGAAGGAAATGAAGAAAAGAGACCTCTGATGGCAGAGACTTGCTGGGGGAGCCTCTGAACTAAAGCAAACAGAGCTGTGGGACAGAGACCTGCCCATGGGAAGGAGTCTGAGCTCAAGCCCCTTTTGAGAGCTGTCAAAATGAACTGAGCCATTAATGCAGAGCCTCTAGACGTTGGACGTGAATTGAGATGACGGTGCTAGTGGTGTGTGTCAGTATTGTCCTGTTAGGCTTTGTTTTCCCTGAGGTAGAAACTGTGGGTAGGAGCCCCTGGAGCCTGCTGTGAGACAGGAGCAGGGAGAGCTTGGAGTGGAGCAATCTCTATGAGCTGAGACATAAAACAGTAACAAAGAGCTTCCTACGTGTGAATCTAGGCAAGAATCAGGAGCAGTCAGCCCACAGAGGAGCCATGGGACTTAGAAATAAACCTTGAGTTAAGATGAAAGAGGACTTTACTTAGACACTTGGTATCAATTAAGGAGATTGTTCTTACGGTGACCTAGGGGTAGATGGTGTGGTATTTTCATCTACCCCTTAAGGATGCGCATTGCTAAGGAAGACCCTAGCCTAGGACCCCCTGATTTTGGTGATACAATGATATATGCTGCATAATGTGTTGTGCTAGGGAAGACCTAGACTGGAGCCCCCTGAATGAGTAAACAAGTATTTTGGGGAAGCTACTGAATACAATGATATATGCTATGTGCCATATGACATACTGAGTGTTATGATATATATGTATGTAGATAGATATTGAATGTTATGTTTTGCTTAAGAATGTTGCTATGAATGTTATGCTTTACTTTACTGAACAATATTTAGTTCTGAATAGAGTTCATCATACAATGTGATTAGACCCTTAAAATTATTCACAGCAACAGTCCTCAGATGTGCTGCCATGATTGGCATTACAATATGGTGGCATTACAATGATTCATGGGAGAGAATATGGGTCTGTGAACTAGGATGATGACAGTGGGGGAATAGAAAGGAGTGAATGAATGAATGTAAGATATGTTTCAGAAGTAGCACCTGATTGGCACCTGATTATCAATTCAATGGGAGGATGAGAAAGAAGAATTAGTCAAGGATAACTCTGAGGTTTCAAGCCTGAAAGAGTTGGAGGAGTGGTGGTGAATCAGTAGAAATGGAGAATTTAAGAAAAAAGAGCACATTTTAGAATTCAATCTACCAGCAGGTGGAGGTGTCCAACAGGCAGTTGGAAATGGACCTGTGCTCCTTGAGAGAAGAGCCCTACTTGAGAGAGGAGGGCAAGAGATACAGGATTGTTAAACATCTGCATGGAGAAGATAATGGAAGTTGGGGGGGGGGGGTAGATGGGATTACTAAGGTAAGAATGAAGATGGTGAAGGATAGAATCTTGGGGTATGCCCACACTTAAGGAAAAGGAAGAGGAGAAACTATCAAAGGAGAGAGGTAGGAGAATCAACAGAGAATAATGTCATGAAAAGAGCATCTAGGTGGCATCATAGTGCACAAGAGTGCTCATAGGAGAGAGGTGGGAGAATCAACAGAGAATAATGTCATGAAAAGGGTATCTAGATGGCATCACAGTGCACAGAGTGCTGGGCCTGGAGTCAGGAAGACTCATATTTCTGAGTTCAAATTTGACCTCAGATACTTTAATAGCTGTGTGACCCTGGGCAAGTCACTTAACCCTGTTTGCCTCAGTTTCCTCATCTGTCAAATGAGCTGGAGAAGGAAATGGCAAATCACTCCAGTATCTCAGCCAAGAAAATCTCAAATGGGTTCATGAAGAGTCAGACACAACTGAGATGACTGAACAACAACAAATGTTATGAAAACTAAGAAAGGTGAGAAAGAGAACTTTGGTCAATAGTATCAAATGCTGCTCAAAAAGAAGGTCTTGGGAGATAAAAACTAAGAAGAGATCATTGGGTTTGGCATGGGGGGTGGGGGAGTCATTGGTGACCTTGGAGACAGCAGTTTTGGTAGACCTCCAGTGGAGCCAAGTAGACCTTTGTAATGGTTTATGGTTAATGGTTAATGTCATGTTTGGGTAGGGTGGATAAGTAGTCAGATGACAGGACATTAAATAATGAGTAGGGGGGTGGTAAGGGAACTAGAAGTGTTGAGTATAGACTACTCTTTGTAGAAGTTTAGCAGTGAACATTAACAGAGTAGATAAAGCATGAGAGGGGGTGGTAGGGTCAAGTAAAAGCTTCTTTGTGAGGATAGGGGAGACGACAAGCAGAGAGACTGAGGATGATTGATGGAACAAGGTCTTGGAAGAGATGGGGGTGGGGGGGTGGATGGGAATCAAGAATAAGGAAATAAGCTTTGACAAGGAGGGGGGCCACATTATGCTCTGAGATTAAACAGAAGAAAAGAATGGGATAAATCACATAGGAGGTTTGATCTGTAGAGGAAAGAAGATGAAAAAACCTTATGGTCTTAATTTTCTCAGTAAAGCAGGAGGCGAGGTCATCTACTAAGGAAAGAGTGGATTGGGTTGGAATTGGGGTTTTGAGAAGAGAGATTTGGAATAGCCACTGTAGAGTGTGATGGAACTATCTAAGAAATGAATGAAAGGACTTTTATGTGGCAACGAGGACTCTGTTCAGGTAAGATTTCATGAATAAAGTGGTGGAAACACTGGACTGAGATTGAATCCAGCCTCAGATATTTATCCTGGGCAAGTCACTTAACCTCTAGTTCTGTCCCAGTTTCCTCATTAGGGAAAATAGTGGCATAAACCAGGGGTTGCATAAAACTCACATGAGATATTTATAAAGCACTTTGTAAACCTTAAAGCACTGTATTCTATATCATATATATGTGTGTGTGTGTGTATATATATATATATATGTATATGCTGTTATTAAATTTATATGTGAGGGTTGGCTAGGTGCAGTGAATAGATGACCTTGGGCAAGTCACTTAACCCCAATTGCCCTACCTTCTGCCCTCCAAAAAGCAAAAAGAGAAAAATATAAAAAAAGAAAAAGAAAAAAATAAATTTGTACCTGAAGGTGTGGTTTCTCAACTTCTGTGAGTTATAAAATCTACACCTTTGGCAGAATAGGGGAGGTAGATTGTAGAGGGTTAGCCACAGTTCAGACTTAGCAGAGGACTGCAATAGCAGAAAGTTCCAGAGCTAAAGGAGAATGTAATATTGAAAGGGTAGGCCAGAGGATGAGCACTGGGAAGCACCAGAGGGGTAGGGGATGGAAACAGAGGGCCTGGAAGGTTGCATGATAAGAGAGAGGTAAGTAAGAGCATAGGTGAGGTGAAAGCACCAGGAGGTGGCAGTCCCAGAAGAAGGGAATTCATCGACATTCAAATCCTAAGATCATCAAGTTGAGTGCAGGCTCCTTACTGTGGGTAGTAGAGAAATGGAGCTAAAGAAGCTGAGGCACTGAGAAGCCGTGATGCACAGTATTCACTTCAAAATACACATTGAAATACCTAAGAATCATGGCAAGGGACAGGGAAGAAAGAAGGACTGTAATCCAGGTACTGGAGCCATTGAAGGATGTGAGAGAATCCTGAAAGTCAGTAGATGGCACTGACCAAGGTGACAAGAGGGCTGGACTGCAGGGGAAAGGATGCCTTGTGTTGGTGGAAGAGCAGGGGTATGGAAGTGCCAGTGGCTAGGGGTGCACCAAAGACCTCTGGAATCTGTGAGTCAGGGTGCAGGAGAGAAGGAGAACTTGTCATCATTGGAGAGAGTGGTGCTATGGATGTCATAGCCTTAAGACTGAGATTTCTAAACCATGGAGTGTCTAGCCCCAACTCTCACCATAAGACTTACTTATCTGGAGTGGGGAGAGGGCACAAAACTACAGCCAAAGTTATTAGAGATAACTGCACAAGATAAATACGTTTGTTTTGTCAGTGAAAGTGAAATTCAAATCAATGTCAACAAAAGTAAGACTAACGAATCCTCTCCAACTAGCACTGTATGCAGGGAACATTTATTTGATTAAAATATGTTCAAATGAGGTTACATTTGCATTGACATGTTGGATCTCTTTGTGGGTAGTTTGCTCCTTTATTCATTATTACTCTATTACAAGACATTGTTCTTGCCCTAGGGATGCAGAGATTAAACAAACACCATTATCTATCCTAGAGTTCAGAATGCGATTTCTTATTTTAAAGGCAGAGTGGTAGAGCAGACACTGGAATTAGGAAGACCTTTGTTTGAATCCTGCTTTTTGACCCTCATGGACTGTTTGTCCCTGGCCAAGTCTCTAAACCTGTCTGGGGATCCTTTTCCTTATAAAGTGAGGATAAGAGAATTGGTACAAAGGAGGTGTGAACTAGTGCTCATTTATATGAAATTGTTGACAAGTTTTTTCAGTTCAACACAACGAGCATTAATTAATCACCTCCTGGGTACGGGGCATTGTGGATGCAAACAACAACACAGACCAAGAAAAAAACCTTAGTCCCTACTCTTGCTGCCTTACCAGAGCTTACCCTCCCCTCTTTGGGCTCTGTCTCCAGTCTGCTTTCCAACACTTGTTCTCCCCATTACTGCTCTTTCCATTGCCATTAAGAAACCTTCTAAGTAATCTTTTTTTTCCCACTAATTCAGAAGACGTTAGAATCATTACCATGAATAGAAGTTTCATTCATTGATTTCCAATCCAATCAGTAGAGGTGAGTAACAAGTGCTGGTTTCGTACCAAATTCCTAAGGGAGTTAGGCCCCTGAAAGTGAAATGGGCTGCCTTAGGGAGGAAATTCCTTCCTCCTCTAAGAAGTTCTTTAAGAAGGATCTCTTTTTCAGAGACATAGAGGGAAATTCCTGTTGAAATATGGGTTGGAGAGGCAGCTAGGTGGTGCAGTGAATAGAGCACCAACCCTGGAGTCAGAAGGGCTTGAGTTCAAATCCAGCCTCAGACACTTACCACTTACTAGCCATGTGACCTTGGGCAAGACACTTAACCCCAAATGCCCTGCCTTCCCCCTCCAAAAAGCAAAAAAAAAAAAAAGGAAGAAAGACATATGGGTTGGATCAGTTGACAACTGGAGGCCCTCCCCAGCTCTATTATTCTCTGATTTTTTTCTTTTTAAGTAAAATATTGGTATAGTAGCAGGAGCTCTAATATAATTGAGAATTGCATAATGAATAATATTTATTTTAAAAGTTTAAAAAACTTTTACATTTAAAATTTAAACTTAAAATAGCCCCCTTCTTAAGGTATGTTGTTGCCTTTTGTTCTAAAACATTAAAATTGATTACAGATACATATGTCTTAAATAGTTCAACAATCAGTAATTTCATAGATGTGAATATTGCTTCCACTAATACAGATCACAGCCCCTCTATGATTTAGGTAGTTTAGTCAAGAGTTGCTATGGCCAAAACAAACAAAAAAAAAAAAAGTCATCACCCAGTGGTTAATGAAAACTTCTGTACTTTCCAAACTGAGACTGAGATGTATAGAACCCATCTTCAAGCCTGTGTCTGGTAGGACCTACTAGAACTTCTTTCATCATAGTCTTTGAGACCCCTAGATCAGTGTGGCAACACAGTTAGGCATCAGAGACAGACTTTAGTGGATTTTGTGAACATAAAACTGTAGGGAAAATGTGTCCTATTGTTGAAACAACTGACTCAGTATGCCTCAGGAACTAGGAAACTGAGGTTCTATTCTCCTTATGAACAATGGCCAGGTTTCCTTCTTCACTGTAATTTCCACCATCTATAGCACCTAACAGTGCTTTGCACCAAGTGGGTAATAAATGAATGGAGAAGAGGATGTTATTTCAGAGAGGCTCAGGATCAACATTTTGGATTTTGCCATCACTGTTTTTGAGGTGGAGGACAACAGCTTCACAGTGTGTTAATAATTTTCTATGGGGCCCTTTGGTCTACTTTCTTCATAATATCAGATAGATTAAAATCTTCATACCATTGGTGAGGGAGGTGAGATAATTTTATATTTCATTCTACATCGGCCTTTGTTCTTTTTGAAGTGGTTCAGGTTTATTAATAACATTCCTCCAAACTGCTACTGGGGGCTTAGAAATTTGAGACCATCTTTAGAGTGACTAGAGTGATCCCCAGTCTGTTTGCTATAGGAGATACTACCAGATGGCATGGTAAAAAGAGTTTTAGAAAAGACTTCTTAATCTTTTCTTTGTCATGGATCCCTATGGAAGTCTGGGAAAGCCTCTGGACTCCTCAGAATCATGTTGTTAAATTCATCAAATAAAATACATAGAATTACAAAGGAAACCAATTAGATTGGAATAGTTATCAAACTATTTTTTTAAGTCACCAGACACCAGGTTAAAAACATCTTCACTTAACTGTCAAAAGACTTGGATTTGAACCCTATATCCCCCAGTTATCAACTTCCTAAAAAACTCAGCTTAAATACCACCTTTCCTGGTTTCCCAAGATGCTAATGCCTTCCATCCTGAGATAACTTTCTACCTACTTTGTATATATCATGTATTACCTAATTATTAATTATATTGTGAGCTCCTTGAAAGCAGGGACTGGGTTTTTGCCTTTTATTGTATCCTCAACACCCAGCCCAGGGCCCTGGTGCTTATGGACTTGTTCTCTTTGGCCCCAGATCTTACAAAAAGGAAGAAAGAGTTAAAAGTTTAAAAGATTACAATTTGGTCCTGATATCCCAAAAACTTCTTAGCAGATGAGAGCTATCCCAAAATTGAATGGGCTGCCTCAGGTAGAGTGTGCATCCTACCTCATTATAAGTTTTCAAGTAGAGGCTTTTGTTGTTAGGTCATTTCAGTCATGTCCGACTCTTTGTGACCTCATTTGGCAGGGGACGGGTTTCATGGCAAAGATACTAGAGTGGTTTGCCATTTCCTTCTACAGATCATTTAATAAATGAGGAACTGAGGTAAACATGGTTAAGTGACTTCTCAGGGTCACATAACTAGTGCCTGAAGCCAGATTTAGACTCATAAAGACAAGTCTCCCTGATTCCAAGTCCAGTGTTCTATCCACTGTGCCATCTAGCTGCCCCCAGTAAGAAGCTAGATAACCACTAGTTGGGGGTGGGGTTGGGGGCTGGGCATGGCAGAGGGAATTCTTCCTCACATGTTGGTGGAACCAGATGGTCTCTGAGGCACCTTCCAACTTTTATATGACTGTTCCACAGCCATATTTCAAAAAAGAGAATCCACATGAATTGACCTTTGACATTTTTGATGATGCTTCTGGACACAGTTAGAAACATTGTGGGGTGTCACCAAATAAAGGCCAGAAGTGGTGGTCCTAGGCACTATGCCATCACATTTCTCATTTCTGATCACTCTGTGTATCTCCCACTCATTGACTGGCTTTCAGATTCCCTCTACTTCTTCCCACTATGTGGGTGGTGTTTTGCCATTTTCCAAAATGAATTTCATTTTCTACTGCATGCCTAAACCTCTTTGTAGTATTTCCTCCCCATCCCATCCTCCCCTTCCACTTTCCTGCTGCTTCCTCATTTTCCTTCCCTCCCTCCCTTTCTCTCCATATGGTGATTGGTTTGTAGATTTATGGTTCTGTACATATGCAAAGATATACTGCTCAGGTAGCAAGTTTGTCCCTGCTGAATGTTTGTTTTAACATTTGAAGGATCTGTGATTTTTGTCAGTGAGACTGCTTTCTGCATGGGAACACACTGTGCTTTAGTCCTATGCTGGTCATCTTGTGTTGCTGCACCTTCAAAAATTCAGCCCCAGGTGGCCAGCACTCTCAATTTTGCTAGGCTGGCCCTTGGATGACAGTCCATTTTGTGACCTGTACCTTGAAACCTTTCCAGTTTCATAGAACCTGCCAGAGCTTGGGTTGTGCTGACAGAGCCTTTAAAAAACCAGGTCACCTTCACATCACATTGAGGCCTCAGAGGGAGACTTTAGTGGAGATGGTGTGGTGCCATGGATAGAGTGTTGGCACTGGGATCAGGAAGAGCTTAAGTTCACATCCTGCTTCAGACAATTAGTTGGCTATGTGACCATAAGGAAGTCATCTGAGAGGCAAAAGTCTTCCCAAGCTTCTGTTTACTCCTCTGTAAAGTGGGAATAATAATAGCACCTACCTCCCAGAGTTGCTCTGAAGATCAAATGAAATAACATGTAAAGTGATTTGCAAATCTTAAAGCTCTGTATTGGTGTTGCTCATTTCAGTTGTGTCTGATTTCTCTTGACCCCATTTGGAGTTTTCTTGGCAAAGATACTGGGTTGGTTTGCCATTTCCTTTTCTAGCCTATTTGACAGATGAGGAAACTGAGGCAAACAGGGTTAAGTGACTTACCCAGGGTCACACAGCTAGGACGTGCCTGAGGCCAGATTTGCACTCAGGAAGTGACACACATATGAATGGCCAAGAGCCATTCTGAGGTTATGGACAAAGAGGGTCTCAAAAAACCTAAAAACTATCATTAGCAACATGAAAGATTGCTCAAATCACTCATGTTAAGACAAATGAAAAGTAAAACAACTCTGAAGTTTCAACAAAGATAACAAAGGACAGAGTGGTCAGAGTTCACGGGCTTTATGAATAGGCCTGCTTATATAATGTTGGTGGAGGTGTACATCAGGCCATGTCTGTTCCCCTTCACTCTCTAGAGAGGCCTCTTCTAGGGGTATACTCCAAGGAGGTTGGAGAACAGAACTAAAGGTCTTGAGTAACATAATATTCTCAGGAGCATTTTGAGGGTAACACTGAACTAGAAACAAAGTGGCTATCTGTTGATGGGTGATAGCTAAACACATTATGGTAAATTAATGTAGTGTGATACTGTTGCACCATAAGAAATGACAAATATTAGAAATTCATATGAACATGGAAACACTTTATGCAAAAGGAGGTAAGCAGACCCAGGAAAATAATATTCATGACTGCAATGGAAAGAAAAATAAAATTAAAACAAACACTGTGTAATTATAAAGACCAAGTTTGGCTCTGGAGAAAAGTTAAGAAAATGTACCTCCATCTTTTCATTATACCTGTGGTCTGTGTAATGGTTTTGATGAAATATAGTAGTTTTTGGTTTTTTTAAAATCTTTGTTAGACAAGAAGACTGAGAGTGTATGGGAGGAGGGGCATATTCAGAAATGAATACAATACAAAACCAAAAAACATCAAAATTTAGTCTCCAAATTTATCTAGCTATCTCTTTGTCTAAGTAGGCCTAAATCTCAGTGATTAGGATGTGACTCTAGTACATTTCAGCTTGGGATATACCATTCCCTAGCAGAGGCTGCTTATCCACTCCTTTCTGTTCCTTGCCCTTTCTCCTCCCTTCCCTTCCTCCCAGATTCTGAATGGCTGTATAAGTGTAAGCTATATGGGACTTGAGACAGCTCTTCAGAGAACTCAGATTTCCCTCTAGCTGGATGATGTCTGACCCTGAATAATCAGGATGCATACATCAGGATATAAAGCAGTTATGGGCTATGTCTCTATGGTATTCCAGCTTATGACGGTCCAATTCCTCACCTTTACAAAGCCTTGAAAATAGGGCAACTTCAAGCTCCGATGATACTTGTTGGAAATGAGTATCCACTCGAGGGTGAGGTTAGTGTCATATCCAGCTGTACCTTTATGAACAATAATATGTATATCTAAAAAATCATGTGTGCAACAAATTTTTATAAATCATTTTTCTCCCCATTAATTTTAACTATCTGCTTTGGAAAATGCTTGAATTCTCATTGTTAGTTGGTGCTTAACATTATAACTTCCAGTTTCTTGACCTCTTTTATGACCTATCAGCCTCTCTAATCTCTTTATTGTCCATAGTCTATAAAAAAATATTCCAGTTTAGGAGAGCTGCCGTTTAAAGGAGCCCTGGGGTGAAGCAAACCCTTTGAAAAGGAGAATAATCAGTGTGGCTAGCATCTGTTTTGTAAGGTTGGATTTTTATATGGGGACACAGCTGTGCATGAACCCAGTGTGTTTTGGCTCCATCCCTGGGGGATCACGGGGCCAGGGAGTAAGTGATATCTCATAGTAAACCATCTGTGCTGCCAGTGGGAGGACTGACTGAGTGCCTTGGGATGGCCACGGGAAACCTTAAATGTCCTCTGTGTTGTGTGGTCAAGTCCCATTGATGGTGCTTTTAAAAGAGAAGCTTTCTCTTTGTCCAGATGTGTAGTTGGCACACATCTGTATGTATGTGTGCCAACCACAGATGTATGATGAGCACAATCTCACTTTTGCTTCCTGATGCCCCCCCCTCGAACCAGCTTCTCCCTCCACATTCATAGTCCAAGAAGAACCATTAATTGGTTCTTTGAGAACATCACGTTCCCCTAAAAATGTGCTCCCTGGGAACAGTCTCATAAACATTACAGATGGGTGATGCGCTGAGCAAGCGTATCATAGGTTGTGGGACTTCATGGTGGGATGTGACTATCATAAAATGTGATGTTTTTGAAAACAAGTGTTGGTAACAAGCTTTTGCAGAGTGTTGCCTGTGATGGGATGATTAGAGAAGAATAAATAAATACCCATGACTAGGGAAAGGCATTTGTGCACACAGAGCAAGGTTTGAATTGTAGCCCTCTCTCCCTTGCTTCCCACAACAAAAGTATGAGTGGAGTTTTCTATCTTAAGAGTAGGCTTTGAGGGGAGGCTAGGTGGTGCAGTGAGTAGAGCGCTGGCCCTGGAGTCAGAAGGATCTGAGTTCAGATCCGGCCTCAGACACTTAACATACACAAACAAAAAAACCTAGCCGTATGACCTTGGGCAAGTTACTTAACCCCAATTGCCCTCCAAAAAGCAAAAAAAAAAAAAAAAAGAGTAGGCTTTGAACCTTGACCATAACCTAAGACCTTGACCATAACCTAAGGGTGGTAGAATTCAGAATTTATTGTCATTAAAAATATATGCATTTGGGGCAGCTAGGTGGCAAAGTGAGTAAGAGCGCTGGCCCCAGAATAGGGAGGACCTGAGGATCGGTCCTGGCCTCAGACTTAGCACCCAAACGTAAAAATGACTAGCCGTGTAACCTTGAGCAAGTTACTTAACCCCAAATGCTTTAAATATATATATATGTATATATATATATATATATATATGCGTTTATAAAAAGAAATATTAAAAGGTTTCATTGATGACTAAGGCAAAAACAATTCATCTCCAAGTAACTAGCCCATTGGTGATGAGCATCTTTCCTGAGCTTGATGTAACCTGGTATAGTGTATTGAGTGTTGCTAGACTTGCAATCAATAAGACTTAGTTTCGTATACCTTCTCTGGAAACTTGCTAGCAATGCAGTCCTTGTCAAGCCAATTCTCTTCTCATAGCCCCAGCTTCCTTACCTGCACATTGATAAAACTGTAGTGCCTACCTCATAAGGTTGTTGTAAGGTTCAAAGGAGATAATATATATAAAATGCTTAGTAGATTATATAAATGTCTGTGGTAGTCATCATTATCATTAGCTAGGCTGATCCTTGGCCTCTTTTATGACCTGTCAGTCTCGCTAATCTCTTTAAAAATTGTTCATAGTCTATAAACAAATGCTCCAGTATACTAGGAGAGTTGCTAATTAAAGGAGCCCTGGAGTGAATCAGATCCTTTGAAGATGAGAGTCATCCCTGTGACTATGTCTGGGTTCATTATAATACTCAGAGCCTTTCCAGTATGATAGAATTTGCCAGACTTCATATTTCACTGAGATAGCCTCTAAGAACCCACTGTAATGACACATCAGAGTAGGACCTTGTGTGGACAGCCATGGCCGTTGGACAGCTCACAGGTCCCACTGGTATTCGTGCAGTGCCGAGAGAATAAGAGCAAGGCTCCCAGCATGCTGGATGAATCCCTGGTAGTGGATTTATGAAAGGACATGGCCAAGAGTGTGCTACTAGATAGGCAAACATCAATCAATGCCTTATGATCTGTATCATCAGCGGGAGTAGCCACATTGTTGACAACACACATCCATTGGAATCATGTTCAGATGTCTCTTAATTTGTGTTCTCAGTGGCTGCCTGCCTTTTTCTACTTCTAGTATCAGTTCTAAAAATAGGTCTTCCTAGGGGACCAAGAAGAATTCCTTAAATTTGGAAGGATGTAGTTTTAGGATGAGGGCAGCTTGGTGGCAGGGCAGATAGAGCACCAGGCCTGGAGTCAGGAAGACTTATTCATCATGAAATGATATCCTTTCCAATACTGTTTGCACTTTCTTACATATTATTGGTGTTCAATCATTTCATTTGTGTTCAACTCTCCCATCTGGGATTTCCTTGGCAAAGATTCTGGAGTGGTTTGCCATGTCCTTCTCTAGCTCATTTTACAGAAGAGGAAAGTGGGGCAAATGGGGTTAAGTGACTCGCCCAGGCTTACACAGCTAGTGTCTGAGGCCAGATTTGAGCCCAAGGAGATGAGTCTTCCTGATGCCAGCCCCTAGTGACCTGCATAAATCCTTGTCTTTTCTTTCTTCTTGGGGTTTTCTTGGGTTCATTTCTCTATGGATGCTTGTCTTCTCAAAAAGGGAATTAGGCTTGCCAGTGTTTCATTTCAACCCCACCTTTGGTACCTACAGAACAAATCTACCTCTGTCTACAGGATGTCAAACCTATCTACCTCCATTCAAAGGTAGGGGTAAGTCAAGAAAATACCCAGTACATAAAGCATAAAACAGGTATGAAGCAGTCAGTTTATTCCCAAATAGAAAAGAGCAGCGCTAAGCAGTCAAGAGTCATGGAATGATTAAAACAGAATCCAATAACTTATCACTATTAATTCAAGCAGTTGGGAGGCTCATAGTCAAGCCTCATTTAGATATACTTTCTGTGTGAGGCAGCTCTAATTAGTCCTTTTACTTTTCCTCTCCATTGAGCACAACCTGATCAAACACCAAGAGGGTCGTTTTTCCAGTGGCCCAGCTTTCTTTCCAATACCAAGGCTTTCCTTGTTACAAACTCAGTCCTCCTGCTGCTATTGCTGCTACCATTCCAGAAGACACTTGTTGCTGATATTCACAGACCTTCTAGGACATTTCAGTGCTCATAAGAATGATGCTAGAGGGAAGGAAATACAAAAAGAAGAGACAAGGCAGTCAGGGAAATCTCTGGTAAAAACCTGCCTGATTGAGTCTACACTCCCCTTGAGGAATAGCCCCCCACATTCTGACCTTGTCCATTATGACAAGATAAGGAGGGATCCTTCCTTCCTCCACCTGTGCATCTTGTCTTCTGTATAACTGCGTCTAAAGCACCTGCCAGTGGGAAACTGCCTCTTCTATACCAGTGTGACACTGTCCCCCTTCCCAATTATCAACTTTTCTAGTTTAACAGCCAATGAGGAAACTCAGCTTGTCATACATATTCAGAAGATGGAAAGATATATCTGCACAGAATCAGATTCCATGTAGTCCCCAGGAGGCAGACAAAGAATATCTGCATATACTCCAAAGGGGATTGGTGGGAAGGAGGAGGCAGAGTTTATGTGCTTGACTGATCTGTCCTAAGGAGGTCATTGTTAGGAAGTGCTACATGTAAAAATAAGATCCAGTGACAAGGTATGATTATGGAAATAACTTTGTTCAATTATGTACTGGATATAATTAAGAAAAGAAAGACAAAACAAGTAGGCATGTTTCCCAAAGTGTTCATCCAAGTCATATGATATGCTCTGTGCAGAGTCCAAATACAAAACAAGGATTCTCTCTTGATGGCAAGATTCTTCAAATATTCCTATTCATATATAATGTGGTTCTATTTGCATTGAGCCATAGAAATGTGACAAAGTCTCCTTAGAGAAATCTAGAATTACTGGAGTAAAACATTGTTTTATCCTTCCACACTGGAAAAACAAAGTGGATGAAAAATGCATTAGTGCCCAGATTGTAACATGCAGCTAAATGGAAAATCCAGTAAGTTAGTCCATTAATATGTGTATTATAAGAAGGAAACCGGGAAGTCTTTCTGGGCAAAGATACCAAGTTTTATTAAGAGAAACAAAGAACAGGTCTACAGTCCACCCAGTGTAGTCTGAGACCCTGAGATAAAAAGTTTACAGTTATTTATAGGTCTCTTGATTCATGTGTGGTGTAAGAATACATTTTTCAGGTCTTTATGTCCTATCTTTATGATGTCCTACTTTTGTCCTTTCCATGATGTCTCAATTAGACCTTTATAAGGCTTTCTTACTTTATCATTTTTTTTCTTTTTGGAGGGCAGTTGGGGTTAAGTAAGTTGCCAAAGGTCACACGGCTAAGTTTTTGTTTGTGTGTGTTAAGTGTCTGAGGCCGGATCCAAACTCAGGTCCTTCTGACTCCAGGGCCAGAGTTCTACTCACTGCGCCACCTAGCCACCCCTACTTTATCATTTTAATATAAAGATGAATATATAGGTATGAGTATTATGGTCACATACTTAAGATACACATTTTATAATGATTTAGTTATACTTCTAAGGGTAACTAACAGACATTTCCCTGGGACTCCATCATAGTTTGGTTCCACACAGATTTTTCCCAGGTCTGTATTCTTCCTACAAATCACACAGTTATCCCAATTCTATCAAGATAATTACAACTGATAAATGACAAGGCATTGATTACTGATCTTTCCCATTTCAATATTTTAGGCAGTGTAGATAGATGATGAATTGGACCAAGTTGTCAGGAGTAGAAGATTGGGGTGTTTTTCATTTATAAAAGGTTGGGCTGGATCCCATTTGGGAAAATGTACAGTGCTTTAAACACTCATAAGTTTACTTTGGCAATATATTCTTCCATTGGTGCTACATAGTTGAAAATCATGAAATACTATGGTATCAGAAGAATAAAAATTACATGTGAGCCTAAAGGCAATGGAAAGATGCATTGTAAGTGTACCGTATTGTTATCAATGGTATGCACGTTGGAAATGGCATGAAACACATCATCAAGGACACAAGTGATGGAAGAGGAAGAGGGTCAGACAACTAGTGAGAATGAAAGACAATAGAGAGTCCTTTAGAAACATTAAAATAGGGGTGGCTAGGTGGCACAGTGAGTAGAGAGTTGACCCTGGAGTCAGAAGGACCTGAGTTCAGATCTGGCCTCAGACACTTAACGCATGAACACAAAAAACCTAGCCGTGTGACCTTGGGCAAGTTACTTAACCCCAACTGCCCTCCAAAAAAGCAAAAAAGAAAAAAAGAAACATTAAAATATTCAAAGGCCTCTGATTGTTGGGTCAGTTTTTCTATAGAAGATTATAGAATTATATATTATATTATATAGAAGGACATAGGTGAAAACTGCACAGGAAAAGACATAAAGGGATTATGAATTGCACTGGGGGAGAGAGTACGTGTTGCTGAAATGAGAGCATAGATTCATCAAAGAGATAAATGAGGATAGAAGCCATCTATTTCAGAACATCTTTAGGTTAAGAATGTTAGGTGTCTGTATAGGCACAGTTTGCTCATTTTTGAATGGGTAATAGACATTTATTATCCAGTTGTAGAGCACTGACTTAGAGTCAAGAAGTTTTTGTTTTTGTTGTTGTTAAGTTGTTTCAGACATGTCTGCCCTTTGTGCCCCTACTTGGGATTTTCTTGGCAGAGATACCAGAGTTATTTGCCATTTCCTTCTCCATCCAGCTCATTTGACAGATGAGAAAACTGAAGCAATCAGGGTTAAATGACTTGCCCAGGGTCACATGGCTGGTAAATATCTAAAGCCAGATAAGTCTACTTGACTCCAGACCCAGCTCTGTATCCAGAATCAAAAAAGCCTGGGTTGAAATCCCACTTCAGACATTCAGTAGCAGTGTGACTCAGGGTAAGTCACTTCATTTCTCTGGGACCTAATCTTCAATCTTCCCCTGTCTACTGGCTCTTTCCCTACTGCCTACAAACATTCACATGTCTCCCTCATCCTTAAAATTTTTTTTAAAAACCTCTCATTTGATCCTGCCATCCTTGCTAACTGCATTTTTTTCCCTTCTCAACTACCATCCTTGAGAAAACTGCCTGTCATTGATGTCTTCACTTCCTGTTCTCTCTTCTTTCCTAAACCCTCTGCAGTCAAGCTTCCAGTTTCAGCATTCAGCTGAAGCTACAGACTGTTTCCCTAGCAGTCAGCAGTGATCTCTTAATTGCCAGATCTGAAATCATCCTCCTTCTTGACCTCTCCACAGTCTGTGACACTGGTATGTCTTGTGTGTATGTAGTTGTTTGCCCTATTCTAGAACGTGAGCTCTTTGAGAGCTTTGCCCTTAGCACGGTGCCTATTGCACGGTAAGCCTTTAATAAATGCTTATTGATGGGCTAATTGGGCCTCAGTTTCTTCATCTGTAAAATGAGGAGATTGGGCTCAATGACCTTTGAGGTCTTTTCTGACTCTAAATCTGATTCTGTGACTTGAGCAATGACACAGCAGTCTGCCTCCTTATCTCTAAAGAGAAATGTTTTTCATTTGCAGTCTCTGTATAAATGGTGACCATTCTTACTGGGCCAAGGCCCGGAATTAGCCCTGCTCTCAGTAGTATGCCACTGTCTTCTTTGTGAGTGCCTATCTCATTATCCTGTGTGTCTCGTTTGGAAATCTAAGTTTAAAAATCCTAATTCAGTTCTGAGAACGTTTCTGGGAAGCCATGATGACCACAATTTCAGAATTTAGGCCTCTACTGAAATTTGTATTTTGTCTACAGCTTCCATTCCACTGGAATTGTATATAATATACCAAGGGAGAGGGGAGGAGCAACATAAACCGAATAAGAAAAGACAGTCTTTGCCCTTGAGAAACTTAGGATCTGGGTAAGGAGACGAATATTCATTTAGACTGACAAGAAACATTGATCAAGAATTCATGGACAAGGTTATTATCACCTCACTTGATAAATTAGGTTTGCAAGATCAGTATCAAAGTCCTTTTATCTGAAGCCTTTATCTAAACAATTAGATAATATTAGATATTTAGGATACAATCTATTTCTAAATTTAGATATTTAGATCTTGTCATTGTTGAGTCATTTCAGTCGTGTCCAGCTCTTCATGACCCCATTTGGGGTTTTCTTGGCAAAGATACTTGAGTGGTTTGCCATTTCCTTCTCAAGTTCATTTTACAGATGAGGAAACTGAGGCAACCAGGGTTAAGTGACTTGTCCAGGATTGCACAGCTAGTAAGTATCTAAGGCTGGATTTGAATTCAATTCTTCTGACTCCAGGACTGGCATTCTGTCCACTGCACCACCTAGCACCCACCCTGGAGTCAGAAGGACCTGAGTTGAAATGCAGCCTCAGACACTTGACACACTTACTAGCCATGTGACTTTGGGCAAATCACTTAACCCCAGTTGCCCTCCAAAAAGCAAAAAAAAAAAAAAAACCACACACACACAAAAAAATAAATATTTATATACAGTCTGAACAATTAGATAACCTTACCCTTATGTGAATAATGGAGCCATGCCTATATCTTCTTGATTTGAACTACTAGACTGCCTATTGACATGGCTAAATGAGATGATTGCCATGGTCTCCAATTATTTTTTTTTAAAAAAGGACTCCTTAATACAGTAGTTACTATAAATATTAAAGAATGAAGTAGATATTCTTAAAGAGGAAGTCTTAAAATAAAACAGATACCTAAGCACAATTTGACCTACTTCCCCATAACCCTTAACTGTTATCTATACTCTGTTTTCTCCACATTGCAAGCTACATGTATTTTATTATTGTATGTATTAAATACTTTAGGGTTAAGAGGATTTGGAACAAAGAGAGATGAGAATGAGGTACTCTCAGGGATAAGCTGTCAAATGTTTAACAACCAACTCTTTGGGAGGGAAAAGTATGTGTGACATACTTTAGTTTAATCTGCATTATCAGCATTTTCACCATCAGTCTGCAAAACAGTAAATCAAACCATGATTTGTAGTATTTGCCAATTTCTGAGATATAAATGCTCATACTGAAAATTGAACAGCTCCAGCACACCCCTGGATACTCTAAACTTTTTTTTAAAATCACATACATTATAGTTTTAGAATTCCAGGTGCTCCTCTCCTTGAGACTCATTTAATCTATGGCCTATATAGACATACATTTATAATGCTGATGGTTATTTTATCTGATACATTAGCAGCAGATTGTTTTTACTTTAATCCAGAAATACACTCAGCTCATGGTTTCATGATTTAGCTGAGTCACAGACAGTCTCTTAGTGTCCCAGAAACAGTGGGAGAGCCTCCAAGTCATTTTGCATTGACTGGTCAGTGCCTAATTTCAAATAACTTAATATAGATAGCCTCATTAGAGTGAGCATTTGCTGCCCTCTAAAGATGAGATGCAACTTCAGACTCTGATGTCCCTGGTAGCATAACTTGTGCTTTACTGTATTTAGAATATGAATACTGTTCCCCTATAAAATGGAAGGTCTTACTCTCTTTGACATACACAAAGTCAAAACTAACCAAAACCCCACTCATTTGAAAATTGGACTGAAGTTTAACTCTGAAGTGTCTCCAAAAGGAATGGCTTAGTTTGGGGTGAAAACTAATTTAGGTCATAGAGTTCCTTGCCTTTTAATAACCATAGTTGACATCTGTCCTACAAAACAACCTTTTTACCTTGTTGTCTAACAAATGATTGTCTTCCCTTCCCCCATGTGCAGATGGGAAAGGGTATAAATGTTTAACCTGTGAGAAAGCTTTACTGATTTTCACTATAAGTGGGGGATAAAGCTCATGTGACTCATTGAGTGATGAGGAAGAGATGGGAACATTGGATTTAGAAAATTAGAAGTGAGGTGAATGTGTCAGGGGCAGGGTATTCTTTATGACCTCCTAGTAGAGTGGATCATCCCAAATCAGTTCATCCCAACCAACCATGGTAGGGAATGTGATTCTATTCCAGTTCAAATGATGTGGCATTGCAGAGCAGGGTATGTGAGCAGCCTAAATGGGTGAGTTTTATTTTAGGAATCCCTAGGGAAATACACATTAGTGATCAGTTAATTGGCTTTTTGTAAACAGTTTTAACTGGAGTCTAAAACTGGAATGTCTTAAGAAGACCTGAAGAAAAGAAGGGACCAGAAATCTACCTAAGCAGAATCTTGTGACTTCTGTGATTCCACAGTGTTGCCTCTACCTGTACCTTCAGGGGCCATTGTAGAAAGAAAACTGTGCTTGAAACCTCAAGACTTAAGGTCAAATCCAAGCCCAAATACTTTCTAAAAAAAATATTTTCCCCTCTCAGGGTCTCAGTTTCTTCATTTGTAAAATGATAGGGTTATGCCTGGTTGATTTCAGAAGTCCATCCACATCATTGTTAGATTCTACTTGTCTGTTCTCCAGATGTCACTTGTTTCAACTACCAGGTCAAAATGGATTGGCAGTATGGTGAAGTGGGAACTCTTGGGGCTCTGTTCACATCTCTGTGTTCCTGATCAAACTCCTTCTACAGCTACAGTTTTACCTCTGCAGGAGACTAAAATTCACTATGAATAGGGCTGGCAGAATTCCATTCTTCATCCTTATAGGGCATCTACTCCATTGTTTCCCAAATGAAACTATACTGAGCACTAGTAAAATATCAAAATTTTCTCCCAAAGACTGCTCAGCCTCAGCATCATGCACCTCCATGGTTCAGGAGCTGTGACCAGGAACTAGGGAAGAGAGGCCCAGGGTTACAAGGATAGCACTCCTTCCTCTCCAAATGCCCACTGGGCTAGAAGGTTCAGTTCCCAGAGGGCAATGACTACTGCTCCCCTCAGAGTTGTAGGTGTAACTTTAAGGGGTTAGGATTTCTTTTACTTATGATCCCCGCCCCCATTCAGTGTGCATTCCAATATCAGTCATTTAACATCAGCTTTTACAAAAGGGCATTTACTAAGAATGTATAGCTAGAACAGTAGTTACAAAATAGTCTCCCCAAACACTTCTCTCTCTCTCTCTCTCTCTCTCTCTCTCTCTCTCTCTCTCTCTCTCTCTCTCTCTCACACACACACACACACACACACACACACACACACACACATACGCACATGCACATGCACACACACATGCACACACACATATCCCATCCCTAGGAAGAGCAAACTTAAACTTAAAATCTCAAAGAGAGTAGCATTCTAGGGACATGTCGGCTACTTCAGGACTCCTGGCCTTGAGAGTCCTTTTCTTCCTCTGCAGAGCCTCCACAAAATTCCCTATAGAGAGAGGCATTGACAGTGGAGAACTTGCTCCCTCTGCTCAGCTGGGCTGACTCTTTTCAGGGCACAATTTCTTTGTTATGGGTCAATCCAACACTAGTCTGGGTTAAGCAGATCTCTTGACTGCTGCTGATACCAGCTCTGGTTGTTGGTTGGGTGTCTGATGGCTTTGATGGATCTGGGGGTCCCATAGTTCTGCTCTTGGAATATTAAGATTGGGGAAGAATAAACATGAAACAAAGAAATGCCATACTTTCATAGACATATGGTGGTTGGATAAGAGATAAGGTAGCCACACACTCTGAAGGGATATTATGGATCTAGAGATGTCCAAGAGAAAAACCCACACGGAGAGAAACTCCACAACAACTACAAGCATATCCTCAGAAAAAAAAGAATGACTTGACCATAGGTACTACAAGAGTAACTGGGATTAAAAAAAGAAGCAAAAATTAAACATGAAATTATAAGTGAACTAAAAGCTCTGAAAGAAATATTTAGAAAGGGAATAAATGGCATCAAACAGAAGGTAGAAAACTTTGCCCAAGTAATGAACCCTCTGAAAATCATAATGGACAAAACGGAACTCAGTGAGGTAACAAATTTTAGAGCAGAATCAAAAGCTGAACAAATCAAAGAAAATGTACAGTATCCACTATCAGAAGCAACTTACTGGGAAAATCAATCAAGGAAAAATAATTTAAGAATAATCAGACCTCCCTAAAACTGTAACTAAAAAACAAAGTCTGAATGCCGTATTTCAAAAAATCATACATGAAGACTGAGCAGAACTATTAGAACCAGAGGGGAAAATGAAAAGAGAAAGGATCCCGCCAGTTATATTCTGAGTGAAAGCCCAAAACAAAAACCTTCATAAATGTCACAGCTAATATTTATAGTTTCTAAGTCAAGGAAAAATATTGTAGTCAGCCAGAAAGAATGAGCTCAAGTACCAAAGGACTTGAGGATTGTCAGGGTCACACAAGACTTCGTAGTTACTACTCTAAAAAGAAAAGAATATCAGTGGCCCCAGCTTCCACTTTCACCAATCCATGTAAAAGGGGACTCTGAACAAACTTTGGAGCTACAGAACCCACAAAATGACACAGAGAAGCTAACCTCCCACTGAGGACAGCCTGGCAGCTTGGCAGCCCAGTAGCCTGGCAGGGAGCGGCCAGTGCAGCACTCTGGGAGCCAACCCCAGGCCTGAATCAGCCAGAGGTTTTAGCCCCAGGGCAGCCTGACCAGCAGCCAGCTGGAGGGACTTCAGAACACCAGCAGCTGTGGTCGTTTCCAGAATTATCAACACGTACATGCTAAGGACAAAGTGAGAGGTCAGTGCCCTGTGGACTTTGGGACTAGTAGTGGGAAGAGCATCAGCTTTTGCCCCCAGGGCAAGAAGCCACTGAGACAGCTCTGTGCAGCCAGTGCCACATTGCAGCTTCAGCTCCTGGCCTGCGGACTGTAGGGGGACCAAGCAACCAGTCTAGGGGGTAATTGCTCTTGCTTTAACCTTGTTGGATCTGGATTGTGATCTGGGGGGGAGGTCTGGGGTGGGTATCCAACTTGCCAGAGCATGTGGAGGCTTTACAGAGGCCACCCATCTAATACCTCCAGAAGTTGTGAAGACCCCAACATTCTAGACTGAAGCTCCCCTGTCTGGTGGCAGAGTCCTACTGTGGCAACAAGCCCAAAAGTCAAGTAATTAAGTGGCAACATGCCTAGACAAAGGAAACAAAATAAACAGAAAAATTCAACATTATACCCCTATTTTGGGAGCAAAGAGGATCAAAGCATAGAATAGGAGGAGGATTATGAGGTCAGAAATCCTGCACCAAAAACTTCAAATGAAAATACAAACTCGTTACAGGCCATAGAGGACCTTAAGAAGCAGATAACAGAAGTGGAGGAAAAATTGGGAAGAGAAATGAAAATGATACTAGAAAATTTTGAAAGGAGAGTCAACAGCCTGAGGAAAATAACTCCCTAAAAAATAGACTAATTCAAATGGCAAAAGAGGCTGAAAAAGGCAATGAGGAGAGGATTGCCTTAAAAAGCTGAATTTGCCAAATGGAAAAAAAATCTCAAAGGCTCACTAAGGAGAATCTTTCCTTCAGAATTAGACTGGAGCAAATGGAAGCTAGTAAGTTTATGAGAAATCAAGAGGCTGTTAAACAGATCCAAACAAAAGAAAAAATATAAGGCAATGTGAAATATCTCATGGGAAAAACCACTGACCTGGAAAATAGATCCAGGAGAGATAATTTAAAAATTATTGGACTACCTGAAAGCCATGATCAAAGAAAGAACCTACAAATCATCCTCCAAGAAATTCTCAAGGAAAACTGCCCTGATGTTTTAGAACCAGAAGGTAAAATAAAGGTTGAAAAATCCACAGATCACCTCCTGAAAAAGATCCCAAAAAGAAAACTGCTAGGAATATTATAGCCAGGTTCCAAAATTACCACATCAAGGAGAGAATATTACAAGCAGCCAAGAAGAAACAATTTGAATATTGTGGAAACACAATCAGGATAACACAGGATCTGGCAGCTTCTACACTGAGGGATCAAAGGGCCTGGAATATGATATTCCAGAGGGCAAAGGAGCTGGGATTAAAACCAAGAATCACCTACCCAGCAAAATTGAGTATCATGTTTCAGGGGAAAATATGGTCATCCAGTGGATTAAAGGACTTTCAAGCATTCTTGAAGGAAAAAACCAGACTTGAGTAGAAAATTTGACATTCAGATACAAGAAGCAAGAGAAGCATGAGAAAGTAAACAGGGAAAAGAAATCATAAGGAACTTATCAAAGTTGAACTATTTACATTCCTATATGGAAAAATGATCATTGTAACTGAGGAAACTTTTCTCAGTATGAAAATAGTTGAAGGGAATAGAAATATATATAGTCTTTATCAGAGGGTATATAGGCATAAGAATACATATGTGAATATGTGTGTGTGTGTGTGTGTGTGTGTGTGTATAGGTATACATAGATAGAAGGCACAGGACCAATTCAATAGGAAGGAATGATACTTAAAAGGTGAAATCAAGAGGTGATAGAGGAATATAATGAGAGGAGATGGAGAGAGATAGAATGGGGCAACTATCTCATATAGAAGAAGCAAGAGAAAATGGGTACAATGGAGGGGAAGAACAGGAAGGCATAAGGGAATGGGTCGACCTTATAATCATTGAATTTGGCTCAAGGAGGGAATGATGTACACACAAAATAGGGTATCTTACCCTACAGGAGAGTAGAGGGGGGAAGGGAATGAGAGGAGGGATGATGGAAGGGAGGGCAGGCTCGGTGGGAGGAAAGTAGGAAGCATACACTTTTGAAAAGGGGCAGGACCAAAGTAGAGAATAGAACAAGTGGGAGGTGGGATAGGAGGGAGGGAAATATAATCAGTCTTCTACAATATATCTACTATTATAATGTTTTGCATTAGCTACACATGCACAACCTATATTGAATTGCTTATCTTCCCAGTAAGGGTGGGTGACAAGGGAGGAAGGGAATGAATTTGGAATTCAAAGTTTTAAAACCAGTGTTTAGGGGGGCGGAGCCAAGATGGCGGAGTAGAAACAGCACTTCCAAGGTGCTCTGCCCCACACCACTTCCAAACAATGTAAAAAGTGGACTCTGAACAACTTCTGGAGCTCCAACACCTACAGAATGACACAGAGAAGCTAACCTCCCACTGAGGACAGCCCAGCAGCCCTGCAGGGAGCGGCCAGCGCAGCACAGTGCAATGCTCTGGGAGCCAACAGCACAGCTCATGGGGAGCCGAGCCCAGGTCCACGTGAGCCAAGGTTTTAGCCTCAGGGCGGCCAGGCCAGCAGCCGGCTGGAGGGACCCCAGAACACCAGCAGCTATGGCAATTCCAGAATTATCAACACAGATATACCTAGGACAAAGTGAGAGGTTAGTGCCCTATGGATTTTGGGACCAGTATTTGGGGAACGCCTCGGCTTCTTCCCCTGGGGGCAACAAGCAGCTGAGGAATGGCAGCACTGACACCATTTTGCAGCTTCAGTGGCAGCTTTAGCTCCTGATCTTCGAACTGTAGGGAGATCCAGCAATCAGTCTGGGGGTTAATCGCTCTTGCTTTAACCTGCTTGGATCTGGATTGTGATCTGGGGGGGAGGTCTGGGGTGGGTATCCAACTTGCCAGAGCATGTGGAGGCTTTACAGAGGCCACCCATCTAATACCTCCAGAAGTTGTGAAGACCCCAACATTCCAGACTGAAGCTCCCCTGTCTGGTGGCAGAGTCCTACTGTGGCAACAAGCCCCAAAATCAAGTAATTAAGTGGCAACATGCCTAGGCAAAGAAAACAAAATAAACAGAAAATGCACATTAGACTCCTATTTTGGGGGCAAAGAGGATGAAAGCATGGAACAGGAGGAGGTCTATGAGGTCAGAACTCCTGCACCAAAAGCCCCAAATGAAAATATGAGCGGGTTACAGGCTATAGAGGACCTTAAGAAGGATTTTAAAAACCAAATAAGAGAAGTAGAGGAAAAATTGGGAAGAGAAATGAGAAGGATACAGGAAAAGTATGAAATGAGAGTCAACACCCCGACTGAGGAAAATAACACCTTAAAAAATAGACTAACTCGGTGCAGCTATGTGGCACAGTGAGTAGAGTGTCGGCCCTGGAGTCAGAAGGATCTGAGTTTGGATCTGGCCTCAGACACTTAACGCACACACAAATAAAAACCTAGCCGTGTGACCTTGGGCAAGTTACTTAACCCCAGTTGCCCTCCAAAAAAAAAAAAATAGACTAACTCAAATGGCAAAGGAGGCTCAAAAGGGCAATGAGGAGAAGAATGCCTTATAAAGCCAAATTTGCCAGATGGAAAAAGAATCTCAAAAGCTCACTGAGGAGATTCATTCCTTCAGAGTTAGACTGGAGCAAATGGAAGCTAGTGACTTTATGAGAAATCAAGATGCTGTTAAATAGATCCAAACAAATGGAAGAATAGAAAGCAATGTGAAATATCTCATGGGAAAAACCACTGACCTGGAAAATAAAACCAGGAGAGATAATTTAAAAATTATTGGACTACCTGAAAGCCATGATCAAAGAAAGAACCTAGAAACCATCCTTCAAGAAATTCCCAAGGAAAATTTCCCTGATGTTTTAGACCCAGAGGGGGAAATAGAGGTTGAAAGAATCCACAGATCACCTCCTGAAAAAAATCCCCAAAAGAAAACTCCTAGGAATATTATAGCCAGATTCCAGAATTCCCAGATCAAGGAGAAAATACTACAAGCAGCCAGGAAGAAACAATTTCAATATTGTGGAAACACAACCAGAATAGCACAGGACCTGGCAGCTTCTACACTGACGGATCAAAGGGCATAGAATATGATACTCCAGAGGGCAAAAGAGCTGGGATTGAAACCAAGAATAACCTACCCAGCAAAACTGAGTATCTTGTTTCAGGGGAAAATATGGTTATTCACTGGAATAGAAGACTTTCAAGCATTCTTGAGGAAAAAACCAGAGTTGAATAGAAAATTTGACATTCAGACACAAGAAGCAAGAGATGCTTGAGAAGGTAATCAGGGAAAAGAAATCAAAAGGAACTTATCAAAGTTGAACTATTTACATTCCTACATGGAAAAACAATAACAGTGACTGATGAAACCTTCCTCATCATGAAAATAATTGAAGAAGGGTATATGGGCACATGAATACCTATATGAATGTGTATATATATGTTTACAGGTATACATGGATAGAGGGCACAGGTTGAATTTGGTGGGAAGGGATGATACTTAAGTGGTGAAGTTAAGAGGTGAGAGAGGAAAGTGGCAAGATGAGATGGGGAGAGACAGGGTAGGGTAAACTATCTCATGTAGAAGAAGCAAGGGGAAGTAGTTGCAGGGGAGGGGAAGAACAGGAAGGCAAAAAGGCAAAACCATATTCTCATTGAATTTGGCTCAGGGAAAGAATCACATACATACTAAATGGGATATCTCACCCTGCAAGAGAGTAGGGGGAAGGGGGATGAGAGGGGGGATGATGGAGGGGAGGGCATTCTGGGGGAAGGGGAGGTTGGAAGTACCCACTTTCGAAGAGGGACAGGATCAAAGTAGGGAATGGACCAGGTGGGGAGTGAGATGGGTGGGAGGGAAATATAAGCAGTCTTTTACAATATATCTACTATGGTAATGTTTTGCATAGCTATACATGTGCAATACATACTGGATTGCTTATCTTCCCAGAGAGAGTGGGTGACAAGGGAGGAGGGCAATGGATCTGAAATTCGAAGTTTTAAAATTAAATGTTTCAAATGTATATAAATACTACTATTAATACTATTTTGCATGTAATTGGGAGATAAGATGTGCAGGCATTGGGGCACAGAGACTCACCTTGCCCTAATGGCAAAGTTGAAGGGGGTATGGGAGAAGATATGGGAGAGAGCAGATTGGATTAGGGGATATCTTGTGGGACTGCTATTCTGGGGTGGTGGGTAGGGGGAAAATGGGGAAAAAATTGTAACTCAAAATCTGGCAGAAATGAATGATGTAAACCAGAAGTTATTAAAGCATTTGTTAAAACAAAACAAAAAAAAAACCAACACAAATGTTTAAATATATGTATGTATATATATGTATGTATACATATATATACATATATATATATACTATTATTAATACTGTTTTACATGTAATTGGGAAATAAGAGGAGGGGATATCTTGGGGGACTGCTATTTTTGGGAGGGGAAAAACAGGGAGAACACAAAAACTGGCAGAAATGAAGTAAAACAGAAGTTAATAAAGCATTTTTAAAAAGAAGAGAATATCTTGTAATATGACATTGTAGAAGGCAGAATATAAAAACTTACAAGCAAGAATTACTTAACCTTTAAAAAGTGAGTATAATCCTAAAAGAAAAAAATAGATCTTTAATGTTGTAGAAGACTTTCAAGAAATGTCTGATGAAAAGGTCAGAACTGAGTAGAAACTTTGAAATGAAAACACAGAAATCAAGAGAAACCCACCAAAAAATTGCTCCTAAGAGATTAGAGCATTTGATGTGATTCTGTGCTTACATCCTAATAGGTAAGAAGAAGCAACTGTCTCTTCAGAATTCTAATGTCTTCAAGCTTGAAAGAAGGGGTGTTATGTGAGATAATGGACCTGAGTCTATTTTTATGGTTTTAGGATTGGATAGAAAAAGGGGAACAGGGGGAGAGGGAACTTTCTGTTTTTCAAATGTGGGGTGTGTAAGAAGCAGCATATACAAACATGGAAAGGGGGAGCATATATCTAATAAACCTTACTCTTATCTGAATAAGTCAAAGGAGGGTTGGAGAGAGAGAGAGAGAGAGAGAGAGAGAGAGAGAGAGAGAGAGAGAGAGAGAGAGAGAGTTTGGTGTAGAAATACATTAAAATTCTACAGAGAAACAGAGATAAGAGGCAGCATGAAGAGTATTTAAGAGGAAGGAATTAAGTATGGGAAGGAATAATCATAAAACAGTCTTCAGAATCATAGATAGAGTTGTAAATGAGGGTTAAAAAGGAAAGAAAGGATAAAGGATAGTGAATTGGAGTTTAGGTGAGAAAAAGAGAGGAAGGGCATGGAATGGACACAGATTGCTACAATTTTAGATCACTATTGTTAACCACACTTCTCTTTTACTACTCTCTATTGTGAAAGAAAAGGTAATAAGAGCATATGATGGAAAGGAAAAGAAAATTAACAAAAAATAAGAGTGAATATGAATGGGCTGACCTTACCCATAAAATGGAAGAGAATAGTAGACTAGATTAAAAAGTAGACTCCAGCAATGTGTTGTTTACAAGAGACATAGTTCAAGAATAAAGATTCACATAATGTCAAAATGACATGTTGAAACAGAGTTTAGAGATGAACTCAAAAAACATAGGTAGCAATGATGATCTCAGAAAAAGGCAATAATAGAAAATAGACATGTCAAAAGGGTAAACAAGGAAACTACACTATGTTTTTAAAGATACCACCAGCAATAAAATAATATTATACTTTATACACACACACACACACACACACACATACACACACTGAACTGCATAATATCCAAGTACTTAAAAGTATAAACAGATGGATATATATGTAAAATGTATAGGCATATATAGATAGAAACATATATAAACACATAGACATGCATACATAGAATTTGTGTGTGATTTAACCTTCATTCTCAAAGAGGACCATGACATCAGGAAGATGGTTCCATGACTTGCAAATGAATTGGATCTAAGTGAGGGAGGGCTTTGAAAAGTCAATGGCTTTACTTTCTCCTCCAGAGCCATCTGGGTCAGTGGCCAGATATAGATAAGGATGAATGGAGATGATCCGGTACATAAAATTTAAAATACTTATAAAAGAGGCAGTACCATATATACACATATACTATGTGTGTGTGTACTTGTGTATCTATACCTGCATCTATACCTATCTATATCTATCTATAACAGATATTATTATTATCTATACCAATCTATATATAGATCGATATCTATAGTACCGCCTCTTCTTGTGTGGACTTTTTATTTATTAGCAGAAAAAATATTGGTGAGAGAAATATATATACATACATATATAGATACATGCTTTTGAAAATATACGACTTAGAATATATATTCTCTGTGTTTTATGTGTATACATGCATACATATGTATATTTGTATGTACACACACATATGTGTGTGTGTGTAAATGTCCCCCTCAAGTTGTAGATAAAACTAGTGAGTAAGGTGGTGGTACCCAGAGGATAAAGGAATACTGTATCCTAGTTAGGTGCAGTCATTCTGAGCAATCTCTGGGATAAGGAGGCGAGAGAGAGGCACCAGACAGGGCTTTGGAGGTGTGCTTCTCGTTGCAGAAAGTGGGCCCTGAAAGAGGAATAGCACTGTTGTGTTTTCTACTGCAACTCTTAACACCCTGACACAAAGCTCTGCTCACTCTGCCTTAGTTATGGCTTTGGGTTTGTAAAGAGAAATAAACACTACTGTCTACATAGATTAGCAATTCACCTTCCCCATGATCTTGGAGAATTTCCTTAAACACTGAGAGGCTCAGCAAATTATCTATGTTCACCCAGCTAATGTCTGTCAGAGGCAGAATTTAAAGCCAGCTCTTTTTGGCTGGTACTCTATGCAATATGCCACCTTAATTTTCATGATAAATATAATATTAAAATGTAATGGAAAAACTAGAAAGGTAAAATTTTGAGGAAGTAGACTTTGACCTCTTGATCTCACAACTGTTCTTTCTAGCTCCTGTAAATTACAGGAATTTGTAGGGCAAAGTCCCGACCATCTTTAAAGTCTATACATAGAAAAGTACTTACCTCATTTAGGCATTTTTCTTTGGTTTTTAAAGGTAAAATAGATAATTTTAATTACATGAAATTAAAAGCTTTTGCATTCCATTTATAAAATTAATATAACTAGGCTGAGAAGAAAGGGGTCAGCTGGAAAAAATCTTATCAGATATTTCTAATAAGAATCTGATAGTCAAGATAGATAGGCAATTAACGGAAATATGTAAGACCAAGAGCCATTCCCCAATAAATAAATCAAAGTACATGCACAGACAGTTCTCAGAAGACTAACAGGCAATTATAAAAGAATGCTCCAGTATGTATGTATATTCACACACACACACACACACACACACACACACACACACACACACACACACATATATATACACACACATAATTATTTATATATTATAGATTATTTATATATACCTAGTATCATAAGATTATAAATCATAAGATCATCAGTTTTAAAGGCACCTTAATATCAAAGGTACACTGTAATATCAAATTCAAATAGAAATGAAGCCACTATACATATTGGACTGCATATTGACTTAGGAAACCACACATTCTTATTATCTATGTTCTATTGTATTTTTTTCATTTTGTTACATTTTAATCTGGTTCTAGCCACACTTGGAAGTGTGTCAGTGGGCAGTATGTTTGATACTTCTGCCTTAGAGGACATTGAATAATGAAGGGAATGGAGTATAGTAATACTTTAATTAAAAAAAAAAGATGAGTTTGATGAACCCAGAGAAGCATGGAAAGATTTATAGGCACAGATGCAAACGGAAGTAAGAAGAACCTGAAAAAATATATACACAATGCCTACAACAATATAAATGGAAAGAACAGTAACAAAATAATCAGAATTGATGCTGCAGAATTATAATTACCCAGGTTGGTCTCAGAGAACAGCTATGAGAGATGGAGGATCGTGGGTATAGCATACTGCATAAGTTTTCTGATTCTTTTCAGTAAGTTGTTTAGTTTTGCTGTACTGTTTATTTTTCTCTCTTTCATTTTTTTGTGGTAAAAGATGATTCTCTAGAAGGGGGAAATGGAAGGTGATACATTGGAAGATCTGGGTGATAAAAAAATCCAAAAGCTATCAAAAAACTTTTTTAAACGAATTAGAAATTATTTAACTTAATAACCCAGAAATCAATAAACCCAAGGGCATAAATTACTTGGTACAGAACTTTGTTTATGACAAGAATTTCTGGGGAAACTGGAAAGCAGTTTAGAAGAAATTAGCTCTATAACAATACATCATATAGCACAATAAGCTCAAAATGGAAATATGGCCTTAGTGCTAAAAGTCACATCATAAAACAGAAGAAAAGCAGATCAGGTATCTGTCACAGTTATAGCCAGGAGGAGAATTCTTAACCAAACGAGGGATAGAGGCAGTTATCATTCAGTTATTTAGTTGGGTCTGACTCTGTTTATGGGGTTTTCTTGGCAAAGATACTGGAGTGGTTCGCCATTTCCTTCTCCAGTGGATTAAGGCAAAGTTAAGTGAACTCAGGTCTTCCTGACTCCAGGCCTGGTGCTTGATCCACTGTGCCACATTGTTTTCTGTTATCTTCCGCATTAGACTGTGAGAGCAAGACATGGTGGTGGTGGTGGTGAGGTGAGGGGAAGATGTTGTCATTTTTGCCCTTATCCCCAGCACCTACACAGGATGTGACCAATAGTAAGGTATTTAGTAAATGCTAGTCGACTAACTGAAAAGTTAAGCAACTTGCTTATGGTCATACAAATAGTATGTGTCAGAGACAAGCCTTGAACTCAGGTCTCCCTGGCTGGCCTTCTATGGTGGTATACTCCCACTTTTGTTATGTCAGATCATCATCAGTCACGTTTCTGGTCCCCACCAATTTGTGGCTATTAGATACTGAAAAGTTAAGAGATCTGCTGACCCAATCTTTATTGCGAGATAAAGTTCATTTTAAACCTGACCCTATCCAGGATTATTCTTCATTAAACCATGGGGAGTTGTGTTTCTGCCTAATGAATGCCACCTGCTCCAGTTTTCCCAGCAATACTGTTTCTGCTCCAAATTTGATTAATCTAAAAACTCTGTGCCTTTTTTCCCACATTATACCCAACAGTCCTGGAGTATCCCTACAGTTCATTATCTTGTACAGTGATCAGAAACATTTCTTGTTTCAAAATGATAACATTTCTTGTTGCAAAATGATAATAAGCTGTAGCTTATTATAGAGGAAGGAAAGAAATCCTGTCTTATTCTCTACATTCTGAGACTGAAATGGTCAAGAGGCTGATATAGATAGACACATTTAATAGTTTCCATTTCAGTTTTTGTCAAAGTGATTTAAAGTTTTCAGAAAATTGCTGTTCATTGTTCCCCTAGAAATTTTCAGCAGTAACTCTTAAAGGCTTTTAAGCATTCTAATTGATCATAGATTTTAATCTGGAAGGGGCCTCAGAAGTCAGTGAATCCAACTACCTCATTTTACAAATGAGGACATTGAAGCTGAAAGGTTAAGTTACTGGCCCAGAATTATTCAGCCAGTAAATCTCAAAGGCAGGATTTGAATTCAGGTCTTCTTAAGGTCAGACTTGTTTCCAATGAAGACATAAAAAATGTATCTCGGTTCTTTCTTTTCATAGATATGGAAAATTAAATATACTACCAAATTTTGTCATAAGAAATGGCTTTCTAAATAGGGAGTGAAGTGGGATAAGGAGGAATATATTTAGAAATAAAGGTGGAATAAGATTAAGATATCAATAAATACAATTATAAAAAGAAAACTTCATATCCTTTGTTGCTGTTCTTATTGTTCATTTGTTCTGTTATGTCTGACTCTTCATGACCCTATGGACCACAGCACACTGGGCCATTCTATCCTCCACTACCTCCCAAAGTCTGTCCAAACTCATGTTTATTACTTCCATAACACTATCTATCCATTTCATCCTCTGCCATCCCCTTCTCCTTTTGCATTTAGTCTTTCCCAACATCATTGTCATTGTTGTTGTTCAGTTGTTTAGTTGTGTCCAACTTTTTGTGATCCCATTTGGGTTTTTCTTGGCAGAAATACTGAAATGGTTTGCCATTTCTCCAGTTTATTTTACATATAAGGAAACTGAGGTAAACAGGGTTAAGTGACTTATCCAGGGTCACAACTAGTGTCTGATACCAGATTTGAACTCAAAAAGATGAATCTTTCTGACTCCAGGCTTACCTGGCTGCTTCGGCATATCCTTTAGTATACATCTATTGGTGGATGTCTCTTAAAGTTATAAATTCATGTCAATTCTCTGTAGGTTTTAGATGGTGATTTTAGCAGAGATGTTTAATGAAAAAAAAAATCCCAACCCATATCTTTTCTTATCATTCTTGCTGCATTAATTTTGTTTGTGCAATAGCATTTTAGTTTTATATAATCAAATTGCCTATTACTGTCATTTAAAATCTCATCTATCTCATGTTCACTATCAATTTCTTCATAGTCTTCAGTTGTAAATAATGTAACTTTCCAGTTTCATCTCATTTTTTTACAGTGTGACTCATTTACATTGTTTATACACTTATAATTTATTATGGTATGTAGTATAAGATGCTGATAATAGGACTTTTTTTCTTTTAAAGAAAATAAGATAGATAACACATGAGATTAGGGAAAGTGTCCCTTGGTATAGATATTGAACAACAAATGAAATGAAGATAGAAAAACTAAAAAGCTATGTAAAAATATGAGCCTCTTCCAATACTTTGTCATGGCATGGAAGTAACTCTGCATTCCTAAACAGGCACTACATGGACCCCTTGGTAGATTGTGTGTCTGTTATGAGGACCAGCCTGAGTTTAAAAAGGTTCATGAACATTAACATTAACATTGGCTACAGGCTAATGAATTTTTCAACCTCGGTAACTTTCTGAGACCGTTTACTGAGTTATAGAAGGGTTATACTATCTTTCCCTCCAGGTTCCGTTCCATCTACTCTGTGTGTATCTGTACCTATTTATCAGTGTGTTGTATCCCCTATTATAATATAAACTACTCAAGGGCAGGAACTGTTTCATTTTTTCATTTGTATGCCCTTGTATTTGCCTGGTATGCTGCTTGGTGCTACTAAGTGATTAATGAGTCCTTTTTGATGATGATTCATTCATTCATTAATTAGTGTCAGAGGTGGGATTTGAACCTTGGTTATATCTAACAGGAAACATTTTTTCCTGGCCATTTAGAATGAAATGAAACCTACCTTTTGGCTGTTATGGGGAATAAAATACAAAGTCATTTTAAAGCATTACAGAAGTCATTTAGTTTTAGCTTTCTGCATTTTCTCAATAAATGGGTGCTAATAGTACAGATTATCATGGAGAGGTCCCTAAAAACACTTTTTAAAAAGTTTTTTAAAGGAGACCTCATCCTCTAAGAGTTTGGGAGCCACTGGCATAAATTATTGGTAGTTATTGCTAATTCATTATCAACCTTAAAGAGAGAATACATTAAACAGTCTCATTTAAAGAGTTAGAACAGGGGGCCTGACCATAAGCAATGCCTGATGGAAAGAGGGCTGAGCTGCCAGATGATCTAGGAGGCCAGTGGGTGGTAGGCCCCTTGTAGTGGGGGAATAGGCCCCTGCCTTGCTGCCCCACTGGATGTGTCCACTCTAGCAGGTAGTTTTCTTCAGACACCTCTGAAGGCTCATAGAGTGACTGCTTTTTCTCTCCCTCACCCCCACTCCACCTTGCATTCTCTTCCCAGGCAACTATCTAAACAGGATGGCTGAGCAAAGACCAAGCTTCAGCATGATGGAAGACCACACCGGGAACCAGCAGATCCATTCTGGAGAACCATTCCAGATAGGAGGAGAGAGGAAAGACATGCCTTCTCAAGGAGGTTATACTCTGCTTCAGGACAATGAAGATGACACGGGGCATGGCTTGAAAGGTCAGTAAATGAGAAAGCAGATCTTTGTGACCCTGTGGCACAAATTATCTGCCTTTTTCTTCTCTCTTCCAATCATGAAAACTTTCAGCCTGGCTCCTCCCACCCCCAATCTTTCCACTCTGTTTTAATTTTTTTCTAATTAATAAGCATTGACTTTCTTTGCCTTCTACATACTCCTAACCCCAACCCCCCCAAAAAACCAAAATCCTTGTAACAAATATACATGCTGCTATTCTTCATATCCATCATATTACTGAAGGTGACAAAAAGAGAAAATGACAAGCACTGGAGGGGCTGTGGGAAAACAGGGACATTAATGCACTGTTGGTGAAGCTGTGAATTAATTGGTCCAGTGATTCTGGAAAGCAATTTGGACCTATGTCCCAAACAGTTACTAAACTGTGCATATTCTTTGACCTAGCAATTCCACTACTAGGCATATACCCCAAAGAAATTAAAGAAAGAAGGAAAGGATACATATGTACAAAAATATTTATAGCAGCTCTGGAAACTGAGGGAGTGATCATTAAATGTGGAATGGCTGTATCAATTAAGTTAATACAGTATGAATATAAATGCCATAAGAAATGATGAAAGGGATCATTTCAGAGAAACCTAAGAAGACTCATAAGAACTGATTCAAAGTGAGATGAGTAGAATGAGGAGAATGTACAGTAACAAAAAGTAACTTGTATTTCATTACTACTTACTCTTAAGTATAGTAAAACCTCACTAATTTAAACTAATAATTCTGACCTGGGTCTAAGGCTTGCTTTTGTTTAAAAAAAAAGAGTTTAGCTGAGAAATGGGGCTTGAAAAGAGTACAGAGATCTATTCAACCTAGGTAGGAAAATTAAGTTACTTTTATCCCCTTCCATTCAAAAAATCATTTACTAAGTATCTGCTATGTGCCAATTCCAGCAAATGGCAGCTTTCATTTCTGGCATGTAAATTATTTTGGATCAGAACTGTGATTTTATTGGTATAGGGAATTCCAGGTAGGGAATGCCCTCTAAAGGGAGGTTGGAACCTGCTTTGCAACTTAGTCCTATAAAGTTGCCCAAGGCACTGAGAGATTAAGTGACATCCCTAAACTTACCTGGCCAGTATTTGGCAGTTAGCCAATCACCAGGCATTTATTAAGTGCCAGCTATAATCAGTGTTGTACTACGTGTTAGAGATACACATGTTTAAAATGAAACAGTCTATACTGCCATTCTAATATCAGACACAGGACTTGACCAGAGTCCTGGCTCTAAAGCCACCTCTCTCTACTACAGCCTTATAGCTTCTAACATGTAAGATGACATGTGCTAATGCTAAATGTTTCTTATCTTTATGTGTCCAAAATAGATAGATAGCCTCAGAGTCAGAATAACCTAGCTTCAAGTTTCCCCTTTGACACTAGTCATTTGACCCTAAGTAAGTCACATAATCCCTGAGACTTGGTTTCTTCATTTGTAAACCTGAGCATACCTGTGGTACCAACAACACAAGGTTGTTGTGAGTACTATATAGTTGTTATTACTATCTTAAAGTGGTCTCTTTTGGGCCCTCAGCTGGCTTTTCTATATGTATTGGAAAGTATAAAAAAAATGTTCCCCTAGGAGACTCACCCATTGGCTCCTATCCCTTCCTCTGCTAATTAGTTTTCAGCACCCTCCAAGGCACAGTTCTTTCCCTTATTTATTTTCTCCTATGTCATTCCCAAAGGGTCAGAAATGGATTGTATTTTAGGTCTTTCATTATTTTAGTCTGGCTTTTCATCCCTCCCCATTTAGCAATTCCAGATTAATGAAGTTTTACTGTTTTGGGCTTTCTAACAGTGAAATACAAATACTTTGGTACCTCCTCCCCCTCCCACCCTCTCAACTCCCTCCCCAGAGGCCCATCCTAGACCAGAAATAACTTCCTTCCCAGGTGGCCCAAGGGAATCCAATTCTGCTATGCAAATGTGTTTGACCCTCGTCAGGATGCAGTACTACCTGCAATAAAAATCCTTGTTTGCTTACTATAAAATATTTTCCCAATAATGTCACATATATATATATATATATAGTTGAAAAGAAAAAGAAAAAAAAAACCTCTACTTTTCTCTTCTCATGCTATTTTATTGAATGGGATGCTACAGATAATTGCTGATGGTAATTAAGGCCCAAGAAGAGAATGGGGGTAATAGGCTGGAAATTAAGCAGGCTTTTCTGTGCTTATTCAAATGAGGCTTCCTGAAGGGAACAGTATTTACTGGGGCAGTCAGTCATGCCTTGAACCTGTTACTACCTTGTTCTCTTCTTAATGGGAGCAGACATTCTGAAAGGGGAAATAAATAAGAGCTATTTATTAGGGCTTTAACAAATAAAAAATAAAAATGTTTCCCCAGCTTGATCAGAGGCTGCCTGTAGCAACTAGGAAGTGAGATGAGGTTGAATAAAGAAAGTGGTACAGTTGGAGTAGGCTGATTTTGAGAGAATTTCTCTCAAAGATTTCAGGACTCACCCTCACCTTCATAATGAAGATCAACCTAGAGCTCCTCAGGGACAGTCTGTTTGGCTAACATGGGTTTCTCACTTGCCCCAAGTTGTAGCTACTTCAGGATAAATGCTGGAACTTCACTAAGTGCATGGGGGAAATTGAGAATTTATATAAATAACATGAAGTTTATAGAAGGAACATTTTTCTTTTTGGGATTTTTTTTTTGTTTGAGGGGTGGGATGGGCTGAAGGCACAGAGAGGTCCCAGACCCAGATAAATCTTAATGGTAATAATATTTCTTTCAATTATGATTTTTTAAATAATATTTTATTTTTCCCAGTTATATATGACTAATTTTTAACCATCATTTTTTTTATAATTTTGAGTTCCAAATTCTCTCACCCTCCCACTCCTCCCCCATCCCTAAGATGGCAAGCAGTTTGATTGATAAAGGCTATATATGTGCTTCTTGAAAAATATATTTCCATATTAGTCATGTTATAAAAGAAAACACAGACCAAAAAAAACCCAAGAAAAATAAAGAAACTTAAAAAAAAAGTATGCTTTGATCTGCATTCAGATTCTATTCCTTATGTGGTTGTGGTTAGCATTTTTCATCATAAGTCCTTCAGAACTGTCTTAGATCTTTGTATTGCTGAAAATAATTAAGTCAATCACAGTTGATCATTGTTCAGTATTGCTATTAACTGTGTACAATGTTCTCCTGGTTCTGCTCCTTTCACTTTGCATCAGTTCATGTAATAGGTTTTTCTGAAAGCATCATGCTTGTCATTTCTTATAGTACAATAGTATTCCATCACAATCACACACCATAATTTGTTCAGTCATGATTGACATCCAGTCAAATTTCAATTCTTTGCTGCTGCAAAAAAGAACTGCTATAAATATTTTTGGTCCTTTTCCTTTTTTTTCTTTTTGGGATACAAACCTAGTAGTGGTATTTATGGGTCAAAGGGTATGCACAATTTTGTAGCCCTTTGGACCTATGATTTTTTAATCTCCACATTTCAATTTATTTATTTTAGTTTTCAAAATTCACTTCCATAAGATATTAAGTTACAAATTTTCTCCCCATCTCTCCCTTCCCCCCACCTCATGACAGTATGCATTCTGATTACCCCTTCTCCCAATCTGCCCTCCCTTTTATCATCCCCCCCCCTTCTTTTATCCCCTCTCCTTTCTATTTTCCTGTAGGGTAAGCTAGATTTCTGTACCCTGTTGCCTGTATATCTTATTTCCCAGTTGCATGTAAAAACAACTTTTAACATTCGTTTTTTAAAACTTTCTTGAGTTCTTAATTCTCTTCCTTCCTCCCTCCCTACCCACCCTCATTGGGAGGGTAAGCAATTTATATAGGTTGTACATGTGTAGTCATGCAAAATACTTCCATGATAGTCATGTTGTGAAAGACTAACTATATTTCCCTCCATCCTATCCCACCCTTCCTTTTATTCTATTCTCTTCTTTGACTCTGTCCCTCCTCAAAAGTGTTTGCTTCTGATTACCCCTTCCCCCAATCTGTCCTCCCTTTTATCATCCCTCCTCTTATCCCCTTCCCCCCTCCTGTATGGTAAGATAGATTTCCATACCCGATTGAATGTGTAATGTTATTCCCTCCTTAAGCCAAATCCAATGAGAATAAGGTTCACTCGTTCCTTCTCACCTCCTCCTTCTTCCCTTCCACTGTAAAAGCTTTTTTCTTGCCTCTTTTATGTAAGCTAATTTACCCCATTCTACCTTTCCCTTTCTCCTTCTCCCAGTACATTCCTCTCTCTCACCCCTTAATTTTATTTTTTGGATATCATCTCTTCATATTTAGTTCACCCTGTGTTGACCTACTACCCTAATAATGAGAAAGGTGTCATGAGTTACAAGTATCATCTTTCCATATAGAAATGTAAACAGTTCTACTTAATAAGTCTCTTATGGTTTCTCTTTCCTGTTTACCTTTTCATGCTTCTCTTGAGTCTTGTATTTGAAAGGAGAGTTTTCTGTTTAGCTCTAACTTCTTAAGAATACATTAAATTAGGGGCGGCTAGGTGGCACAGTGAGTAGAGTGCCAGCCCTGGAGTCAGAAGGACCTGAGTTCGGATCCGGCCTCAGACACTTAACCCACACAAACAAAAACCTAGCCGTGTGACCTTGGGCAAGTTACTTAACCCCAATTGCCCTAAAAGGGGCAGCTGGGTGGCGCAGTGAGTAAGAGCGCTGGCCTCGGAGTTGGTATGACCCGAGATCGAATCCGGCCTCAGAAAATGAGCACCCACACACAAATAATGACTAGCCGTATAACCTTGAGCAAGTTACTTAACCCCAATTGCTTAAAAAAAAAAAAAGAATACATTAAATAAAAAAAAAAAACTAGCCATGTGACCTTGGGCAAGTCACTTAACCCCAACTGCCCTCCAAAAAGCAAAAAAAAAAAAAAAAAGGCATTAAATTCCTCTATTTCATTGAATATCAACTCTCCCCTCATTGATTACACTCAATTTTTCTGGGTAGGTGATTCCTTGTTTTAATTCTAGTTCTTTTGACCTCCAAAATATCATATTCTAAGCCTTCTGGTCCTTTAATGTAGAAGCTGCTAAATCTTGTTTTATCCTGATTCTGTTTCCACAATATTTAAATTGTTTCTTTCTGGCTGTTCGCAATATTTTCGCCTTGATCTGGTAACTCTGGAATTTGGCTGTAATATTCCTGGGAGTTTTCCTTTTGGGATCTCTTTCAGGAAGTCATCAGTGGATTCTTTCAATTTCTGTTTTACCCTCTGGTCCTAGAATATCAAGGCAATTTTTCTTGGTAATTTCTTGAAAGATGATTTCTAGGCTCTTTTTTTGTTTTTGATCATGGCTTTCAGGTAGTCCCATAATTTTAAAATAATCTCTATTGGATCTATTTTCCAGGTCGGTTTGTTTTTCTAATGAGATATTTCACATCATCTTCTATTTTTTCATTCTTTTGGTTTTGTTTTATAATTTCTCAATTTCTCAGAGTCATTAGCTTCCATTTGCTCCATTCTAATTTTAAGGAATTATTTTCTTCAGTGCTCTTTTGAACCTTTTTTTCCATTTGGAAATTCTGCTTTCCAATTTCCAATTCTGCTTTTTAAGTCATTCTTCTCCTCATTGGCCTCTTTTGCCATTTGGTCTAGTCTGTTTTTTAAGGTATTATTTTCTTTAATATTTTTGGGGGTCTCCTTTAGCAAATTCATTTTTTCATTATTTTCTTGCATCACTATCATTTCTCTTCCCGATTTTTCCTCAACTTCTCTTACTTTATTTTCAAAATCCTTTTTGAGCTCTTCCATGGCCTATGACAAATTCATGTTTTTCTTAGCAGCTTTGGATGAATGAGCTTTGACTTTGTTGTCTTTTTCTGAGTGTATGTTTTGATCTTCTTTGTCACAAAGTAAGATTCTATAGTCTGACTTTTTCCCACTGTTTACTCATTTTCCCAGCCAGTTACTTTACTTTTTAACTTTTTGTTAAGGTAGGGCTCTGCTTCCAGTGTGAAGAATGTACTATCCCAAGCTTCAGGGGCTTCCTGCAACTGTTTTCAGAGATATTTCTAGGGACCTGTAAGTTTTCAGTTCTTCTAAAGTAGTATGATCTAAAGAGGGGTGTTTGCTCCTCTCCTGGCCTGTACTCTGATCAGTGAGTGACCACAAGCATTCTTTTCTGCCCTGGAACTGTGAGAAGGGTTCCCTGTCCTCTGCTGCCACAAGTTCTACTATACCAGTGCTCCTCCTTGCCCTAGGACTGTGACCCAGATCCAGGTATAGGTAAAGCAGCAAAAACCTGCCTCTGTGTTAGCAAAGAGATCCTTATAATCTCCTGATCAGTTGTTCAATCTTTTACCATCTGTGGGCTGAGAGTTCTGGAAGCAGTGACTGCTGCTACAAGTGCCCCCCTCAGGGCTGTGCTAGGGCCAGGGCTGGTCTGGTACTTCTCTCTCACCCAAGTCAGACAGACTTTTCCCACTGACCATTTAGTTTGTCTTTGGCATTTGGGAGTTGAGAAGTCTGGAAACTGCCAGTGATTCAGTCCCCTGAGGCCCGCTCTGGGTTTGCTAGGGGGCCCAGTCTGTTCCACCATGCTGGACTGCACTTCTCTTCCAGCTGGGTGCAACAGAACTTTCCCTTTGACTATCCAGGTTGTCTTAGGCTAGAAAAGTGTTTTACTTTGTCTTTTTGTGGGTTCTGCTGCTCCAGAATTTGTTTAGAGTCATTTTTACAGGTATTTGGAGGGGCTTGGGGGAGATCTCAAGCAAGTCCCTGCTTTTACTCTAGCATCTTGGCTCTGCCCCTGGACCTAGCTCCAAATTGCTCTCCCACATAGTTGGATCAGTTCACAACTCCACCAAGAGTGCATTTTCAATCTCAATCTTCCCACATCCCTTCCAACATTTATCATTTTCTTTCTTTATCATATTAGTTAATGTGTTAGGTGCAAGGTAGTACCTCAGAGTTCTTCTCTTAATTTGTCTTTCTCTAATCATTAGTGATTTAGAGCATTTTTTCCTAGGACTACAGATAGCTTTGATTTCTTCATCTGAAAATTGCCTGTTCATATCCTTTTGCCATTTATCAATTAGGGAATGTCTCAGATTCATATAAATTTGACTTTGTTCTCTATAAATTGGAGAGTTAAGGTCTTCCTCAGAGAAACTTGGTATAAACCTCCTCACCCCTGCCCAGTTTTCTCAACTACAAATTTTTTTAAAAATTCTGAAAAGGATTCATCCATGGGTTCCATGCCACACAAAAAAAGGCTAAGAACTCCAACTTTAGTGAATTTAGTGCTTTAGTGAATTCTACAGGTTGTCTCCCTTGGAGGTTAGGATGTAATAATAATAACAACTGTTTACATTCTTCATCCATGCTCTTAAAAATTGTTGATTTCATTAATTTTTAGTCTAAAGAAAAGAGTCATATAATGAAATACTATAAGAAATGTAGCAATAGAACTTTTCCCAGGACATACCATCGCACACACACGCGCGCGCGCGCACACACACACACACACACACACACACACCAGAAGACAACCTCTTGCAAAAAGTAGGTTTTAGCTGAGACTTGAAGGAAGCATTTGGGATCCCCAGAGCCACCAATGAATTATGGTGCCCCTTATTATTTTTATACAGCAAAGGATTGGCAAAGGCTTTCTTCACGATGGTATTTTTTTATCCATGAAGATTTTAGCTTACAGTTTTATGGGCCCATTTCCACCATTGTACAGCAACCTCTCCCACTTTGCCATCCTCCCCACACATATACAGGGTGAAGGCTAACCATTCCTTCTAGAAGGTTGTTTACAGTCAGCAGTCTGCTTAGAAATAGACTGACCAAGGCTGAGACTAACTAATTGGAGGGCTTGGACAAGTGAATAGTGGTACCCATTTTCTTAGTGGAGAATAAACATATCTTTTTTTTTTAAAGCAATTGGGGTTAAGTAACTTGCTCAAGGTTACACAGCCAGTCATTATTTATGTGTGGGTGCTCATTTTCTGAGTCCGGGACCAATCTCGGGTCATCCCGACGCACTCTTACTCACTGCGCCACCTAGCTGCCCCATAAACACATCTTTAAATTTGGTTTCCTGACAATTTTAAATTTCATTTTTCCCTTTTTACATGAAAACCTCCAAACTTAGCTTTTCCTAAGAGATCACCTTCATAGTGTCTCAACCTGACAGTGACCTTTAGACCTGCTTCTAAGTGAAGCTCTGTCCAGGGCCTGAGGCAGTAGCCTGCTTTCATATTTTCATCATTCATTAACATTTCTGGCCAGAAGAGATCAAAGACCTTTCCCAGTCTTCCTTAATGCTAGTGCCTTCCCTCTGAGATTCTCTCCAGTTTACCCAGTATATCTCATGTTTGCACATCATTGTTTACATGTCATCTCCCCCATTAGATTGTCAGCTACTTGAGAACAAGGGACTGTTTTTTCTTTTTTTCTTGCATCCCCAGTACTTAGGACAGGGCCTGGCATATAGGTGCTTAATACATACTTAAAAGCATAAGCATCTCTATAAAACCTTTGGTTCCTCTCCTGGAAGAATAGCCCAAGGCCGGTGTGCTGGAGCCAGTTGACAGAATGAATGAATGAATGAATGAATGAATGAAAAAGCATTTATTAAACACTTACTCCGTATCAGGCATTGTACTAAGCACTGAAGATACAAATTCAAGTCAGAGAGTCCTTGCCTTTAGAGAATTTACATTGTAAGAGAGGAAGATAGCACATAGAGGAGCTTGGAGGAGGTGAGGCTACATGCATCGAAGATAATACATCAAGGGGAGTCCTGAGGGGGTGGGGCTACACACCTGGCAGTGTGATTTAGGAATGGCTGGGAAGCGATATGGCAGCAGAGTATGAGTTCCTGATGGGAGGGGGTTGAAGAAAATGGCTAAGGTACCTTACCTATGAATCTCATAGTTATGTATAAATGAATGGAAACATGTGAATATCCTATAGCAAACAATATTGATTCCATTCCATTCCAGAGAATGAAGGATGGCTCTTGCAGTCATAAAATACTATAAAGCCAAGCCATATCCTTATGCAGGTAATAAGAATGATGTTTAGAACTATAGCAACTAGACATTATGGAAAAACCATTATAGCAATTAACGTTTTATTGCCTTTACCACACTACCCTCAAGGTACTTCCTGGGCATCGGGGAAAGAGAGATATAATATATGTTCAAGAACCACCCCATGCAAAGAGTGATGGTTTGGGATTCAGACAACCTGAATTCCAATCCCAGCTCTCCTACTTAACTGCCTGTGTGACCCTGGGCAAGACATTTCCTCTCTGTAGGCCTTGGGGTTCTCACCAATTGGACCAAATGACTTTTAGGTCCTTTGTAGCTCTACATATATGATACTATGAACTCTAATATAAAGCCGTATAGAATGTAGAACAAGGGGTTATTACTGAAGAACACTAAGGAGGTGGGGTAATATAAATGGGCTAGAGTAATGGGCAGTGAAGGTCAACTGAAAAGTAAGTAATTCTTTAGGCAGGGCATCCAAAGTTACAAGTCTTTTTTTTAAATTCATTTTAAACTTAAATGCAGAAAGAAAAAAAAACACATTTCTGTGTACACAGCACAACACAGACAGAGGACTTAATATGAAACCATGAATCTCCATTTTACACTCTTCACTTTTTTTTAAAAAAACTATGTAATAAAAACTATACATCATTTTCAAAACTATACTGCTTTTCTGTGTTTTCTTCTGGGTTTTCTTTTGTTCTCTGCTATGCACTTTTTATTTTTTTTCTTCCTCCCCACCCTAAGCTAGAACAGACCATATGTCATATGTGTATGTATATGTATATGTACGCATATATACTCTACACACACATATATATGTAAAACCATACTATGCATACTTCTGTTTATCAGTTCTTTCTCTGGATGTGGATAGCATCTTTTTAAGTCCTTTGTAGTTAATTTGAATATTTGTATTACTCAGAATAGCTTAGTGGTTTCAGTTATTCTTCAAACAATACTGCTGTTACTGTATATGATGTTCTCTTGGTTCTCCTCATTTCACTCTTCATTATTTTGTGCAAGTCTTTCAATATTTTTTTTCCTAAAATCAACCAGCTAATCATTTCTTACAGTGCAGTAGTATTCCATCACAATCATATACCACAACTTGTTCAGCCATTCCCCAATTGATGACCATTCTCCTCAATTTCCAGTTCTTTGCCAACCACAAAGAGAGCTGCTATAAATATTTTAGAACATATAGATTCATTTCCTTTTTCCCTGATCACCTTGGGAAACAGACCTTGGGATATAGAGATAGCTGGGCCAAAAAGTTTACTCAGTTTTATAACTCTTTGGGCATAATTCCAAATTGCTCTACAAAATGGTTGGAGTAGTTTACAGTTCAACCAACAGTGTATTAGTGTCCCACATGTGTCATTTTCCTCTTCTGTCATTTTAGCCAAACTAATAGTTATGAAATGATATTTCAAAGTTGTTTTAATTTGCATTTCTCTAATCAATAATGATTTAGAGCATTTTTTCATATGACTATATGTAACTTTGATTTTTTCATCAAAAAACTGCCTGTTCATATCCTTTGATGGGGGAATGAGTCATATTCTTATAAATATGACAACATTCTCTATATATTTGAGATATGAGACCTTTTTCTGAGAAACTATCCATAAAATTTTTCCCCAGTTTTTTGCTTTCTTTCTAATCTTGACTAGATTTGTTTTATCTGTGCAGGTTACAAAAGTCTTAAATGATAAGGAAGAGACCATGATATGGGATAGTGATTCTCAAAGTGTGGTCTCTGGGGTCCTAAGACCCCTTTAGGGGGTCCTCGAGATCAAAACTATTTTCATAATACTAAAATATTTGCCTATTAAAATATTCCTCCTTTTCCCAAATACATATCTTTGTGAGGCCAGATTTTCTTCACATACTTGAACCAAAACAACATATTACAACAGATTGAATGCAGAAGTAGATATGAGAATCTACCTTGTTCTTTATTAAGCCAGATATTTAAAAGATTTGCAAAAATATGTAAAACAGTGCCACTCTTTTCACTAAATTTTTTTGTTTTGGAAAATAATCATTTTCATTAAAATGTTATTTGTGTTGACATGTAACTTGGATGTATTATTGTTATTTTAAACAAATAATAAACACTTTCAGGTGTTCTTAGTTTTAATTTCTAATATAGCAAATATCTATAGCTATCCAGGGTATGCTGGCAAATGTTTACTAACCAGCTGAGGGGGAGGGGATTTTGACACACTTTAAGTTTAATCTGCATAATATTAGCATTTTCTCCATTTCTTAAGTTTAAACAATCTATAAAACAATAAATCAAGCCAGTTTCTGACATGTGAATTTAATAATTGGTTGAACTGTTTTGAGTCACATCCAGCACACTTCTGGATATAATTGACATAAACAAAAACTCATTGGGGAGCCCTCAATAATTTTTAAGAATGTAAAGAGGTCCCTAAACCAAAAAGTTTAAGAACCACAGACATAGGGTTTCAGTGAAAGGAACAGATAGAGAACGGGTCCAAAAGATGCAAAACTGACTCTAGGTGAAGTGAAGGCCAGAAGTGAATCGAAAGGCTAGTTTTATTCTCCTTTCTCAGAATATCCATGATATGATGGGTTAACCCATGGGATGATCAGCTTGGGCCTGGAGGAGAAAGGAGGGTGAAGGAGAGAAAGACAGTAAATATTTCAGCCTTTATTATGTCTAGCTTCAGCTGACCATGAGGGACAACCAGTCCTAGATGTCAAGATGGAAAGCTACATGGCAAGTGACTAATCTGAGGCATCAGCTTCAGGGCTGACCAGTAGGTGCATAAAGGCATAATTGCATTAATGAGACAGGATGACAGTATCAAGTATCTTTGATACAAACGACCTTGGCAAGTCGCTTTCCCTCTATGGTCTTGTTTCCCCATTTCTTTTTTTTTTTATTTAAAGCAATTGGGGTTAATTAACTTGCTCAAGGTTACACAGCTAGTCATTATTTATGTGTGGGTGCTCATTTTCTGAGGCCAGTTTCGATCTCGGGTCATCCCAACTCCGAGGCCGGCGCTCTTACTCACTGCACCACCTAGGTTTCCCCATTTCTTAAATAAGGAAATTGGTCTAGGTCAGGGGTTAGCAACCATGGCCTTGGTAGCCTCTTATGATTCGTTCAGTACATGTATGTGGGTCTTTTCCTCCAAATAAATTAGGGAGTCTTTATGTCAATAAACAACAAAACTATGAGATATAAATTGCTTAATTTTTAGAAGTGAATCTAACTCAAGCCTAAAATTCTTTTTTCGTAATATTTAATTTTTCCCCAATTACATGTAAACAACAATTTTTAACATTTGTCTTTAAAACTTTGAGTTCCAAATTATCTCCCTTTCTCCCTCCCCACCTCACCCCCTCATTGCGAAGGCAAGCATTCCATATAGGTTTATATATGTGTAGTAATGCAAAACATATCCATAAAAGTCATGTTGTAAAAGAAAACAGGGATTTAAAAAACACAGGAAAAATAAAGTGGATAAAAACAAAAGTTGCTTCAATCTGTATTCAGACACCATCAGTTCTTTCTCTGAGGATGGGAAGCATTTTTCATCCTAAGTTCTTCAGAGTTGTCATGGATCTTTGTATTGCTGAGAATAACTAAGTCATTCACAGCTGATCATCCTACAATACTTTGTAACCATTACATTTCACTTTGCTTCAACCCTTGTAAGTGTTTCTAGGTTTTTCTGAGAGCATCCTGCACATCATACAATAGTATTCCATCATAATTACATACCACAGCTTATTCAGCCATTCCCCAATTGGTGTCCATCCCCTCAGTTTTGTTTTGTATTCTATACCCCCAGAAAAGCGCTGCTGTACATAATTTTTGTACACATATGTCCTTTTCCTTTTTTGTTCTTTCTCTCCTTTGGGATACAGATCTAGTAGTGGTATTGCTAGGTCAAAGGACCTGAATGGTCTTATGGCCTCTTGGGCATAGTTCCAGACTGCTCTCTAGAATAGTTTAATCAATTCACAACTCTGACAACAGTACATTAATGTTTCACTTTTCCCATATCCCCTCCAACATTTGTCATTTACCTTTTCAGTCCTATTATCTAATCTAATAGATATTGGGTAGTACCTCAGAATTATTTTTAACTTGCACTTTTCTAGTCAATAGTGAGTTAGAATATTTTTTCAGGAGGTACAGTGAATAGAGCACCAGCCCTGCCTCAGACATTCAACACTTACTAGCTGTGTGACCTTGGGCAAGTCACTTAATCCCAATTGCCCTGCCTTTCGCCCTTCAAAAAGAAAAATAAAATATTTTTTCATATGGCTAAAGATACCTTTAATTACTTCATCTGAAAACTAATTTATGTCTTTTGATCATCTATCAGTTGGGGAATATCATTTACCAGTTAGGGAATGAACCTAAAATTCTTATGTTTTGTACATACACACTTATATATGTACCCACACACACACACACACACACACACACATATAGAGTACCTCCACTGGAATACCTTGCCTGGGTCTCTTCTTCATAATCCTTGTCTTCATATATCAGAATTTCCTCTCCTCCACCCCATACCCTTAAGACTTGCTGCCATGCTTCCTCCTTCCTCTTAGCCTTTTTCCTCCTTTTCTTTCCTCATCCCTTCAGGATCAGGTGCTCTCTTCCTTTCCAGGGAGATACCTCAGCCCCTGACCCCCAGAATTCCCATGTGTATGTATGATATAGAGATGAGCTGCCACATATGTGAGTGATATGCACTAGCGCTTTAATGTTTTGGTTATTTCAGTGTGTCTGTCTTTTTTATGTGTGTTTCTTGTCTCTCTCTATCAGATGGCAAGATCCTTAAGAACAGTGAGTCATGTCTTCCAATTACTTTGTGTGTCCTCACAGTGCCTAGTGCAGAGTTCTCTGTGCAGTGAGCATTCATTAAATTAAATGTGTCTTCTCTTTAGGACTTTGTCTAGCTTAGGACTGGGATGCTTGGGGAGTATATTAATACCTACATGGTGCTGCCTGTGCTGATGATTCACAGTGGCAGGGCCTCATGGAGGAGAGGAAAACATTCAAGTGGGTGATTTCCTAACTTCAGCAAACCTAACATCTTAGTTTACAAAGATCGCTGGGAGTAGGGGTGAAAATGCTAACAAAATGTGTTCACATAGGCATTCTCTACCAAGCATCCCAAAACGCTTTTCATATTTAATGATCCTCTATTGAAAAAAAGTATAGAGAATTCAGAGTTAAAGGCTAAACAAACATAATATACTTCAGAAATATAGCCAGTGTAAGAGCCATGATCACCTTCCAGGGAAAGCAATCAACTACTCACATCTCTTTTGCTTATCAGCCTTATTTAATTAAATGAACTGAAATAAAGTTATTATTTTGTTAAAGTAACTACTTCTGCTTTATTTAGGATTTGGGTAACTCCTTTTTGGACTTTTAATGCAATGTCATTGCAATGTTTTTAACCCATGTCCCCATACTACTTACTTATAGTCTCCAAACTGCAAGGAATGAAGAACTTCTAAAATATAGAGACCAAGTGTTGTTTTTGTTGTTGTTGTTCAGTTGTGTCCAACTCTTTGTGATGCCATTTGGGATTTTCTTGGGAGAGATACTGGAGTGGTTTGCCATTTCCTTCTCCAGATCATTTTGCAGATAAGGAAACAGGGCAGACAGGGTTAAGTAACTTGCCCAGGGTCACTCAGCTAGTTACTATATAAGACCAGATTTGAACTCGGGTCTTCCTGACTCCAGGCCCAGCATGCTCTCCACTCTCTCCATTTCGGTACCCCATAGAGACCTACTAGATGAAGTCAAAATCATGTGAGAACACGATATGGTGCATCTCATCCCTCTATTCTTTTTTACTGCTGGAGTGGTCCCTGGGCTACTTTTAGTAACCCTACAGAAGATAAGCTTAAATCCCAGTTAACAAAAGGTCAGTTAACAAGAAGTAGTTAATTGATCAACCTGTCTAGCAGACCTCAGAACATCAAATATAAAAGAGTAGCAGGACAGTGACTTGTTCCTAGACGGTTTCTATCTGAAACCCATTTTTTAAAAAGAATAAGATGATCATTTTTACTAGATCTCTAATTTCATTGGTGTAAGAAACTCTATAAGAACCTCCAAGCAGATCTGCTTGGAGGTTCTTATAGAGTTTCTTACACCAATGAAATTAGAATAATAATTAGAATAATAACGATGACCGTTTAACAATGACGACAACAACAATGTTGATTACAGCTGACATTTACACAGCACGGTATTTCTCAGACTGTGCTTCAAGGAACCATGAATCACCCTAAGTTTATTTTTTATTAACTTCATGTTTGTTAATGGACATTAAAAATAATTTTAGAAAATTTTACTACAAAGGATCTGCCAAAGTTTTGTTTAAAATGAGTTTTTTCACTCTGGAAAAGTTTGAGAATCAAGGATACAGTACTTTAAAGCTTGCAAAGCCTCTAGGATTTTGTCCACATGGGCCACTGCTAGCTAATTGCCAACTCCAGGTTCCTCATCATTTTATATAGGGGCTTTGTGATTTTAGGACTGTTAGCAAAGTGAACACATATTTTCATACATACTTTTGCTTCCACTGAGGCTCAATAAATAATCCTTGATGCATTTGGACCATTAATTAAGGCAGAAGTTTTTACTTGAAGTATTAGCCTTGGATAGGAAATGTAAACAGAAGCCCCAATATGATGCACCACATGAATCTGCTGATTGTTCTGGCTGCCCTCACTAGATCTCAATATCCCTTACCTTTTCTTAGACGTCCTGACATCGGGCTTCAGCATTCACAGGTGAGTCCTGCAATATCACAGCTGGGCATTTTTCTTTTCAGGATTGTATTGTAGCATTTCATCCACTTGCATGAGATGTGGGTTAATTGTCAGATTCTAAAATCTTCGCCTGTTCGTGCACACACACACACACACACACACACACACACACACACACACACACACACACACACACACACACACACACACACCAGCAACAACAGAAGGTCCTCATGGCTTAGGCAGGAGGAGGGGCAGTCATTCTGAAGGGTTCCTTGTGTATGTTACAGGATATTCTCCTCCCATCCCAGCCGATGATGGATCAGATGAACAGGTCTCTGAAACATCTGCTAAGAGCACTCCAACTACAGAAGGTGGGGGACTTCCTTCTTTCATTGCTCCCTCCACCCAGTGCCTGGCCATGCTCCTTGCCTTTGTTTTGCTATGCTTACAACCAATCCATTTCATCCTTCTCTGACCAAATGAGCAAGTGTTCCCTGTACTCCTAGAACAAAGGAATGCTTTTTTAGGTTTCTAGGGATGGTCCCTGAGAAAGTTTCAGAGCCATGTAGCATTCTCTTCCATTCACCAACTACTCATTCATTACAGTGGCAGCACTCTCTTAGGTCTATGCTTTGGATGCAGAGCTTTCGGGAAGTGCTCCTTTCTGCAGCGTGGATACCTCACACCCATCCTTCCATCCCTTCCCCCAATGCTCCACCATCAGACCTGGGTCTGCTATTTCTTGGGCTCTGTGCCCAATCATGGCCTAGACCCCTAGCTTCTTAGTCTTGCTCCTCAAGGACGTTTGGATTCTTATAAAGCATCTTATGTGTTGTTAGATTCCCAAACCATCTTTTCCCATGTCAATCATCTTCTCTTCTCTCTAGGATGGTTCAGAACAGCCATAAGCTACACTCCAATATTCATTTCAGGCCTTGAAAATTTACCCAAGCAAAATGTATCACAAAATGTATCTCCTCAGGAACAGGCTGGCTGCCTTGACTCCCTTCCCACTGTCCAATGGACAGCGCCTCTCCAAGATTCTCTCTTTTGATTTATTGAGTAAGTACTTATTGAGTATCTTCTGTGTACTCAGCACCAAGATCACAGTGAGATTTGCGATACTCGTCAAGGATATTCTAGAAAGGATTTTTATTCATATGTAGATTAAATTAGACCACCATGGTCTCTTCAGACTCTGAGATTGTGTGATTCTTTAGTGTCCTTTTGTTCAGCCATTCAGTTGTGTCCAGTTCTTCATGACTCCATGGACCATAGCACACCAGTACTATCCATGGGGTTTTCTTGCCAAAGATACTAGAGTGATTTGCCACTTCCTTAGGCAGACAGGCTTAAGTGATGTGTCCAGGATCACACAGCTAGTGTGATGTGTGAGTGTCTGAAAGCAGATTTGGACTGAGTTGTCCTGACTCCTGGCCTGGTGCTCTGTCCACTGAGCTGTCTAACTGCCTCATCCTTAGAGGATACCAAATATATTATAACTGAAGTGTGATATAAAGAAAATAGGGTAAGTATTCCTCACTTTAGTTCTGTGAGGCTTACAAAGTACTTTTCTCACAGTGACCCCACGAGGTGGAATAATATAAGGATTATTGTTTCCACTTTACAGATAGAGAAACTGAGGCTGAGGGGGCGAAGCCATTTTCTGATGAACACATAAAAGCCAGAGTTTGGACCCGGTCTCCTGACTCAAAGCCCAAATTACTTTCTCCTTACACTTATGGCTCACTTTTATATGGCTGCCTTGTTTAAGCTAAGGTTTAGGTTAATGGATAAAGCAAAGGTCTCTAAGCCAAAGAGCTTAGATCTCATTTGACTCTCACGCCAACTGTGGGAGGTAAGTGCTGTCATTACCCCATTTTACAGATGAGGAAACTGAGGCTAAAAGGGTGTGAGTTGCCCAAGTCTCACAGCTAATAAATGTCTGAAGGAGTGTTGGAACTCAGGTCTTTCCAGCTCCAGCTCTCTTATTGCCTAGCTGCCTGTAAATTAAGGTGCCTCTCATCCTCCTTATACTCTTGGAACTCAGTCTTGTCAGGGAGACACATTTGGAACTTAATACCACAAATTTACTCAGGACGAAGATAAAATGCTTCCTGTTTTTTCTCAAGACACTACCAAGACTGCCTGACACCCCTGACAGTGTCAGCAGTGGTAGTTGTTCATTGTTCAATGACCCTTAAGGCTGTTCTTGGATCTCTTGGCTTCCTGCCTTCCTCTAGGCTTCAGCATCCAACATGCCAACAACAAACATTTTTTGTTTGTTTTTTAAACCAAGTCATACCCAGAAGCTCAAGAGTTTTCTGCATCTCAAGGAATTTTGAGAAGTGGAGGATGGTTCCTTATCCTCGGAGATTCTCTGAGAGCTCTGACCCAGACCCCAGGGTAGCAAAGATATTTGTCGTCCATCATTTCACTCCTGTCTGACTCTTCATGACCCCATTTGGAGTTTCCTTGGCAAAGATACTGGAGTGGTTTGCCATTTCCTTCTCCAGCAGCAAGGATATAGGGAAACAACGTTGCCCTTTAACCTCTATTTGGAAGCCCAGAGCTGCATTTGGGAGGCTCTTAATTAACATGGGATTCCTAGGCATCCAAACTTGGAAAACTTTCAAAGGCTGACAATTCTCTGCCTTTGTAGGAAGGCTCTGAACATCACAGGGTCTTTCAGATGTGGGGGAGTTGGGAATGGGGATAGAGAAATGAAATTTCAAATTGGCAGGCTGTGTGAAGAGCATTCATTAGCTCCATCTTGACAAGAGGGCTGGCACCAACTCCAGGCATCAATTATTTTCCTTTGTAACCCATGTTGAGAAATATAAGCCTGCCCATACTGTGCCACACAGATAATTGCCTCTCTCTGTTGTTAAATATCCCTCTAAAAGGAGGTTCCCACACTGTACCAGGGGAAAGACGGTGATTAAGCCTCATCTTCATCGTTTTATTTTAAGTTGTCCAGGACCACTCTGTGGATGTGTGACCTTGTGTATAGACTTGGAAGTCTGGCTGTCCCTGGTTTCCATTGCCAATAGGCTATATGTTTCCTTTGCTGCCATTGCATGGCCAGAATACCGTGTGCTTCCTTCCTGATGAGTGCTAGGCCTCCAAGTAGCTTGTTGCTCTGGTTTTTGCTTTTTTTGCCATTGTTTTTGCATGTGATCTCGTCGCCTCTGCTTTGCCTCTCCCCCTTTCTCCTACCATGCCACCCAAGGCAAGGTGGAACCTGTTGGCATCCCCCAGGCACCTCTTAAAGCTGACTCTTGGTGCCTTCCAGATGTGACAGCACCCTTAGTGGATGAGCAGGAACATGAAGATCAGACTGCAGCCCAGGTGGAGATACCTGAAGGAACCACAGGTGAGGACTCTCTGAGACTCCAGTAGAAGAGCTAATGGTGCTTCATGGTCCACCAAGGGATTTTCCTTAAGAGTAGCATCTACACTGAACAAGGGGAAGGTTCAGCCCAGCTGTACTTTAGTTTCCCTTCTCTGCTCTTCTGGTAGGGGATGCTATGGAAGAGCTGCTCAGAAAGTTTGGGTATGACATTCGTTGTGTTAACCTGATAAGTCACAGCTTCATTGAGCCCACACCTTTGGTCCAGAGCTTGCTACCAAGACCTACCCACACCCAGACTCAAAACAGATGTACAAGCCTTCTTTACTTGGCTTTCCACTTCTTTGCCAGTCACTCTGGAATTTCCTAGACAGCCTTGGGCTCAGTCACCAGTATAAGCTGACTACACATTAGCCATTCCCTGATAAATCTGTGATGTAATCTCTGGCCTCCATCGCCTTGTAGTCTGTCCATCCTGTGGCACCAGCTCTGATATTAGAGCCCATACTTGACCACTTTTCCCCGAGAGCCCCATTACCAGCATTTAGCAATGAACTGGGTTGCTAATACCACTTACATGACTTTTTTTCCCCCATGGTGTATGTCACCCACTGTGATTGAAGAAAGTGTTGAGAAGCATCCAACATCAGTGCCCAAGTTCATTTGGCATCCTCATATATGAAAACCTGAACCAGTACAAGATGGGACCTGTCCCTGTCACTTAAAAACTACATGAGCTTCGTGACTTCCAAGCTTCCATGTAATTTTTCTTTGTATCCTCTAGAGCCAGGGTAGAGAACCTATGACCTAGAGGCCCTCAGGTTCGGCCTTTGAGTTCAAGTTTTACAGAACAAATCCTTTTATTAAGGGGATTTGTTCTGTGAGGTTTGGATTTAGTTAAAGGACTACCGTTGAGGATCTAAAGGGCTCTGTGTGACCTTGAGGCTGTGGATTCCCCACCCTTGCTCTAGAACAAGGGCTGATGGTGGGGAGTGTTATGAAGAAAACAATATTTAAACCTTGAAGTGCCCCCCTAAATGTAGGCTATTACTATTCCTATTTCTATTTCTATGATTGTTATTCTGTCCCTTTTCATGAAGTCAATGGATACAGAACAGAATCAGTGGTTTGAGTGGCTATTATTACTATTTCTGTGATTATTATTCTGCCACCAAATCAGTGATTGGGTTTGGTGTCTGGTTCACGGTTTCCCTCTCCACTCCTTACACTAGGGAACTGCAGTATATACTCTGATGTTACCTGAATCCACTCTGCTCTCCTGACCCATTCCTCAGCTCCTCCTTAACTGCACATGGCAGTGGCCATACCCTTGCTCCGACTATTCCCCTCTTAAGTGTTCCACTGCCCAAAGTTTCAAGAACTCCAAGCTTCCTTTATACTACCACAGTCTTTTATCATTTCCCTTCTCTCTCTCTCTCTGTCTGTGTGTCTCTCCCTTCCAGTACCACTAAACCTATGCCCTTGCCATGACTTCTAGTTTCTCCAACCTGTCAGACCATTCCTCCAACCCTTGCCATTTTCCCTGGCCATCAGCGCTGCACAGACTTATCCCTTCCCAAGCTCGACCCTTTAGTGAACTACTTGAGTTTGTACTTACCATTTTGTACTCTCAAAGCTCTTACCACCTTGTCCTTCACCATCGTGCCTTGTCAAATGCCAACTCTGGATTACTCTCACCATCTGCTACTCAAACGTAACTGAAGGGAGGTAAAAGGAGTTACAAAACTGAACTGACTCTTTGGGTCCACAGTAAATTTAGGTTTTCTGATAATAGCTGGAGGGCAGCAAGGTGGTTAGAGTACCAGGCCCAGAGTCAGGAAGACTCATCTTCCTGAGTTCAAATCTGACTTCAGATACTTGCTAGTTGTGTGACCCTGGGCAAGTCACTTTACCTTGTTTGCCTAAGTTTCCTCATCTATAAACTGAGCCAGAGAAGGAAATGGCAAACCACTCCAGTATATTTGCCAAGGATATCCCAAATGGGGTCACAAAGACACAACTAAAATGACTGAACAAGAATCTCAACTGGACCCTTACTGAAGCAAGGCAGTTTTCTTCTTCCCTAAGTGATTCTCTATTCCACTTACCACAGTGGCTGTTCCAGACCTTCTCTTTTCTTCTCAAGCCACCTATACCTCCTACGCCCAGCCTCTCTGCTGAGAACTGCCTCAAACTTCATTTTTAAAAATTTAGACCATTTGCCACAAGCTCCTTCTTGTCCCCATCTCTTCTCCCCCTGACTTCCTCCCACACTGTCTCCTCCTTTATTCCAGTCTCTGATGAGGAGCTGGTCCTTCTCCTTGCCGAGGCCAACCATTCCACGTGTGTCCTTGACCACCCATTCCTATCTTCTGTGGTATTTTGGCCCCACCATCCCCTTTCTTTCTAATGTTCGATTCTTACCCTCTGCTTCCTTCTCTGATATCTACAAACATACCCAGGTAACAAACAATACCCTTCATTAGATCCTCTTATCTCTGCCAGCTGCTATCTTTTCTCTCCTCCCATTCTCAAATAAACTCCTTGAAAAGCCCTCTACACCGGGTGCTCCCACCTCTGCTCTTCCTACTCTCTTTTAAAGCCTTCACAGTCTGGCTTTCAGCTTCATGAGAGCCTTCTTTCTCTCTTACCAAATCTAACATCCTTTTCTAGCTACTCATGCTTCTTGATTTCTTTGCAACATTCAACTCTGTCAACCCCTTTCTCCTCTTGGATGCCTTCACCTTTCTGGGTTTTCTTGACTTTGTTCTCTGTCAGACCATTCCTCGGTCTCCCTATCTGGATCTTCATCTATATACCCATTAACTATGGGATCTACCCCCCCAATAAGGCTCTGACCTGGGTCCTCTTTTCTCTCACTTGGTAACCTACATGACAGTTCATCTTTATGAAGATGATTTGGGGGGAGAGGGGGAGACGTTTGGGGTTAAGTGACTTGTCCATGGTCACACAGTTAGTAGGTGTCTGAGGATGAATTTGAACTCAGGTCCTCCTGACTCTCCATAGCTGCCCCTGTGAATGGGCATATAGCCTAAGCCTCTCTCCTGAGCTCTAGCAGAGCATCATTAATTGGACATTACAAATTAAATGCCCCCTCAGGCATTTATACTCAGTATGTCCAAAACAGAATTTATCTTCTTCCCCTCAAAACCCATCTCTCTTCTAAACTTCCCTGCTTCTGTCTAGGACACCACCATCCTTCCTGTTACTCAGGCTTACACTCGTGGTATCATCCTTGAGCACTGACTTTTGCCCACCTCCCATAACCAAGCAGCTGACAAATCTTATCTTTTCTAGCTCCATAGCATCTCTCAAAGATGCCCCCATTCTCTCCACTCACAAAGTACCACTTTAATTCAGGGCCTTATCACCACTCATCTAAAGTCCTTCAGTAGCCTTTATACATCCTTTGTTGTTAATTTGGGTATTATACAATAGTCAAACTTATTTATTTGCTCAAAGTTGTTCTTAAAACAGTATTGCTGTTGTTTTCACAAGCTTGCTCCGACATTACCTCCCCCCCCTACACCGTACAATCTATTACCTTGCCTCTATTTTGTATCTTCTACATGTCCATATTTGTGTGTTTTGTCTGCCCTGTTAGAATGTAAGTTCCTTGAAGGCAGGATTATTTTTACTCTTGTCTTTGTTTCCCCAGTACTTACTGCCAGGCACACAATAAGTCCTTAATAAATGCCTGGTGAGTGTCATAGAGATTTGCCCACACAGTCCCTATTTGAAGATACAGTAGGGTCTAGTAGTACAGCAGAGACATGGCCAAGCACCGTCTAGATCATGACATCTTTCTCTAAGTAAGGCAGTGGTAGCACAGTGTCAGGAAGCCCTGAGTTCAAATCTTGGCCTCAGAGACTTACGAGCTATGTGACCCTGGGCAAGTCATTTTACTCTGACTACTCCAGTTTCAACAGCTGTAAAATGGGGATAATCATAGCTCCTATCTGCCAGGGTCAGTCTCAAACACTTAATAGCTGTGTGACCCTGGGCAGTCGGCCTCAGTTTCTTCATTTACGAAATAGAGATAATAATAGCACCTACTTCCCAGGGTTATTGCAAGGATAAAATATTTGTAAAGTGCTATATAAATGCTAGATACTACTTCTATTGCTATTGGTGGGGATGGTGGTAGAGCTTGCTTTGTAACTATTTTAGTTGGCCTAGATAGGAATTTGTAATGTTAGCTTTATCATTATCACGAGTTTGAAATGGATATGGCCATGGTGAACTATGTGACTCCTAAAAACAGCTGTCAAAACATCCTTCAGCTTCTGTTGTCAAATGTAAGCCAATCCACGAGGGTCACCCCTTAGAGCCAGGGGTGGGGAACATCCTGCCTCAAGGCCACATGTGGCCTTCTAGGTCCTTGGGTGTGGCCTTTTGACTGAGTACAAGTTTTACAGAACAAATTCTTTTATTAAGGAGATTTGTTCTGTGAAGTTTGGATTCAGTCGAAGAGCTGCACTTAAGGACCTAGAGGGCCGTGTATGGCCTCAAGTCTGCAGGCTCCCTACCCCGCTTAGCCTTGGTAGCATCTGTGAAGGGAATGACTCCAGTGGTGAGGAGATGGCCCTTGAAGCCAGATCTCCTTCCCTAAGGTTTTCCTTTCTCTCCAGTTGACCAGCACACCAGTTCTTCCTGTGGTGGGTGAACCTACTATGCTTCTAACAGTCTATACCTGGCTTCATTTCCTTGTGTTTTCACAGACTTTGAGTCCTCCCAAAAGCACCCCTAATCAGAGGTCCTGCAGGCTTTCTGGCCATTCTCTTTGTGCCATCCTGTACTGGAGCAAAGTTTACTTGTATTTCCCTTTGGTTTTATTGACTTACTTCATCTGGTGGCCTTTTTCATGTTCATTGGAGAACCGCTTAAGGGAGCAAGATGTGACCATAACCTTTTATATCCATAACCTTTCATATCATCATCCTTACTGGCAGTCTCCCAACGATGTCATCATCATTCATTAAAATGTTGACCATAACAGGATTGAGGACAGAGCACTAGAAAGCTCCCTTTGGGTCGACATCAATCCATTAATCTCCACTTTCTTAGCCCAATTATTCAACCATCTACAAATTCATATGATAGTACCATCATTCAGCTAACATTTATCTGTCCTTTCCACAAGATATCATGAAAGATTTTTTGCCAAATATGATTTTTTGTTGTTCAGTCTCATTTTTCACTCATGTCCAACTTCATGACCCTCTTCAGGGTTTTCTTGGAAGAGATACTAAGGTGGTTTGCCCTCCTCCAGCTCATTTTACAGAAAACTGAATCAGAAAACTCATTTTTACAAGAAACTGAATCAAACAGGGTGAAGTGACTTGCCTAAGGTCACACAGCCACTAAGTGTCTGAGGCCAGATTTGAACTTGTGTCTCCCTGACTCCAGACTTGACATTCCAGATACACTGTGCCACCTAGCTGCCCCAAAATGCCTTACTGAAATCCAGGTGTATACTGCCTGCATCATTCCCTTGTTAACTCTGTTGAAAAATAAAATAAGATTAGGCTGGCACAGTTTATTCTTAGCAAATTTATGCTGACTCCTAGGGATCCCTGTTTCCCTTTCCTGGTACTCCCAGTATAACCACTGTAGAATTTTTGCCTGGAATTGACATCAGACTGTAGTTGCAGGGTCCATGTTCTTAGCCTTTTGAGGGCATTGCCCATCTCCTAGCTCTCTAGGCAGCTTTCCTCTCTCCCTGATTCCCCACAGCTTCCAGTGGTTATTCAGCAGTCACACTGGGGAGTTGTTCTAGCCCCTGGATGTGCTTTATCCAGGAGGCTAAGAGACTTGAATTCATTTAAAGTTGCTTGGAGCTCTCTTAACACCTCCTCCTCTATCTTTAGCATCAAATTCCATCTCTGATTTGTTTATTCTACCCTTACAAGACTGAAAGTCATTTCCAAGATGGAAAGAAATTTAGTATTTCTGCTTTGTCTGTTAAATGTAAATAGTATACTGAATGTCCCAAGCAGTGGACATCCCTCCCCCTTCTTTGTTCCTCTTCTTGCCCCCAAAATGTTTTTTAAAACCTTGCTGACACACAGATTTGGAAAGGTCAGGGATCATATAGTCTCTGTTATATGTGAGCAAGAGTTCCATTTAAAATATTTCAAACAAATGATTGTCTAACCTAGTCTTTGCCTGATGAAGAATTCACTTCCTGATGGGGCAGCCCGTTCCACTTTTGGACAGCACTTAATTGTTATTGTTGGCCAATTGTGTCTGACTCTTTTGACCCCATTTGGACTTTTCTTGGCAAAGATACTGGAGTGGTTTGCCATTTCCTTCTCCAGCTCACTTGACAGATGAGGAAACCGAAGAAAACAGGCTGAAGTGATTTGCCCAGGATCGCACAGCTACTGATCATCAGAGGCTGGATTTGATCTGAGGTCCTCCTACCTCCAGGCCCAGCATTCTATCCATAGCACCATCTGGATTCCCTTACTTAATTGTTAGAAAGTTTTCATCTGCATTGAGACAGAGTCTGCATCACTGCAGTTTCCATCTGCCATTTCTAGTTCTGCCTTCTGGGGCCAAGTGAAACAAGTCTAACTGGCTCTTATGCCCTCTCTACATGTTTAGACTTTCTCCAGACTTTACGTATCCATATCCACAAGATCATAGGATCGTAGTTTTAGAGCTAGATGGGATTTTAGAAATCATCTAGTTCAAACCCTTTATTCCACAGATGGGGAAACTGAGGCACAGAGGTGAAGTGATTTGCCTAAAGTTGCACAGGTAGAAAATAGCAGGTCTGAGATCAGATCTCAGTTCAGTCTCTTTCCTCTGCACCATACTGCCTCTCCATCTTATCCTTGTATGACATGAGTTTGAGATCCTTCACCACCTTGGTTGCTCTCCTTTGGACACATATCAACTTGTTAATGTCCTTCTAGGAATGTGACACTCAGAAGCTGTTGTGGTACTCAGAATGTAATCTAACCAGCTCAGAGTAGAGGAGAATGATTACTGCCCTTGCTCTGGGGGCCATTCATTCTATTAATGTAGCCCAATGTAGCTTTTTTGACTGCTATATTGTATTATTAAGAAGTTTAAAGTTTTTGAAAACCTACAGGTCTTTTTTCACCTGAAATTTAATCAACTAGTAACGAGTACTCCATCCTGCACTTATACAATTGATTTTTTGAACCTGTGTGTCGAATCCTTTTTGTTATCTTGTGTATTTTTCATAACATTCAGCCAACCTGTCTTGCTTCAGGATGTTCAGTCATTTTCAGTCTCGTCCAACATTTTGTGACCCCATTTGGGGTTTTCTTGGCAAGAGTGGTTTGTCATTTCCTTCTCCAAAGTATCCCAGGCCAGATTTGAACACACGAAGGTAAGTTTTCCTGCCTCCAGGCCTAATGTTCTATCCATTGTGCCATCTAGCTGCCACTTATCTTGCTTATGTTTAGCGGTCCTGCCACTAATAATTTTAAGTCCATCCCACAACTTAATTTCACTGTATGACTTCAAGCAGAACACAATCTCTGTGAGCCTCAGTTCTGACATACATAAAATCCCCATACAATTCATCTCACAGTGCTGTTTTATGGATCAAATGATATACTGCACATTTTGTAACCATATTAACACCAAAAAATGGGAGCAATTAACTACTGTTACTCTTTCAGTCTATAAACAATTGAATGAACATTGGTTAAGTTGCTACAACATGGAAGGACCTTTACTAATTCTGGGGATACAGAAATGAAAATGACATATTCTTTAAGCCATAACCATATCATTTTAACTCAGAAGTTTTTAGCCATTATTGTGTCAGATGGTCTTTATGGTACTCTGGTGAAGCCTCTGCATCCTTTCTCAGAATTATGTTTTTAAATTTAAATGCATAAATTTACATTTAAATGCATAAAATATATATATAAAAGACCCCTGGCCTAATGGGTGGATTCAACATATCCCCAAATATGCATGATATGAAATGGAAGAAGTAACAGAGACAGTTCAGAAAGAGATCTATTTGAAAAAGTGATCACTTTGATCTTTGGGGATTCTTTGATTATGTGTCCCTGTTTGAATCCTAATTCATGAGTTTCCTGTGTAGCTATATTCATCTCTATAGATGTTGCCTCCTTTTCTTTTCTTCTCCCCCTTTTCTTTCTCATTATGTTCATTTGAAATTGTATCATCAGAGATTGGTCTTTGAGAGCCTTCCTTCCATTTAGATATCTTCCCCTTAAGAGATCCAGCTGAGCTTTTTCCCTAAACTTTTTGAAAACCACTCTCCTAAAATCCAGGTTATATGTCTGACTATGTCTGTTCTTTACACTCCTCACCTATCACAGACTTCAGAAGGACATGATTGCTTTCTCCCATTTTCCCATCACTTCCGTTTCACCAATTAGTTTCTCCACAGTGAATTATGTTCTATTGCTTTCTCTAACTTATTAGAAGAAATGAAATTGTCAACAAGAGTTTACTTTGATAATCTATTTTTTGTGTGAAATGAGATTTCCAACAGATATCCATGTAATTGTTGTGTCCTGCATCACTAATCACATATATACACTTATTGTTTTGATACCAGTTTTTAATAATCTGAATCAGAAATTTAGCATTTTTCCCTTCATCTTAGGAGGTAATTTGTTATTATATATTGTTATTATATTAATATATTATTCACATATAATATTATATTACTATATTATATATTATATAAGCTATACAGTACATTATTATATATTATCACATTAATATATAATATATTCTTATATTAGAGTTTTCCTCTTTATCATCACCATATTGTGTTACCCCCTCAATCTAATGGTTTTCAACATTACTATATCAGATTATATATCTAGAGCTGGGAGACCTGTTAAAAACCTAATCCAACCCTCCATTCTTCAGATGAGGAAATTAAAGTGTATACTTTCCACTGGGGGCTGTTTAGCCCCATCTTCTACAAGATTGTGGAAGGTTTCCCTCGAAAAAGATATACTCTCATGGGGTGGCTAGGTGGCGCAGTGAGTAGAGCGTCGGACCTGGAGTCAGATCCGACCTCAGACACTTAATGCACACACAAACAAAAACCTAGCCATGTGACCTTGGACAAGTTACTTAATCCCAATTGCCCTCCAAAAAGCAAAAAGAAAAAAAAAAGAAAAAGATATACTCTCCTATAACTCTTTTTTCAGTGATGAGTTTCACCCTACCAAAGCTTATGAGTGTCACCCTACCAAGCCTTCTTTCATTGAAGGCCAAGTTTATTTTGAACTTGTACTCAAGAGGGTGCAGTTAGGTGACTCCCTAGTGAATAAAGTGCTAGGCCTGAAGTCAGAAAGACTTATCTTCCTGAGTTCAAATCTGACCTCAGACGTTTACTAGCTGTGTGACTCTAAGCAAATCACTTCACCCTGCCTGTCTTAGTTCCACCATCTGTAAAATGAACCAGAGGAGGAAATGGCAAATCATTCCAGTATCTTTGCCAAAAAAACCTCAAAAAAGGTCACAAAAAGGCAGACATGACTGAACAAAAATGCTCACGAGACAGTAAAGCATAGTTAATGAAACACTAAATTTGGAATTAAAATAAGAAACCCTTGGTTCAAATCCTTTCTCCTTTTCTGTAGCTGTATGACTTTGGGCAAGTCAGCTAATTTCTCTGTGCCTCCATTTTCTCATCTGCAAAAAGAGGAGAATGACCTTGATAAAACACCTAAGGTCACTTTCAGTTGTAAATTTATCATCCTGTTATCTGTGTATTGATATAGGAATATCTGAGGCCATAAGTATTTACAGCCCTTATTCCTGGTTTGTTTTTTCCTTCTGTAAATTACTGTTTTTTTCTTCTACTGTTGTTTCCCTTCCCTCCCCCCACCTCCCATTTCATAGCTGGTGTTCACCATTCTATCAGGGCTTAATATCTTCAGTTTAAGGCTTATTTTATAATATTGACATATAGATACCCTTTCCTTTCCTAACCAGCACTTTTTGTTCCAGAATCTTAAAAGATTTCTCCGGAAAACCAAATTTCTGTTCTTTGACCCCTAAATCTCTGTATCCATCTCTTCATTTCCTATCTCTTCCTTTCTTCTAAAGGCCTGACCTTCACTTGGAAGAGTGATACAAATTGGGTTTCCTCAACTCCTTATCCATAGTCCCATATTATAAATACCTAGGTCAGATGCTTAAAGCATGCAGAATTTCAGGGTTGGCCATCTACTCCAATGCACACAAGTGTACATAAATTGTCTCTGAGTTGCAGAGAAGGTGCCAGCCTGCATTGGTAGAGGGAACTTACTTAGATGGAAATTTCCCAAGCCAAGGAAATCACACATACAGGTCCTATCCCTGTAACACGTGTCCCTGATGTAATAATGTAACTTATATTTAGCCAAATGATCTATCAGGATCCTGTTGGATCCTGTCTCTCTCTTCCACTGTGCATGCTGACCCTTCTAGCTTGCAAACAGTTTTGACCCACAGTAAGAGAATGACTGATTCATCCCAGCATCCAAGGTATCTTCCTCTTGTTTAGAAAGCCAGGGTTTGTGATTAGATGAAACTCATTCTGCCTATTGAAGAGTCTAGACTATTATAGTTAGCAGCAGCAGTACTGCCAATGTGCCTAGAGAAGGTCTCCTTGTCAGTCAGTGGACTGGCATTGCTATAATCCATCCAAATCCCTAAGGGAATCTTCCTTCTCTGAGCACTGTTAGTGCTCAACAATTTGAGGAGGTGATGCTACTGACGATGGCATTTTGGAGCAGATATGACATCATCATGTGGTCAGTGATGTCTCTAAGCAGGTTTAGAAGCATTGGGATAAGACACCAGTTTGCAAAAAGGTCTTTTGTACTGGTTACAAGAATGTTTCCATTGATCATATCTTATCAGGAAACCAGACTTAGGAATGGTGCCCAGCATCCTTGTCCATTACTATACTCCTTTAGGAGGCTATTCTTCTACACTCTGCAATGTCAGCTTGCCCTTCAGGGCTACACCTTGAGGACTGAACTACCCTTCGTGCTGGATAGTTCTTGTTTTTATTGTACCTGTTGTTGTTGTTGTTATTCAGTTATTTTCAGTTGTGTCCCAACTCTTTGTTACCTTATCTGGGTTTTTCATGGCAAAGATATTGTAGTAGTTTGCCATTTCCTTCTCCAGCTTATTTTACAGATGACAAAACTGAGGCAAACAGGGTAAAGTGACTTGCCCAGGGTCACTTGCTTATAAGTGTCTGAGACCAGATTTGAACTCAATAAGGTGAGTCTTCCTGACTCCAGCCTTGACGATCTGTCCACTGTACCACCTAGCCACCCTAATACATATTGAACATATTTATGTTGACAGAAGGAAATCAGGGCATTAGGGGGGATCAGAATCACATAAAATCATTGTGATCACAGACAAATTAGTTACCTGTCAGTGTATCAGACAATCCTCTGAGAGTAAAGTTACCAACAAGTTGCTGGTCTGTATCAGTAGAGAGAGTTTTCACATCTGGAGTTCCCCCACCCTAATTATCTCAGGTCTAAAAAAAAAAAAATTGGTACCACCTAACTAAAACTCATGAGATGTTTGTAATTGAATGACCTTAATGTGATTGGAATGTGAACCTCTTCAGTTTCCTCCTGTGGTCAGAGTGAACCGTAAGAGGACTTCACAGAGATCTGTAACGGGCTGACACATAGCACTGCTGCTTCTCCCGTCAGTCAGCAGCCCAAGGAGGCCTGAGCCACTTACTTGCATAGGCTTTTTCATTTTGAGGTGACTTTCCTCCTTCCCCTCATGTTGTCAGTGGAGTCTGTGCTTTTAGTAGTTTTCCTAGTAGTGTGTCTGGGGGAATCTCACAAGTTTAACTAGCACAACCTAGTACATCTCCTACACAGAACAGAAGGAGGGTTGTTGCCACCCAGTAGCCAGGTCCTTCATGAGAACCTCTTTTAGGGGAAAAAAATAGTGTGAGCTCCTATAAAAGAGGACCCATATGAACTGTATAAAACATTGCTCCGGTTTGCCAAAGACAGAGAGAGAAGGAAAGGGAGGGGAAGAGAGAAACTAAGGAGTGAAAGAGAGGGAGAGGAGGAAAAGGAGAGGGAAGGGAAGAAATGAAGAAAGAAGAAGGGGAGGGAGAGGAGGGGAGAGATATGAAAGGGAGGAGGAGGCGGAGAGAGGGAAGAGGCGGGGAGAAAGTAAAGAGGAAGAGAGTTGGGGCAGGGAGAAATGCAAATAAAAACTACTCTGAACTTTTATCTCACAACCAGCTAATTGGCTAAGAAGACATAAGATGGGAATAATCATGGAGGAGTTGTGGAAAGAGGTTCTATCCAGGGCCATCTCCTACTTTTCTGTCTTCTTTCCCTCTAGTGGGGACTTCATCAGCTCTAAGGGTTTAATTATTATCTCTATGCAGGTGACTCCCAGACCTATATCCATACCTAATCTCTCTTCCAAACTCTAGTCCTATATCATTTGTCTGTTGGTCATTTCAAACCAAGCTCTCATTGGCATCTCAAACCCATCATGTCTAAAACAAATCTCATCATCCTCCCTCCCAAACCCAGCTCTCCTTCTTCGGTATCATTGATGAGAGTACCACCATCCCTCTGCATGGTATCACCCTTCCCCATTTCTGGTCACTACACTCAAACGTATATCCACACATCTCTGACGACCTCCCCTCCTCTCTGCTCACACACCCACCATCCGGGTCAGGCCCTCTTTAGTAGTACTGGCCTAGACTAGTGAAGTATCTTCCTATTTGGTCTCCCTACCTCAGGCTTCTCCATACTCCAATCTACTGTTCACTCAACTGTCAAAATGATTTTCCTAAAATATAAGTCTAATTCTGTCATCCCTACTCCCAGTCAAACAACTCCAATGGCTCCCTATTACCTTGAGGATAAAACATAAAATCCTTTATTTGATGTTTACAGCTCTTCACAACCTGACCTCTTCCTACATTCCCATTTTTCTTACTTTTTTTTTTGGCAATCAGGATTAAGTGACTTGTCCAGCATCACACTGTTAGTAAATGTCTGAGGCTGAATTTGAACTCGGGTCCTCCTGACCCCCAGACTGATGCTGTATCCACTGTGCCACCTAGCTGTCCTCCTCCTTACTTTTTAATCCCTTCCTTGTACTCTGTTTCCTATTCACTATAGTAATCCTACTTCTTGTTCTGCCCCCAGGATACTCGTCTCTCATTTTTTGTTGTTCGGTCATTTCAGTTATGACCCCATTTGGGGTTTTCTTGGCAAAAATACTGGAATAGTATGCCATTTCCTTCTCCAGCTCATTTTACAGATGAGGAAACTGAGGCAAACAGGATAAAGTGACTTGTCCAGCATCACACATACTAAGTGTCTGAGGCCGGATTTGAACTCAGGTCTTCCTGACTTCAGGCCTGATGCTTTATCCAGTACACCTTCTCTACCTAGCAGCCCACTCCATCTCCTATCTTCTTGCCTTTAATACATTCCTTCCTCTCCTTTACCTCTTGGAATCCTTGGTTTCCTTCAAGACTCAGTACAAACTCCATCTTTTTCTTGGTCCTCTTCCCACCACTACCCCCTAAGTTGTTAGGGTACTCCCTCCAAGAATTACTTTGCTTACATTTTGCACATAATCTGTATATACTCCTAGGTATGTATACATATTTCTCCCCATTAGAATGTCCACTCTTTAAGGGCATAGACTCAGTTTTGTCCTTATGTCTTAGTACCAACCACATGATAAATACTTAATAATAAATACTTGTTGACACTAATTCACTAGTGGATGATGAACTGTGAATTGGTCCAGCCATTCTGGAAAGAAATTTGGAACTATGGTAAAAAGTGATGGGGTGGCTAGGTGGCGCAGTGAATAGAGCACTGGCCCTGTAGTCAGGAGGACCTGAGTTCAAATCCAGCCTCAGACACTCAACACTTACTAGCTGTGTGACCTTGGGCAAGTCACTTAACCCCACCTGCCTTCCCCCTTCCAAAAAGCAAAAAAGAAAAGTGACTGAAATGTCCACACTATTTGATCACTGGGAGACTTCTACCTGAAGAAGGGTAGTGGCAAGAAGAAAAACCTTATATACCCCACAATATTTATAGCAGTCATTTATGTTGTAGCAAAGAATTGGAAATGCCCATGGATTAGGGAAAGACTAGGAAGCAGATTGTGGTAGATGAATATAAGGGAATAGGACTATACTATAAGGAATAATGAATGTGAGGAATACAGAGAAGAATCAGAAAACTCATAGAGACTGATAAGCAGAGTAAGAACAGTGATGCAGCAGTGTGGATGGAAATAACAGCACTACCAAAACAGACCTGAATGCTGTTAAGCTGTAATGACCGAGCTCAGGCCCCAGGCAAGAGCTCTTTGAAAGATACTTCCCCTCCTGCACCACACGCGCGAGCACACACACACACACACGCACACGCACACGCACACGCACACGCACACCCCCATGGGGTGTGGAGCAGTTTATAATGTGTCAGTTCATCCTGTTGGACTGTTTCCCTTTCTTATTCTTTATTATAAGGGATGACCTTCTTAGAGGAGGAGGAAGAAGAGGGGCATTTGGGGAAATGTGAGTAATGTAAAAATAAAAAGATAATACAAATGGATTTTGAAAGAGACTAGTTTAAAGCTTTATTATTTTAAACTGTACTTTCCTCTGTCGTTAGCAATAAATTAAATTAAATTCAATAAATATGTTATTATTTTGTAAGTACCCACTATATACATGGCACAGCACTAGATACTTAGAATACAAATATAAGAAGGAACCCAGGGGTAGCTAGGTGGCACAGTGAGTAGAGCGTCAGCCCTGGAGTCAGAAGGACCTAAGTTCGGATCCGACCTCAGACACTTAATGCACACACAAACAAAAGCCTAGCTGTGTGACCTTGGGCAAGTTACTTAACCCCAATTGCCCTCTAAAAAGCAAAGAAGGAACCCAGTTATCCTATCCCAAGGAAGCCAGAAGGAGGGCACTAAATGCTGGCCCAAGTGGGCTTTTATTTCCAACTTCCCTGCAAAAAGTACCAGTTGGTACTAGACAGTAAGCAGTTGTTCCTTACATATATTGACTCACTGTTTTTATATTCTCTGTTTATGTGTTGATTAGCTGAAGAAGCAGGTATTGGAGACACACCTAACCTGGAGGACCAAGCAGCAGGAGATGTTTCTCAAGGTCAGTGGACTATGCCCTGCTAGGGTGACAGGATGGGGATATGGGAAGACAGGGAACTTGGGAGACTAACTCATTATTTGGGACCAGGCAGAGCAAGAACATGTCAGACATGTTGATTCTCATCTTGAATTCTTAAGATTGACTCTTGACTTCTTAAAGATCTCCTCACACTTTAATTGGGAGAGTAGCTTTTTAAAACAATTTTTAATGCTCCATCTATGTAGTCACTGTTTTGTCAGAAGACAGCTGCTATATTTCTGTAGCTTAGGGGGAATTGGGGGATGGGAAATGCCCTTAAAAAAGTGAATCATCATGTGGGGCAGTATAAATGGTACTGTATGGAGTTAATTAGTTTGTTCCTGGAGGAAGACTCATTCCAGATCTCCACCAGACTTTATTTTGGAATATATTGTGTTCCTTTACAACTAAAAGAAAAGGTAGTCCATAGAAAGTCAGTTGTGTACTTAAATAATTAAAACAATACCAAAAAAAAACAACAACAAACCATATACTCCTGGTATGTGAGATATCGTATATGAGTATCATACAATCAAGCATCAGAAAATTGTCAGTAACCCCGATTAGATCTTCTCTAGAATCCATTTGTCAGGGTTTCAAGTCATGTGGTACAGGTAGGGAGGATTGTGCTGACTCAGCTGACTCTTCACTTTTCATCACTTTCTGTGAATCTTCCCACTCTTCTCTATATTCCTCACATTCGTTACTTTAGTATTTCCTAGAATGACTGAGCACAGACTCTTAACAACCAACTGTGGAAGCTTCTAGATTGCAACAGGATTGGAAGGAAGCCAGTCTCATACTTGAGAAAGCAACAGTTTGTTTATTCAGCAAATGTTTGTTACTTAATGAAGTGCCCACTAGGCCCAGGTCCCTGTACAGTCATAGATCAGAGCTGGGAGGCACCTCAGAGGCCAACCTCCTCATTTTAGAGATGAAGAAACCAAGGCACAGGGATTTGCCCAAGTTCACATGGGCCATATTGGATTCCAGATTTGAATCTAGAGCCAGTGGGGAAATTCAAGCCACAGGATGACTCTCTAAGTCAAGGAATAACTATGCCATCTTCCTGTGGGAGGACTGAGGATACACTAATATATTAAAGAATTTGGATTCCTCTAGAAAATAGACACACATTGGGGATGCCAAACAAACAATTCCCTCCCCATAGTCCAAACCATACATTGACTTTGCTCTCCAAGCAGGACTATTCAAGAAAAGGCGATCCTCATCTTTTTCCAAGGTGCATGCTGCATCATTAAATCCTCTTCTTTTAAAAAGACCTGATCCTTGAGCTCTTAAACTTGAGGTTACCCAAATATGACAGCCTCCAAAGCTGCTACTACCCAAGAAATCTCTCTCCTCTCACTAGAGCTCCAGTCTGCTGCCCAGGTCATTCAAATCCCGCCTCCCACAGGGAGTTTAAAGTTCACAAATATCCATCAACTACCCTTTCAGGTTGAGTGGACACCTCTGCCATGTACTTTTATAGGAAATAAATTAGAGCCCTGGCTTCTGTCATCTTTGAGTCGCAGAATGTCCACTTTCAGACTCTCCTCTCTTTTGTTGCCTATAAGCACAGGCAGCCAGTTTTCACATGCCTTTGCCCTAAGGCCATCATTTCTAATTTCTTTGGGGAAGAGAATGTGACTATACAGGTTTCTGCCACTCAGAAAACAGATCTTCTGTGCCATGCCTTGGTCTGTCTTCTGAATAGGAAAAAAGAGAAATGAAGTTCAAGAGAGGTCTGTGTACTTGCTTTTGTCTCAAGAGTCCATCCTCTTGAGTCCTTCCCTTGGAGGCAGCTCCAGTCATTGAAAAACACACCAGGAATTCTCTGTTCTGGTGCCCATGGTTTCATCCACACCACCCCTGGTGAAGTACCCTTCAAGTGCTTACAAACCTGTCCATATCCTATACTCTTATCAAGTTTATTGAGGAGTTCCCAAATTGATTGGGGAATCCTTAATCAACCTTTAAACTTTTTAATCCTTAATCAACCCTTTAAACTTCAATTTCCAAGATATGGGACTTGTTTATAAATAAAGTCTTTTGCTTTGTTTGATGAGCCTGAGTGTAAGGCTTGTTAACTTGAAGCATACTTGTGATCTGCAAACAGCCTTTATTTACTAAGTGTTCCTCAGTTCTTACCAATTGAATTAGAAATGTACAAAGAAGCCCAATTTGTAAACTTCTTGTCATTTTCTGCTACAGACAGCCTTGGTTCAACTTTTAGCCATTCATACTTATAAAGTAAAAACTGGAAAAAAAGTGTTACAGTCTAGGATTGAGATGCCTTGGCCAAATTAGATAGGGATCACTTGCACATTTCCTTTTCATGTTTTGATATAGATACAGATAGATCTATAGATACAGATATAAATATATGTTTAGATATATAGATAGGAGTTACTCGCACATTTCTTCTCTCACTGGGCACAGAGACTATTCACTAAGACCAAATCTCCACAGTTGGTGGGGAGAACAGGGTAAGAAGGTAGCATGTGTACTGAACCCAAATGACTGTCCTTGACCCTCTGCTTTATCCTGATGATGGTAGTATTTCGTATATATTAAGCATCTCACAGTGTCCTAGATGTTGGATCAAGCACATGCCTAGTTTGGTCCCTGCCTCCTGATTATTCCATAGTGTTTCTAGGCCAGTGGGTAAACCTTATCCTATGGACCTACATTCAAAAAGAATCTCAAACAAGCTGTCCTAACTCAAGCAATTCATGCCATAGCATGCCAAGCAGTCTAGGTCTGCTCAGAGGTTAAAAAAAAGACCATGGATTTGCTGCCATGCTGTACTCTAGGCAAGTTGCTAGGTTCTTGTATTGTATGGAAGCAGCATTCATATTGATCATTTTAGCTTCCATACTCACAATGGCTACAGCAGGTAACAGTATGTGAACATCCAGCCATGCAGAAGTGACTTTCTTCTCTTTTACCATCAACATGCCCATTCTAACATTTTGCCATCACTGCCTCTCCAAATGCAGAGGAGTTCAGAGTCTCAGCAGAGTGTCAGAGGGAAGAGTCAGAGATCTTGGATTTCTCAGCCAATGAGATTCAGTCTCAAATGCATCAGGTAAGCATGGAAGAAACTTTTCAGAAACCACAGATGCCTTTGAGGAAAAAAGAACCTGAAGAGCCAGGGATGACTGCCCCCCTTGCCTCTCAAGACAATTCAGTTTACTCAGAGGCACCCAACCTGGAGGAAGGTATTAAGGAGATATGCCTAGCTTTAAAGCAGAAAGATGGAGGCAGAGCTGAGCAGAGTTTGATCTCTCCCCAGCCCCCTGTGCTGGAAAGCTCAAAACCATCAGGATACTATGAGAATTTCAGAGTCCGTGAGATCCATGAAAGCTTTCTTAGTGAACCAGGACATTATGGTACTGAGGCCATTGACCAAGATGCCATTAATATGCCTGGGGAACAAGTCTCAAAGATGTCCACAGGGTCTATACAGTCCAAAAGCCCTGGGGATTACCCATTGGTACTGCCTATGAAAGAAAGGGCCATGGTAAGGGAGGATGATGAAGATCGTGACATTGACGAATCCTTACCCCAAGATTCACCTCTCCCTTCTCAGCTTTCTCCACAACCAGAGAGTTTAGAACCTCAGAAAATATTTTTTCCTTCAATGGCTTCTAAGGAAACTGTTGCAATCCCTCATTTACCAGTGGAACATCATATCAAAATTCCTCTGCCAGATGATTTTCTCTCCACAATTCCCCCAGAGATGCCAGTGATTGAAAGTGACCTGCCTGCAATAGGCCAGGGAGCACCTGAAGGCAGTGATGGACTCTCTAGTTTAGAATCTTCTGAGGGTATGTCACAAGCAGATATCAAAGCTAATATCCCAAAGGAGCAAGAAGTTTCAGAGTTGGGCTCTGAAGATACATTGAATGGGGGGCTAGGGAGCCCAAGTGCCTCCGTGGAAGAGGATGCAAAAACACCAGAAAAGCAGCCTGTCCATTCCCCACCCAGGAAGCCAGTCAGTCGAGTGCCTCAGTTAAAAGGTGTGTGCCTTGCTACACTCTCCCAAGCTCATGCATCTCCTAGTGACTTGTGCTGCGGCAAGGCTGCTGACACCCACCGTACCAATGAGCTTTTCCAGCCCTTCCTTTGAAACCTGCTGCTTGAGAGACTTCCAGGACGTCCACTGGGAGCAGACAGGGCGCTGCTGCTTTCACCCTCCCAGGATCTCCACACACCCCCTGCCCCTCTCTCATGCTTGCCTGCCACTCTGCATGTGCACCACCACTTAACAGTTAATGCTTACTTCCCTCTTTTGTTCTTATGGTTCTTTTATTCTGGCCACTCCACTAACTCTTGGGAAGTTGATGGTTAGTGACTGGTGGACTGTATTCCACAGAGGAGACATTGACATGGGGAGGGGAGCGGAGAGGGGGTGATACTAGTTATATGTTCATTGCTTTTGTTAATGAAAAAAATGTCAATCACCAAACAGACATTGTTCCATGAGATTTGTGCGGTCAGTTGGACAGAAACATCGAGATAGTTGGTGGCCATATTTGAGTTGGGACATCAGTCCAAAACACTATCTTATGTCAGGGAGGATTATTCCTTATTATAATCCTTATTCCAGAGGATTCAGGCTTCTCCTCGTCTTAAGGACCCCTCTCTATTTAGGTGGGGGCTACCCCAGAGTTTGGTAGGATCTTACGTAATCGCTTACGTAATCACTCATTCATTCATCCATACATGTGTTAAGCTGTGTCCAAGGCACTGTCCTGGACACTTATGCAGCAATACACACATAAGAAAATGAAGATGGCGGTCTTCCCATTTAACAGTCCAGTGTTAATGTCTACAAGTGAAGGAGAATGTTGGTACTTTTGAAAGGACAGAGCAAAGTCAAGAGGACTCAGGGAAGTACGTGAAATTCCTCAACAACCACTGGTGTAATTCACTGAGAGCCTTTGGGAAGCATCCATTGTGTACAAAGCCATGTGCTCTGTGCTTTGAGGAAGGCAAAGATATAGAAAGACATGTTTCCTGCTCTCAAAGGACCTAGCAAGGGATCAGACAAGGGGCATAAATTACCCAGAAGCTGGGATGGCACAACACAAGACCTGACAGATGGCTAAGGAAGTTCAGAGAAAGTACAGATTACTTCAGGTTGGGGGTGAGGGAATTAAGGAAGGCTTCAGTGAATACAGGTGGCCTACCTGAACTAGGCCTTAAAGGATGGGTTTAGGGATTGGACCCATATACCTGAATGAGGAATTTTGGGGAGAAGAAGGATATTGAAAGAGCAGTGCAAGAGAAGGCATGGAGGTAGGAAACTATAAGGGTAACTATAAGGGTAACTATAAGGAAACTAAGGGTAGAGAAATGACTATGCAGCCATTCTAGACCCATTGTAATGGGAGTTAATAACTAATGAAATAGGGGCAGCTAGGTGGCGCAGTGAATAGAGCACTGGCCCTGGAGTCAGGAGGAGCTGAGTTAAAATCTGGCCTCAGACACTTAACACAAAATTAGCCATGTGACCTTGGGCAAGTCACTTAACCCCAATCGCCCTACTTTCTCCTCTTCAAAAAGCAAATAAATAAATAATCAGAACATAGATGATTTATTAGCTAGGCATTCAAAAGCTCAGTGAGTGGAATCCCTAGAAGAATTGGGAGGGCCTTGAATGCCAGGAAGTGGGAAATCCCAGAGATGCCATGCACATTTGATTATTAGGAGCCCCTAACCTTCACCTCCACATATGACAATCAGCCAACAGGATGGAGTTGGTTTAGAGGGCATGTAGTAGGTAAGAAGACAAGAATCAAAATACTATTTTCCTATAAAACATTTCATCCAAGACTAGAGGTAGGGTTGAGAGCTTGGGTTTGAGTGTCATTACATTTGAGTTCTGAGGGAATCAGCAATAACAATAATAAAACTCAAGTTTAGTTGCAATGTGCTCTGCAGATCTCATTTTAGCTTCACAATTGCCCTGGGAAACAGGTGCTGTCATTCTCTCCATTTTAGAGATGAGGAGACTGAAGCAGGTAGAAGTTAAGTAACTTACCCAGGGGCACTTACCCAGGGGCGCTTACCCAGGGGCACTTACCCAGCTACTAAGTGAATGAACTCATGTCTTCCTGAATGCTATAGATGATTCATTGCTTTTATTTTTCCTGATTTGCCTTCAGAAAACAGAGAATTGGAGGGGTAACAGGAGTCGTTCCTATGCCTTTTTGTTCCTGTTCAACCCTTAATTTGGCCATAGTCATGCTAATGTGTACCATGAACTATATATTTGGCCTTAAAGAACTATGTGTGACCCTGGCATGTCAGGAATCCATGCCATGGAAATGACAGGCTCCAAAATTGAAGAAAATCCTCAAAAATCACGAGTTTGGTGACATGTTTTTGAACGTGAATATAGAGGCTTCTGGGAAAAGGAAGCCAAGAGTTTGCCTGCCCTCTTGGCCATAGGAGAAGATTGCAAGAGGAAGGCTCAAGCTACATCTGGTGCCAGCTTACCTGGCCCCTCCTCCAAAACTCTGGAGGGATGTGGCCACAGGACAGAGGCACTTGGAACTGATGGGATGCTTATTCTCTAGCTCTCCACTCAATGGGATGCTTTCTCCCTGGTGAGTTAGGGCAGGAAAAGAGAGAAGGAAAGACAGAGAGAGATCTGCCCTCCCCACAATTGTAGCCAAAAGTGAGCAGTATTTGTTTATATTATTCAGCTTCTGATTATGACTTTCCCTACTTCACACGATCTTGTATGACCTTTGTCCAGTTATAAACAAACAAAAATCAAGTGGCCACTAGATCCTTTTCTGGTATGATTGATCATGTAAGTGAAAATAGAGATTTGGGAAAATATTTTTCTCCTTTTTGAGAGATCAGAGACACATCCCTTCTTCATCACAAAAGGAATAACATCCCATCTCAAAATTTCATTGGCAAGAGAACCATGCTGTGGTCATAACCCTTAGATAAATGCAAGATCTTCATAATCCCCTCAAATCTGTGACATAATCCTTTGAGATAAACTGAGTCAGAAGGGACCAGCCTCCCATGAGGTCCTATACTCTATGCAACCATTCTAGTGTAAGTGGGGTACCAATTGGAATGGGTAATTAATAACTAATGAAACAATCTGAGTAAGCATAGATGATTTATTACCTAGGCATTCAAAAAATGTGTCAGTGGACTCCCTAGTTGTCCAGAGACCCCAAATATAGAGTACCAAAAAAATATTTTAAGTCCAAATAACTATAGGAAAAACAATTAACCAGGATTCGGTATTCTAATTTCTAATTGGAGAAAAGACCAAGGGCTTTCCAGGTTGGGAGGAGGAAAGAGTAAGTTTTGGTCCAGTTGGGAGACGGATGAGTAAGGTTCAGGGTCCTCTATTTATAAAATGAAAAGATGTTGATTAATCACATCCACCTGCACGTATGAAACAATAGATGGCTTATATAATCTAGTTTCTCTTGAATGAATAACAGAAAAAACAGAAAATGGAGACTACATGTGGTAGCACAAGATGGAGTCAGTGTTCACAGATAGAATCCAATTGGTTCTTCAGATGCTCACACTAAACTAACTGCATTTGGTCTTCATTTTATCTTTTCACTATCCATCTACTAGACATGGGTACTAGAGTTTCCTTACACCCACAGATCCTTTGTTATGGCCACAAGGATATTATCTATTACAGGTGGAGTTCCATCCCAGCTCTTACATGTGGGTCACCCTTTACTTACTACAAATGGGGCATACCCTCATTACACATGCTGCAAGGAAAAGGGGGCAGGAGAGCTGGCATCTAGAAATCAGGCATAGCTCATTCTTGTCCACTGGACATCCTCTTGTATATGGCCTTCAAGATGGAGTACAAATGCCTGGATTCCCTCTTCCTCAAAATCCCCAAAGCCAAGCTCAAAAACTGTTCACCAAACTGGTGAACTCTGTAATCTACTTTCTACTTAGGTGGTGCAGTGGATAGAGCACCATACCTAGAGTCAGGAAGACCCAAGTTCAGATCCCATCTCAGATTCTTCCTAGCTGTGTGACTCTGGGCAAGTCACTTAATCTCTATTTGCCTCAGTTTCCTCATCTGTAAAACAGAGATGATAATAATAGCACCTATTTTCCAGGGTTGTTGTCCTTAGTACAGGGCCCGGCACATTGTAAGCACTCTGTAAATGTTAGCTATAATTATTATTATTGGGGCCGTTAGGTGGTGCAGTGAGTCAGGAAGACCTGAGTTCAAATCCGGCCTCACACCCTTAACACTTACTAGTTGTATGGCCTTGGGCAAGTCACTTAACCCCAGTTGCCCTCCAAAAAGCAAAAAAAAAAAAAAATTATGATTATTATTATCATCATCTTCATAGCAGTGCTTTGTAAGGACTGGCTGGGGCTACACAGCATAAAAATGAAACAGTCCTTATCCTCAAGGAGCTTACATTCTAATCAAGAATGGTACTATAGGGGGCGGCTAGGTGGCGCAGTGAATAGAGCGCCGGCCCTGGAGTCAGAAGGACCTGAGTTCGGATTCGGCCTCAGACACTTAACACACACACAAACAAAAACCTAGCCGTGTAACCTTGGGCAAGTTACTTAACCCCAACTGCCCTCCAAAAAAGCAAAACAGAATGGTACTATATAGAATTTTTGATTTGTGGTGGAAAGTAAAGGGGAAGAGAGAGTGCATGGAAGTGATCTGTCTGGGGGGAACCTTGGGTGACTAAAGACTTTAGACCTTTCAGGACTAAGTTCCTTTGTTCTCTGTGTTGATTTTCTAGGCCCACATAATATGCCTTCACTTAATTGTTAAAAGTACAACAGATGGTATTCAATCCCATGTGAACTGTTCCCTTAGGTGCCTAAAGACCACGCCAGTGATGACAACCCAACTCCTGCATGTTCTTTGCCCTTTGTTGTCCCAGAGTGGTTATACCCCCATTGCTGCTGAAGTGTGAAACCTAACAAATCCAGTAGGTTTCTCACGAATGCTGTCCAGCGCCACCTAGATAAAGCATGTGCCACTGACTCAGGCAAAGTGCGACTTACCTAGCATCCGGAGCGTCCTTTTTATGGGACCCGAGGACGTGGGTTACTGTACAACCTTGAACTTGGGCCTCACATGCAGTCTTATTTTCTATTTCCTCAGCTCGTAAAGGCAGTGCAACTGGAAGTGATGAGAAGAAAGCCAAGGTAAGCTGACTGATACATATGTGAAAATCTGGAATGTTGATCCTAAAACTATTAAAAAAAAAACTTTTGAGTAAAAAATTTGACAGATGTGTTGGGCAGATCAGTAATTCAATGTAAATTATTATTATTGTTGCTTTTGTTGTTAAAAGAGATAATAAATAACTGGTATTTACATAGTGCCATATATGTATTCTCCTGTTTGATCCTCATGACCCTGTGAGGTAAGGTGGTGTAAGCACTATTACCCCCACTTTGTAGACAAGGCCTTGGAAAATTGTGACCAAGGCCACAGAGCTCAGCAGTGGCAGAGCCAAGATTTCAAGTTCAGAGCTCTTTCTGCTGTTATCTATTCCAAAGCAGGGTTTAAAAGCCTCCTCTGCAAATACTTGAAAAGCACCTGTCCCAGCATCCTAACAAAAGACTATTTGTGCTTACAGCAGTGAAAGACAATTAGCAATATATGAATTGTTTCTGCGTGTGGTTTAATTTCTTTCTTGTACAAGTGAGGGGGGAGGTTTTAGGAAACAAAAGCTTATTCAGAATTCTCCAGGTATGTTGGAATTTCACATATATTGCATGTCATACCAAGGAGCTAAGACCCAGCAAATGCTGTCATGTGTGAACATGGGTGCAAGGTAACATGGAGTCAACTACAGAACACCAAAGTGATACAGAAGCAGAGGTAGGGAAGAATTACCATTGATTAAGTGGGGCTAGTCAAGGAAGGCCTCTTGGAGGAGCTAGGCCATGTACCAGAGCTAGAGGAATAGTGGATGTGAATTGATGGGAAAGTGAAAGAAAGTCAAGGAAGAAGGACAGCATAAGCAAAAGCATGGAATTGTGGGAGACCAAAATGTGCCTAGGATAAGCAACAACACATTGGTTTGGCTATACCAAAAAGTCCAGATTGGGAACAGATAAGAGGATTAGATTGGGAAAGTGTATGAAAAAAAAAAGTTGATGAGAAGACCTTGAATGCCAAGCTGAGGAGATGAATTTAATTCCAATAGCAGCAGGGATCACCTGAAGCTTCTTGAGTGAGGGAGTGACCTGATAAAAAGATGTGTGCAACCTCTAGTCCTCAAATATCATCGGTCACAGAAGAGAAGGCAAAAAGGGATGTTAAGGGTCATCTAGTCCAATCTCCTCATTTTTGCAGATTAGGAAACTGAGACCCAGAGAGAAGTGACTCACTCAATATCTCATCAGGTAGTAAGTGTCAGTACTGTGATTTCTCTGTTTCCCTTTGGGGTTAAGGGATTTGAAAAAGTGTGGATTCAATATTTCAAGACATCATTTTTCTGTTCAATTCATTCATTTATTCAGCCTGCTATGGTATTAAATGATCTACAAAGAATAATAAGATGAGGTCCCTGTTCTCAACGAGTTGACAGTTGAATGAAACATTGTGATGAGTTATATGGTTGAGTACAGAGCATTATAAAAGGTAGAATGCAAAAGGGAAATAAGAGGTATAAATTAAGTGCTACAGTTTTCCAGAAGAGGGAGATAGACTTTGATCCAGGGGAGGTCAAGGAAGGCTTCATGGAAGAGATAGCATTTGAACAGGACCATCTCTAACTCAATATAATCCAAAACAGACCTTATAATGTTCCAGCCCAGGGGCGGCTAGGTGGCGCAGTGAGTAGAGCGTTGGCCTGGAGTCAGAAGGACCTGAGTTTGGATCCGACCTCAGACACTTACACAAACAAACAAACAAAAAAAAACCTAGCTGTGTGACCTTGGGCAAGTTACTTAACTCCAATAGCCCTCCAAAAAAAAGCCAACAACAATAACGTTCCAGCCCAATCCATGCACCCATCATCTGTAACCTGGGATATCAATAATCTCCTAATTGATCCTCCCTACTTCCAGTCTCTTCCCCTCTCCAAACCATCCCTTTACATAGCTGCCAAAATCATATTACTGTCTGACCATGCCACTCCCTTCTCAAAACCTTCAATGCCTCCTTGTCCCTCCCAATAAAAGAAAAAATCATCAGCTTAGCATTAAGGCTTCCTACAATCTGGCTTCTTTGAAGCTTTGTTTCTCATTGTTCTCATCATTCCCCTTCACACAAGCTGCATTCCAGCCAAACTATGAGCATTTCCCAGACTCATTATGCCGTATCATGCCCCTGTGCATTGACATTTACATAGGCTGTCCCTCCCTCTGGGAATGCAATTCCTCTTCTTCTCTAATTCAAGACTCAAGTGCTACCTCCTAGAGGAAGATAGACACAGAGACAGAGTGTACTTTAAAAAAAAAAGAAAGATAAATTAATAATGTAAATAAATTCAGAGAACTTGGGCTAGGGCAGGCACATAGGGGACCCTGTGAGATAGACTAGCTTCAATGTAGTATAAGCTAATCTAATCACAAGAAAATATTGACTTAAAAGAGGGAGGAAATGAAAATTAAAAAGAAAAGTGGAGGAAAACACAAGCCTAACAGGTATAACTTTTATGAGGGACTAAGAGTGCTGAGTCTGGAGTCAGGAAGACTCATCTTCCTGAGTTCAAATCTAGTTTACTAGCTGTGGGACCCTATTTGTAATCCTTGTTTGTCTCAGATTCCTCATCTGTTAAATGAGCTGGAGAAGGAAATGGCAAACCAACCCAATATCTGTGCCAAAAAAATCCCCAATGAGGTCATGAAGAGTTGGGCATGACTGAAAAAATGACTGAACAAAGGAAGGATTAAAAGTGTCCAGAAATCTGAAAAACAACAGGGAGCCAACAATGAGCTATTATATTTAAATTTAAAAATAAAATCAATGGAAATGACAAGTGGTTCGGTTTGACTGGGGCATAGGACTTGTGAAAAGGTAATAGTGGAAGATAAAACTAGAAAGATTGAACTGAGACCATGTGATAAAGGCTTTCAATTGCCAGGATAAGGAGTTGGGACCTTATCTGATAGGCAGCTTGACAGAGATTTTGAGCAAAACTACAGCATGATCAGGGCCAGCTTAGAAAGATTAGTCCAACTACAGTGTATAAGAAATATCCAAGGAAAGGAGGCCAGTCAAAAGGATAGTATGGTGGTTTTAGACAAGAGGTAATGAGGGTAAGAGCTAGGGCTATGGCAGGGGAACCCAGATAGAAGAGTCCTGGGTCTGGTACTAGTTAACTGTGTAATCTTGGAGAAGTCACACACACACACACAAGCCCTATCCCCACCCTGGTGCTCTAGACCTCAGCCTGTTGATCTGTTAGATGAAGGGGTTGGCCTAGATGACTCTGAGCGCTTGCTCTCTCTCTCTCTCTCTCTCTCTCTCTCTCTCTCTCTCTCTCCTAGCTCTCTGGAATCCAATGGTTACGTGATTTTCTATGTCGCAAAAAAATTAACATCCATAGGATTATCAAGTAATTGGATGTTGGAATTGAGGGAAAGAGGAGTCAAAGATGGTTATAGTGGTACCATGAGAAAAGCACTAGTATGTAGTCAGAAGATCTGGATTTGAACCATGACTCTGCTCCCTCATACAAATCATGAAATATCCTTGGGCCTCAGTTTCCTTACCTATAAAGTGAAGCTGTTAGACTCAGTGATCTCTCATATGCCCCTTTGAGTTTCTAAATCCTGCCTTCCCTAATGACCGTGTCATGTTGAACCCACATGACAGAGAATAGTGGTACCTTTCATGGATAATGAATTTGGGAGTCGTGACAGGCTTGAGGAAGAAGATATGTTCAGGTTTGGGCGTGTTGGGCTTGTGTTCCAGAGGGACATTCAAGTAGAGATGTCTAGTCTAACACTGGATATACAAGTCTGAAAGTTAAGAGAAGCTAAGGCACTGGAGTATAGGTTGAAGAATTGTCTGCACACAAAATTGAAGGTCAGAGGTATGGATGAAATCATCAAAGGAAAGAGTGTAGAAAGAGCAGAGATCTTGGGACACCAAGGAGATTAGGATTTAATGTTGGAGACAGGGAGGGGTTAAGGAAGAAGAGGAGCCATCACAGATGGAGGAGGAATGAACAGAGATACAGCCACTTGGAGAATGCAGTGTTATGGAAGCCAAGGGAAGAGAGAATTTCTAAAAAGAGGGATTTGTGTCAGATAAATAGAGGTGGTCCAAGAAGATGAAAATTGATAAAAGGCCCAGTGGATTTGATTATTATAAGGGCATTAATGGCTTTTGAGAGAATAGCTTGTATAGAATGTGGGAGGAGGGGAGACCACAGAGAACCTTGCTTTCTCATGTAAGAGAATGAAAGGTAAATGAGCAGATGGGCAGTGGAGGCAGTGCCAATGAATGTTCTTCAGAGAAGTTTGCTTTGGGGGCAGCTCTCAGGGTCCAGCTGGGGGTAAATCGACAATGGGACCAGTTGCTTTATTTTTACACTTCTATAGCTTTTCTTGCTATGACGGAAGCAGAAGTGGAGAAGGTAGACAGCAAAAGTTCCCCTAGGTTGGGGGTTGGTCAGGGACATAGGGAAGGACTAGGGAGCTAGGTTTTCTAGAATATGTGTGAAAGTGTCTTTGAAATAACTAACCACATTGAAATAGCTAACCACTAAGCTTAGTAGAGCGGAAAGTAAAGGCAGAAGTGGACTGCAAGGCTGGAAAATTAAAGAAGGGTTGTAAGGCTAGAAGGTACAGTATGGGTAGAGCATAGGATTCATAGGAGAACTCACAGAAGTTAGGAAGTTCTATTCAGAGAGCCATTTCAATGTATGAGATTTTAGAAGTGAAAGCAGTTTTGAATGATGTTGGTGCTCCAGAGTCTAAGTGTGCTGATGAGTGGACAGACAGATAAAGGTCCATGGAGGGGATAAGGTCGAACAACTAAGAGGCCAGGGGTCATCAAAGATGAAAACGGAATATGGTATAGAGGAGAGGACTGTGAGCCAAGTGCCTAAATCAGCCAAGACTGTAGGGGGAGAGCATTGGTAGACAATGGAGTCAAGGATGGGGAAAGTCTGATGGGAGCACAGCATGGGTGAAAACGGAGTGATTGTTAGGAGAAAGTGGTAAACAAATGGTTTGGAAGGAGTCATGAGACAACAGGAAGCATATCAACCACTGCCTCAACTCTTCATGACATAGTTTGGGATTTTCTTGGCAGAGATACGGGAGGGGTTTGCCATTTCCTTCTCCAGCTCATTTGACAGCTGAGGAAACTGAGGCAAACAGGGTGAAGTGACTTGCCCAGGGTCACACAGCTAGTGGCTAAGGCCAGATTAGAACTCTTGTCTTCCTGACTCAATGATAGCCTGGCCACCTGGCTTACCTGTGGATCTAGATACTTACCTACATTTTCCAAAGGCATTTAAGGGAATTCAGGTCCAAAAGCAAATCTGTTTGAAATGCTTTGGGTCTTTGAGTGCTTGAAGATTCTTGCCATAAGTAATAGTGGTATAAATTTTTTGGCGGGGGGGGGGGGTTTCTTCTAAGATTTAACATTAATGATCCTATTTGGGTAATGTTAAGATTAGATAGCTAATTTTGAAATTAGCCATAACTTGAATTTTAAACATATACGTGTGTGTGTGTGTGTGTGTGTGTGTGTGTGTGTGTGTGTGTGTGTGTGATACTTAAGTAGGTTGTTGGGGCAAGTAAAGGCCTAAAGGATTATAGCACTGCCCTAGCCATAATACACAAGTATCTTAACAATCATATATCTGTAAAATGTCACAGCTTGAAGAAAACCGGGTATTGTTTGGTTCAACCCCCTCATTTTACATATCAGAAAACTGAGGCAGAATCTCCTGCCTGAGGTCATACAGAAAGTTAATGGCAGAGCCAGTATCAGAGCTGGGGTCTCCTGGCTCCAGCCCAGCACTCTTTCCTGTGTTACCCACTACTGTTGCTGTGAGTCCCTCTCTGTAATGGCAGAGGGCATAAAGTTAGCAAGCATTCATGTCACTAGACATAGAGATATCTGGAGAGAATCCAGTAGCACCCTGGAGCTCTGTAAAGCACCAGACACATCCAATATTCCCTCTTCCTCTGCCTCTATCATAAACCTCTCCAAACAAAACCCAAACCGAGCTTTCCGATGATTTGTTCTCAGCCGTGTCATACCCCTTTGACAACCTCCATTACTCATTTTGGTTTGCTTTCTTTTTATGTACTGATTTTGGTTCTGATTTTATTTTATGTTCACATTTAAGACATCCACACCTTCCTCTGCTCAAACCTTCCCGAAAGGTAGATCTACCATTAGCCCTAAACGACCCTCTCCTGTTAGCTCAGACCCTCCGATCACACCCTCCAGCCCAGCTGTGTCCTCAGTACCAGGTTCCTCTCCTAAACACGTCTCTTCTGTCACATCCCATACTGGCAGTTCTGGAGCAAAAGCAATGAAACCCAAGGTAAGGAGCCTGGCTTTGCACAGGGTCAAGCTATGCTGGTGGGTGTGGTTGGCTCATTCAACAGTTGCACTCTGATCTTTGGAAAACTGCTATGGGGCCTGTCTCTGTCACAGCAAGATTAACCTGAGCTGAACCAGAGTCCCAACTCTGAGTAAGTTAAAGGAAGAGCAAATTATATTAGAGGAGTCTTGAAGTTGGTGTTTAATATTAACTGGGGCCTTTATTTTATTTTTTGTTGGGGTTTTTTTTGTCATTTCACAGAAAAGGAAGAATCAGGAAAAAAAATGAACTGAATAACCCAGTGTTTGATTACAACCATGAACATAAATTACTTGGAGAAGACCTGACAATTGTTAGGAAAACTGAAAAATAGGCAGAAATTAGATGTATACCAACATATTATACCATATACCACAGTAAACTTAAAATGGATGCATGATCTGAATGTTAAAGGTCATACCATAAAAAATTAGAGAAGGACCAAATATTGATACTTTTCACAGCTATGGCTGAGGGAGAATTCTTAACTAATAAACAAGGCATAGAAGCAGTAATGAAAAATAAAATAAAATAAAGTTTACATGAAATTGAAAAGGTTTTGTAAGAACAAAATAAGTGGAATTAGCACAACAAGGAAGAATTAATTGGGAGAAAATTTATATGTTGAATGTCTTTGATAAAGGTCTGATATCCAAGATCTATTAGGAACTCACAAGACTAAAACCATGCTTAAGTGGATAAGTAGAATTTTTAAAAGAATGGTAAGCCATGAAAAATTACATGAAAGATTGCTCCAAATCACTAATAATAAAAAAATTTAATTCAAAATAATGTTGAGGTTTTGCTTCACCTTTAACAAATTGGCAAAGATTACAAAAGATGGAAATAGTGTTGGAGAGCTGGAAGAGAGATGAGAAGATTACTATACTAATGTTGGGTCTATGAATTAATCCAAACTTTCTCAAAAGCAATTTAAATTATGCTCTAAAAATAATGCAGAGATCCCACTGCTAGGCATATACCCCAAGAACGTCAGATATAGGAAGAAAGGGCCCAAAAATACCAAAATATCCATTTTGCTGTCCAAAAATGCAGCATTATTTTATGATAGCAAATAACTAGAAACAAGTCAAATGCTCATTGATTAGGGAAGATCTGAAAAAAATCATGATACATGAATGTACATGAATGTAATGAAGTATTACTGTACCAGAAGAAACAATGACTACAAAAACTTCAGAGAAACATGGGAAGATATATGAATTGATGCAGAGTGAAGTAAACAAAACCAGGAAAGCAATATATACAGGGACTGCCACAAAGTAAATACAGTGAACAAACAAATGAAACTAAATGCTGCATAATTATACTAATCAAGCTTAGCCCTGGAGAAAAGTTTTTTAAAGTGTACCTTCCTCCCTTCTTTGCAGAGGTGGGGGCTAAGGGTATGGAATACTGCTTATATTGTCAGTTCTTATGTTAAAGGTCAGTTTTGCTAAACTATTTTCTTCCATCCTTTTGATCATTTGTTATAAGCAATAGCTTACTGGATGAAATTGGTAAGATATAGTCAAAAATAGAGGCTATGTTTTTTTTTAAAAAGAGATGTCAATAAAAGCAAGAGTTTTAAAAACTGTTTAGTTTTATTTAATCAAAATTATCCATTTTATCTCCTAGGACCACCTCTCTTTTGTGATGTGACCTTTATATATATATATATATATATGTGTGTATATATATGTATGTATCCATTTGGAACTTTATGCATATGTAGGATAAAATGTTGGTCTAAACTTAATTTCTTCCAAACTGTTTTCTAATTTTCCCAATTGTTTTTTTTTATCAAATAGAGAATCCTTATGCCATTATTTGGTGTCATTCAATATAAACACTGGCTGCTATGTTTTATTCTGGGTCTTCACCTAATCTATTCCATTCAAAATTTTTCCTATTTTTTTAAACTAAATAGTACTAAATAGTCTTGATTATTGCTTTATAGCATAGTTTGAGATATGGGAAGGCAGCATCCCCTTCTACCTCTGCTTTTTTTTTAATTTCCCTGGAGATTTTTATCCTTCCACATGATTTTTTTTTTGGTCTAGTTCTATAAAGTGACCCTGTGGTAGTTTGGTTGACATGGCACTAAAGCAGTAAATTTTATATTTATATAAATAGTATCATCATTTTTTATTATTTTTGCATAGTGGTTGGATCCTTTTGAGTTACATAGCTCTCATTCTTTTGTGATACACATCTAGTATAGCCCATTCATTCTGAAGCCACCCAGTCATCCATCATCAATGTTATTTACTTTTTGCTCATGTGTTATGGTTTAGAAAAATTAGTAGATTGGGGGGGGGGTGGGTGGTACAGTGAGTAGAGCATCAGCCCTGGAGTCAGAAGGACCTGATTTCAGTTCTGGCCTCAGATACTTAATGCACACACATACACACACACACAAAAAAAAAAAATGACCTAGCTGTGTGACCTTGGGCAAGTTACTTAACCCCAATTGCCCTCCAAAAAAAAAAAAAAAGGCAAAAAAATAATTAGTAGATTCGGCATAGACTCACTTTCACTTGAAACTTTTTCAGTTGTTTACTTGCTCAATAATTGCTGTCCTCATAAAAGACTCTCCACTTATCAAAAAGATTGGGATAGGAGCAAAATTCAGCAGATAGTGATGGATAGGCTGAAACTGATTTAGAATGGAAGTATCCACTTGAGCTCAGTCTACTCCCAAGAGGACATAAGCTGGTTGATTTTTCTAGCTCAGTGAAATTGATATCAGGTAAAATTATTTTAGGTAACTGTGTATGGAAGATTTTAAGACTTCTTGTTACTAACCAGTGTAACAGTACCAATAGAAAAATTTCAGAGCATGGCTTGACAAACTTCACAAGCTTGGTCAAGATTGGTAATGATGATGTTAACTCACATTATGTGACTGTGCATGTTTGACACTAGAATAAGAATCATTAGTTATAGGGGCCAGGTGAAAAACCAAAGCATCATTGGTTTCACCTTTGTCATGGATAACCCCAAAATTTGGATTCTGGTTAGAGAAAAGGATAGAAGCAGAATGTGATAGAGCTGAAAGTTTGATCTAGAGGTTTGTAGAGAAGCACAAGAAGAAGAAATCCTGCTGGATTTCAGAGATGTTTATATGCAATAACCTTCCCATTCTGATTTGGTTCACAGGGCGCAGAGACTAAAAGTGGAATAAAAATGGCCACTCCCAGAGCAGGGGCACCTTCTGGTCAGAAAGGACCTGCCAACGCTACCAGAATTCCGGCAAAAACATCGGCCCCAAAGACACCTCCGAGTGCTGGTAGGAAAAATGCCGCAGCATTAAGCCACAGATACACCAAGGGCCTCAGGGGATATGAGGCTAGCTTCTTGCAACAATATGGTGGAGAGCAGTCAATCTTCTGTCCCTTAGAATGACCCTTGGAAGCATTCTCTGGGACAGCCTTTGTACGACTTTTGTTGTTGTTGTTGTTGTTAACTCAGTTCAGAGGAAAGAGTTTGTCTTTGGGGCCAGTGGCAGGTAGTTACCCATCACTGAACAAAATAGAGCAACAAGGTATCTAGAAATTGGACTTATCGGTAGAGTTTATATAACCTCTTGTAGGAGCACACAGGGGAAAACCAGTCTCCTCAGAGTGGCAGTTTTTGTACAGGCACTCATTCATTCAACTATATACTAAATAAAGGTTATTTCTGGAACACTGTGATAGGTTTATATAAACATGGGGTTTATAGTGGGCCTGGCAAATGTACATATAGACCTATTATAAATGCACAAGAGAGAGGTGGCTAGGTGGCACAGTGAATCAAGCACTGACCCTGGAGTCAGGAGGGCCAGAGTTCAAATCTGGTGTCAGACACAACACAAAAACTAGCTGTGTGACCTTAGGCAAGTCACTTAACCCCAACTGCCCTGCCTTTCCCCCTCCAAAAAAGCAAAAGAGAGAGAGAGAGAGAGAGAGAGAGAGAGGAGAGAGAGTATAGCATATTGGATAGACCTGGGTTTGAATCCTACCTATGACAAATACCAGCAAGTTGCTGAACCTATCAGTGTCCAAGACAAGTCTGTAAAAACACAGACCAGCTATGTATCTGCATTAATTGCTGAAGGAAATGTCCACACCAGCAATTCCTCCCATCCATGAAATCACAGAACCAGTCCCAAAAATGAACAATCACTATAATGCCAAAACAAACACGAGAGCATGAGATACAAAGTGAAAGGGCAAAGGGAAAAGAGATCATTCTCAAACTTTAAAACAGAACTGTGGGACAGGCAGTGAAAAGTCAGAGTTCGGAGATGGAGGCCAGTCAACATCACTGAATTGTGGAGTGTGCACAAGGGGAATGAAGCATAAGAAGACTGGAAAGGGAGGAAGGGGCCAGTTGTGAAGGGCGTGATGGCAGCACCTCTGCTTTTTCTGGCTGTGTAGCCTGATGCCTCCCTTTTAATTCAGGCAAGGTTTGTGTTCAGGGTCTATGTGGTGAGACCACACACAGAACATGGGTTCTCATCAGACTGGGCTGGATGGGCTTGTGCCTGTGTTGTGGTTTGGAGGAGGGCTCCCATGCCAAGTCTTTCCCTCCCTCCACTGCTGGGCAGAACTCTGGCCAAAAGGTCATCGTTTCTAGCTTGGAGCAGAGTTTCCCACTCAGCCAGACCCCCTCACTTAATGTCCTGTTCCTTGGATTCTATAATCAAAGAACAAGGGAGTGCCTGACTCATCATGCTTCTGGGCTATACTGAAGGTGTGTCCTGATTTTATGAAAATGTAGCATAGATAAAAGTCCAAACTTTAAAAGAAAACAACAGTTTTTACTTTACAGATGAATTCATTACATAGGGCCCTTTAGATGAGCTGTTCCAGTTCTACCACACACACACACACACACACACACACACATACTCTCTCTCTCTCTCTCTCTCTCTGTAATCCTGGGTGTTCTTAGTTTGTAGATTATTAACTAATCGGTAGAGAATTGGGACTGGAGGAGTAAAGAGGGAAACTGAAGTATAACAGAACCTAGCACGAAGGGTCTCTATAACAGTGGTGTGTGCCAATGAGATCATAGTAGTAATTAACCAAAGGTCAGTGATCCTTGACTCTTCATGAATACAACTGTTGTACAAAGGAAGATGGACTTTGAGATACTGTGGGCTCCGGTGGCAGTGGCCTGTCCTTGCATAGAGAGTAATGGCTCATCCTTTCCTAGGCTGACCCCTTTCCTTTCTACTTTCTGTCTCATCAAAGAGCTGGACAACAATTTCCAAGGCATGACCCAACCCTGAAGACAGGCTTGGATGAATCTGTTAAATAATCCCTTCATCCCACAGCCAAGTACTCACTGTCCTATGCTGGACTGTCTTCTCACCCTCTGTTCTAGCTGTTGGGACAACTCACTGGCCAAGGGATGCCCTTCCTTGGATTTTAAAAAACAATCTCATGATTAGTGAATTCTATGAATTACTGAGTTTTAGAGATTCTCTGGGTACGGGAGGAAGGAAGGGTTGGCATGGAGGCCATTCCAAAGGAATCTGGAAATCAGGAAGCCAAGTACTTTGTCTACAAAGAGATAGCTGGTGGTACAATGGATAGAGCCCTGGGCCTGGAGTCAGGAAGACCTGAGTTCAAATTCAGCCTCAGCCCCTTACTGGTATTATGACCCTGGGCAAGACACTTCACCTCTCTCTGCTTCAGTTAGCAAGAGGGAGTGGAAGGAAGAGAGGGGAAGGAGAGAGAATGTTAGCACATACCTCCTAGGGTTGCTGGTGAGGATCAGTGCCTGGAACATAGGAAGTGCTTAATAAATGCTCCTTCCCCATCCCTTTCTTGCCCTTTCGTTCTTCCAGTGCAGTCAGGCCTGAAGTGAGGGTCTGCAAAGGGAAGTTCTATCCTAGGCTTTTTTGGGGGGAGGTGGGGGCAGGAGAAGAGGGAAAGAAGAGAAAGGAAATGAAGAGGAAGGAAAGTATCCTATGGCTTCACTACTTCTAAGTGTGTGGAAGTGGAAAGAAGCCAGCATTTATTAAGCACCTACTGTATGCTGGCCACTATGCTAAGCACTTTGCAAATATTATTTCATTTGTTGGATAGAAAACATTCTAGGCTGCAGAGGAGGGAAAAGCAGCCACTCTCATTCTTTTCTAAATCCTGCTACCAAACTTTTCATAGGTAGCTAGGTGGTGTAGTGGATAGAGCACAGGGCCTGGAGTCAGGAGGACCTTAATTCAAATCCAACCTCACATTTATTAGCTGTGTGACCCTGGAAAAGTCACTTAACTCTTTACCTCAGTTTTCTCATCTGTAAAATGAGCTGGAGAAGGAAATGGCAAACCACTTCAGTATCTTTGCCAAGAAAACCCTAAAAGGGATAATGCAGAGTCAGACATGACTGAACAACAACTGAAAATGGTGGGGGGGGGGGGGCAGGGAATCTTAGAAACCATCCTGCTCCAGCCTCCTCAGTTTTCAGATAAGAAAACCAAGGCTCAGAGTGGTGAGGGGACTTGCCCCAGATCCCACAGGTAATAAATGGCCAAGGAGGGATTTGAATGCAGGTGGTCTGTCTCCAAACCCAGTGTTCTTTCCACTATACTATGATGCCTCACTTTGTTTCAGATAAGCTTATTTTAAGTAGTTTTCATCATTCATAAGGTAAACTCATTTCTGTTTCACCCAGCCCCTGTCTCCTTGTAACCAGGCTCTGCTTATTTCAGGTGATGGGGACAGGGATCATGGGTTGGGATTGTACCTCAGGAGAAGTGTCCTAATATGACTTCCTCAAAGAGCAACACTCCCATACGCACATTAGATTTGCTGGCATTGGCTACATCTTGTATGACTTAACAGTTCCAAGCATGGGAAGGAACCATTCCAGGCAGTGCGCTGGGGAGGATTACTAGGTACTATTGATATCAAAAGGTTTTAAGTCAGCTGACGCTCTTCTTTCTCTGCCTTTCAGGTGAATCTACAAAATCTGGAGACCGAAGTGGCTACAGCAGCCCAGGTTCCCCAGGGACTCCTGGCAGCCGGTCCCGTACACCCTCTCTGCCCACACCCCCCACCAGGGAGCCTAAAAAGGTGGCAGTGGTCCGTACGCCACCCAAGTCCCCGTCGTCAGCTAAGAGTCGCCTTCAGACTTCTACCGTCCCCATGCCAGACTTGAAAAATGTCAGGTCCAAGATTGGGTCCACTGAAAACTTAAAACATCAACCAGGAGGTGGGAAGGTAAGGACCATAGTGCATTTCTCTTGGGTAGTTTTCCAGGCCCCATTGGAAGAATGGACTTTCAGGGTTATTAATAGTGCTCTTTTAACATGGAGAAGGGATGGGTACAGGACCTTCTCAGCCAACCACAGACCCGGCAACTTCAAAGCTGGCTTTTCCCTTTCTGTCTACTAGGTTCCAGGACTGTTCCCAAGCCTTTCTTCTCTGATCGCCTGACTGTTATAACCATTTCTGTGATGAACAACCAGGAAAGTTGGTTGAGCTGTGTTATCATGAAATTTCCTGATACCCTCTAGGAAGGGTTATAGGTAATACTGATAAGTTGAGTGCTGTTCTCCACAGAAAGTAATGGCGTCACTAGAGGATCCACTGAGACTCCTGCTAGTATGATCATTTTGATGTTATAAGAGAAACCAGCAGTTTATCTTTGGGTCCCTCTAAGTCAGGAGGTTCGTAGTGTGTGGTGGTCCACAGGAGTTCCTTAGCTTGCCTGGGACCTGATCTCCTGTTCATAATGTAATAACTTGATTCCTGGCAGGCATTAATAATTGACTTAACAGTAGTTGTGTTCAAACCCTGACATTACCTCATGGTTGTATCATCTAAAATAGCCCTGTTCTTCTCCATTTTGGTGAGTTCTGGAGTCGTGAGGTTTTTGTACAGAGGTCAGCAGGATAAATTGATCCCTAAGGAGCTGAACCCCAGGCCTGATGTTTATGTAGCCATGTGACCACCATGGTCAAGTATCCATGTGTCTCTGAACCCCTGGTTTCCTCTTCTCTAAAAGAGGATCACAGTTGCCTACCTGACAGGGTTGTTGTGAGGAAAGATTTTTGCAAAACCTTTAGGGTACTAAAGGAATGTAAGTCATTTTGATTTTATTATAATTCCACTGGTTGGATTCTAGACCAAAGAGGGAAAAGAAAATGTGGAAGGTAGAAGTGGCAGTGGGGCATTCCATTTTACCTACCTGGATGTGGGTAGAAGCATCTCTATCAGAGGAGAGCTGGGAATTAGAATGACAGCTGCCCAAACCTGGGCTTAATCACATGGGTTTGGCATGGACCTGGTGACCAGCCAGCCAACGTCTAGACCAGTAAAATGAGTAAGATACTTAGACAAACTGTGAACCCTACACCTCTGTGCCCGATACAGTTTCCCAAAGGGTCTTTCTTCATCTTTTTCAGAGATGTTTGTGTTAGCCCCAGGTCAGACACTTCATCTCTGATCAGACAGAATTTCTGATTGTGTCATTGTTTTCTCTGTGACCCTCAACTTTTATCCCCTACATAGTCACACAGTCCTTCTAATTATTGGTCAAGAAGATTGCCTACCACAAGATGGCCTGACAGCAGGCAGCCCCTGAGGGAGCAGGCCTCTCAGGCCCATTCATCTCAGCCTTTTGGACTTGAGGAAGACTTCCTGCCCTTCCCAGAGCTCTTTTAAAAAGGTTGTCCACACATAAATAATGACTAGCCGTGTAACCTTGAGCAAGTTACTTAACCCCAATTGCTTATTTAAAAAAAAAAAAAGGTTGTCGATCTCTGGTTTTATTGAGAGTCACTCCTACACTATTAGGTCATTGCCTCTCCAGTAACAAGGATCAAGATGCTCAGGGTTTTTATCTTGAGGCCTGTATTTGGCTTTCTCCCAGCCTCTGAAAAATTGGGTGAAGTCTGTGATCTCACAGAGAAGAAGGGAGATGGGACCCAGACCTAGCGGGGCCTCTGGATGGGACAATGGACTGAATGCCGGACTAGGAGCCAGAAAGTTCTGAGTCGGCATCCTGTCTTGGGTACTTCCTCCCTCGTGACCCCAGGCTAAGTCCCTCAACCTCTCTTCCAGCCTCAGTTTCCCCAATTGTAAAATGAGGATAATAATAGCACCTACCTCACAGGGCTGTTGTGAGGATCAAATAAGACATAAGGTTTGTGAAGTGTATTGAGCGCTCAGGGCTGCTCCCCCGCTCCCATGAAGCTCCTCCAGTGTCGCCAGTGGTGCTCCCTCCGCAGCCTCCTCTTAGGCCTCTGCTCCTGTCTCGCTCCCAAGGTCTCATCACTTTTATCAATGTGACTGAGCAAAAGCAAAGCCTCTTCTAATACCTCCACACCTCCTGTTAAAAAGAAGTGCCTCCCTGCGCCTTTCTATTAAGAACAGTGCTATGCCTGCTGATGGTGAGGAGGAGGAGGAGGTGATGGCAGAGGAAGAGGAGAAGGGTGAGGGAATAATAGCAGCCAGTCACCTGACTCAGTGCAAGGGAAGTAGGAAAGGTCTCAGTCTCTGGAGTCTGTGCGTGGGGAGGCGACGCACAAATATACACTTGCCTCCCTGCCACATTGCAAAACTGGCTCCCCTAAACACCTTTGGAGCGTGGGCCTCTTGTTGGGCAGGAACCAGAGAATCACATAGGAATAATAATTTTTAAAAACCAATTCTCAGACTCCTCCTCAGTTACCCCTTTTGTCCAAAATTCCCCAGCCTTAATTAAAATGAAAAGGCACCATTCCTCAATACGGTGCTTTCCCTGTCTATTTTGGCTTTTGGTTTTTTTATTGGAAACAAATGCTCTGCCCTGGCTTCCTTCTCTCCTTGTCTGTTTTCTCTGGTCCTTGTTGAAACACCAGGCAAAAACAAGTGACCTAGTTTGTGGTCAAGACCAGACACAGCCCTAAGGGCTTTACTGTCAAAGAACCCTTTGGCAGCTCAGTGGAGACTCCTGTGAGATGTGGTGTTTTGGTCCTTATCACTCTGTTTACTGGCTCTTTAAAATTCAAAGCATGAAAATCTATCTCAGAACTCCTGGGAGTCTTAATTCTTTGAGTACTACCTAGGTACCCAGATTGCAACCACCTGCTTTCCCTTCCCAATCGTATTGACAAGAACTTTTGTTTCTGATCAGCCCACAGAATTTTTCCTCACAGACCTTGGGTATCTTAGAGGCCTACTTAGAAGATCTGGCCAACATTCGCTTAATTCTCTCACCCGCCATCAGCTAAGAGCAGCTGCATGGCCTCTGAAGCCACAAAAGGAAAAAAACCTTGCGTCGGTCACCCTCGAGGAAGGAGGGGGCCAAGCTCTCCCACTGAGAGCTTCCCTCTGCAGTCCCAGTTCTCGGCCTGTGGGTGGCAGACTTGGGCTCCGTGCTGACAGTGATAGAAAATCCTGAGATGCAAGAATCTCCAGAGTGAGGAATAATCCCATCCCATTATGGCGTCTGAATTCTCTGGACCAGTTGCACCTGGGAGACGGAACATGTTATGTGTGGTTACCACCTGAAGTCTTAAAAGAGACTAGAGAGAGACGGCCAGATGGCGCAGGGAATAGAGACTGGCCCTGGAGTCAGGAGGACCTCAGTTCAAATTTGGGCTCAGACACAACACAAAACTAGCCATGTAACCCTGGACAAGTCACTTAACCCCAACTGCCCTGCATTCCCCCTCCGAGAGAGAGAGAGAGAGAGAGAGAGAGAGAGAGAGAGAGAGAGAGAGAGAGAGAGAGACATGGTTTCTGAATTGATATTTGAAGAAAGACTGATGATATTTCTCTTCCATTTTAGTCTAAAACTTTCAGATTTGTAAATTTGTAAATGCTTTCTTTATATTTCTTAAAGGGAGTGGAGAGTTTGATCCACTTTCATAACATGAACTTCCTGAAGGCAGAATCAGGATTCCAACTATTTTCCCAAAGGAACAATTAACTAGTCATTCCCAGGATTCCTTTAGAATTGGAAGGAGACGGCTTTAAGACAGATGGAAGTCCGAGATGGGTAACAGGTCTGCTCTAACGGCCTCTCCCAGAATCTACATCTCCCCCGTCGAGGTTCTAGTGGGTACTCTGAGGGGTTAGGCTGGCTTTTTCTCTGTTGCTGTTGGTTTGAGCCTCCCCATTGGTAGGGGTCAGTAACTAGCACACCAGTCCCATTTAACCACTTAACCATCTGATAGTTTTTTCATAGAGCTATTCACTTCAAAGATATAGCAAGAACATTTATATAAGCATTTCTCTCAATACCTCGGGGGCATATTCTCCCTTAAGCCACTTTGGTCTCTAAGGACAGTAGGCTCAAAATTTAGTTCTCTGTCTATATTGAATTGGTCTTATCAAATTCATGTCCAAAGTTGGCATCCCTGCCACATGAGTCAGCTTTTCCTAGTGTGGGATTTAGACATTGCTCCTTGTTCCTTGGGGGATAAGTGCTTCACTGGCTGAAAAAAAAATGACCTGGAATGCCCAACATGCCCTCACACCCTCAGTGTCATGAAGGCTTCTCTCCTTCCACTTGCCACAGAAAAAGACAGATGAAAAAGTAAAGGATGAAGCCATATGGACTCAGAGAGGGAGAAATCCCAAAGGCCTTTCTCCATTTAGACCATGTTGTCTCACTGGATGCCATGTTTCATGAAGAGACTCTATGAGGAAGTGGTCAGAAGGGACAGGCCTTTCTGAAAGCCCTTTTAGCCAGAGAGGCCCCCCTCCACCGTGTCATTAGCTGAAAGGAAGCAGTGACAGAATGTTCACACAGGCTTCGGAGTCTCCCTCCTTACCCAGCAGCAAGCTCTGTTAACATTCTGTATGTGGAGAGGACACAGAGGCTGAAAGAGTCAAGGGGGCCGGCACATGAGTTGGACGACCGACCCCCTCCCACCCCCACCCCCCATGACAGATTTATCAATTTTCAGCAAAAGTTTGGCCAGGCCAAATCAATTCACAGATAACCACGATGGTTTAGCAGAATATACAGATGACAGATCTCTAGCTAGTGGTTAATGAGAAGGTAGAGACGGGCTGATATCAAAAGAAAGGGCTGGATTTAGAGTTAGAAGCCCTGGGCCTGAAGCTTGCCATTGATTGCCCAAGTGTCATTTCATGTTTCTGGGCCTCAGTTTCCTCACCTGAAAAATGACCATCTTTGGTAAGAAGGAGAAATGCCCCTGGAGGCAGCTCAAGTGCTGGGCCTGGAGTCAGACACTTCTGGCTGTTTGATCCTTTGCAAGCCACTTAACCTCTGTCTGCCTCAGTGCCCTCCACTTATAAAGTGGTGACAATAATAGCACTTTAATCAGACTGTTGTGAGGATCCAGGGAGGTAATATTTGTAAAAGTGCTTTGCACGGTGCCTGGTACATCCCGGGTGCTTAATAAAGGTTTATTCCCTTCTCAGAAAGGAGGGAAGGAAGACGAAATGGACAAAGAGAAGAGGAATGTTGAGGTGGGAAGGAGGAAAGTAGAAGGAACTAACATGGAATAGCTTTGATATTCTTAGTATTGTAGGAGGTGAAGTCATCTGTCAAGAGTGAAAAGGGAGAGAGATGGAATCTGGGGAATGGAAGAAGTAGAGAGGAGGTTTGGAACAGCCATTAAGGGGAATGTGATGGGAAGTCAACAAGAAATCCTGTGATTATATTATGAAGGACAAGCCAAGAGGCTGCTAGACTTAATTAAATTTTAATAAAAAGTAAATAGTTCTATTAGTTAATAGAATTAAACTCATAGGTTTTAGGCTTGCAGACTTTCAGGATTGCCGGATAGCTTTGAAGGCTATCCAGTTGAGGTTGGATAGCATGTATCTGTGGTGGAGCCATTTGAAATAGTTCCATTAGTTATGTGAGCCATGTCCAGCAGCCCAGGGCTGGGACTGGACCAAGAACGTAACTCAAGGTTGGAGACTGGACTGGCTGGCCTGATGGATGTTGGTGGGGTGAGGGAATCTTGGGTGTTGGCCAGAATGTTATTGAAATGGCTGATCATAGAGTGAAATGAGGTGAGGAGGCAGGTGAAGACAGGAAGGAGTTGAAGGACAATACGAACAGGAAGTCTTGATAAAGACTTGATAAATAAAAGGTTGTAGAACAGAGAGGGAGAGAGTGGGGAGGAGCTGTGGGGTCATAGAAGGGAATCTCAGAGTTCCAAACATGGGAGGTAGAGCAGAGGATGTCCAAGATGTGTCTGCACCGAGAAGTGACTGGAGTGGAATAAAGGTGAAGAAGGGCATCAGAGCTGGAGAGCTTGAATCATTTCTGAACCATCATTGTTATGTGTTCGTATTAGCTGATTTGTTAACGTGAATGTTAGTCACCAGAGGATGAGGAAAAGACCTTCAGAAGACTTTTGAAAATTACTAACAGCAATCAGAGGCTGCAACACACATTATTAACGGATGAACAGATTAAGAAATAGATTAACATCTTATTCATGTTCATCATAGATGAACAGATTAAAGAAATGAGTGAGCAAAAAAAGGTGGGCACAGGGAGAGAGCAAAGGCTAACTGAAGTGACCATGTGTGCACTGTCTGCTGCTGACTGGACCTCTGGTCGTCGACTGCTGTAAAGAACTGGGCAGGAGCTGCACAGGAGGGGCCAGCGTGGGATAGGCAGAGGAGATCCATTTGAGTTTATTGAGTACTTGGTTGCAATATCCTAGCAATCCACAAGATGGCGACGTTACTCCATGAAAGTTTCCCTCTATGGGTGTGTCTGCACCTTCTCCAGTCTTTCTGTTCTCTCTTTGTCCATCACTCTCTTTGTCTTTCTCTTCCCCCATCAACTTCCTTTTCTCTCCCTCCTTTAATTCACTATGATATTAAATTGAGTTATAGTTTTCATGATTAATTTATTAATTAAAGCTTTCCCCACGCCTGCCTATAATAAAAAAAAAAAAAAACGAGAGATAAGCAGGACATTTTGTGTTTTCTTCTAAAGAAAGTTCACGAAAGCTGTTTGCCTGGGGTGCTCGTTTTTGAGGGGCATTGGGGGGGGTTAGTACTTAGGTAGCCCTCAGATTTTTGGGGGGAGGGCAATTGGGGTTAAGAGGCTTGCCCAAGTTTGGGCATGGCTAGTTTTTGTGTTAAGTGTCTGAGGCAGGATTTGAACTCAGGTCCTCCTGACTCCAGGGCCTGTGCTCTATTCACTGCGCCACCTAGCTGCCTCTTAAGATAATTTTTAATGAATCAATTGCCCTAGTTTTTATTTTAAAAAAAGACTTCCAACTAATGCTTTCATAAACCTCAGTTGTATATGTCAGCTCCCATCCCCCTTACCTCTCCTCTCCTCCTCTGCCCAGGTCCTCAACCCTCTTGTAGCTATGAAGAGCTTCATTGGAAAGACAGGGCAGTCATCAAAATACCATTTCATGATAGGAAAAAGAGGTAGAGAGGACAATAGTCTATCTCTCACAAGCACTAGAGGCTCAGAGCTTTGGTTTTTTAGACCCTCTGGTTATACTTCACTTTGTTTAAGTTCCTAAATATATAAATTGAGTTTTTGGTTACATAACTCATTTTCAAGTTACCTGGGGAAATTTCTTTTTAAAGGAACCTTGCTGGGAAATCCTTTCAAAAAGCAAATAATGTTTTGGTAAAAGTTGGTAAAATGTTGGTAGCTTTTAGCAAATTGGGGTTTTGTCTAATGAATTAGCCTAAATTGAGGTGTACCTGTGGTGAGAGAAAGATCTCTTTTCTGTTTCAGCTTTAGTTCCAAGCATAATCTATCCCTGTTAGGTCACTTATAACTGCTGAGAACGTCTTTGGTTTTGACAGGACAAGATTTTGGCAGGTAACATTGACTGATTGTGTTGAGGTTGAGTTATTTCGTGCCCTACTCTCCGTGAGGCTGTTTGGGGGTATTTTGGCAGAGATATTGGAGTGGTTTGCCATTTTCCTTCTCCAATTCATTTCACAGATGAGGAAATTAAGGCAAACAGGGTTAAGTGACTTGCCGGGGGTCACACAGCTAATAAATTTCTAAGGCTGGATTTGAACTCAGGTCCTCCTGACTTCAGACCCAGTGCTCTATCCACTGAGCCTCCTAGCTGCCCTTGACTGGCAGTGGTTTTTTACTAAAGACACATATGAACATGTGCACAATTATAGAAGTTTAATGTAACCTACTAGCCCAAGGTTTTACCTTGCTGCCAAATGATTTTGAAAATCATTAATAGTGATCAAAGGCAGCAACACATTACTAATGGGATTATGAAAGATGAACAGATTAAAGAAATATGGAACAAAAAAAGATGGGCACATGAAGAGAGCCAGGGATGACTGAGCTTATCAACCTATGTTGAGAAAGTGAAGCAGTCTACTGTTGGTTGGACCTTCTGTGGTCAGCTGGTAAGAGAGACTAGATGAGAGCTAGCAAGGAGATTTAATACCCCTGGGGTAAATGGGGTCAGGGTGAGAGCAGAGGTGGGAAGAGGGGTCATGATTCTACCTCTAACAATCATAGATATACATAGAATTCTAGTCCTAGAAGTAGCCAGATCAGTCTGACATGTGTTTTACCTCCTCATTTCATGGTTCCCCCATCCCAATGTCTCTCCTGCTCCCAAGGTAGAGAGTCTCCCTTAACAAAGGAGAATTCTTAGGGAGATGCAAGATTGGAAGGGAAAGTCTAGTCCAGGCTAAAGTAGCCCTGAGAGATCTGGACTGAGATCTAAACCAGAAGAAGCAAGATCCAGGCCAGGGGCCAGAATTAGTGAGATTTCATCAGTAGGGAGATAGGCTGGACTAGGATGGCTAGAATTCCAAGACTGGACAAACCCCCTGGAGAAAAACAGGCCATTTCAGCAGCAGATATTATCACAAAGTCCAAGCAAGCAGTCGGTGAGCATCAGGCAAGTCTCACACTGCACACAGATGGACATCTTGACAGGTGGAGTTCAGTTAGGCTAGGCAGCAATAAGCAAAATTCTAAATAAGCAGGCAGTCATAGAACCTTGTAATCTTAAAGCTGAAAAGGACCTCAGAAGTTTTGCAGTCCAGCCCACACACAGCAGGAATTCCCTTCAGAACATCCCTGACAAGTTAGTCATAGAGCTTATCCTGGAAAATCTCCAGTGATAAGAGAACTCACTTCCTCCCAAGGTAAGACCATTCTGCATTTAGATAGCTCATTCCATCATGAAAATTCCTTAAGCTTAAGACTTCGTTTTCTCTAATTCATTTGTTGCCCTACTTTATTCACTCTGTAAATTCAGAAGTCTATTTTTAAAACTGACATGCCTGTCACTTATAAATAAAAAATCAATCCCACGTTAAAATATTTTTTTTCATCTAGAATACCTGAAAGTCTGAGGGTGGCATAAATAGGAAGATGTGGTAGGAAGATAATAAGCACTGAAATAGGAGCCAGGAGCCAGTTCAAATCCTTGCTCTGCAAACTAACTGTAGGTATGACCTTGTACCTAAAATGGAGGTGGTTGGAGTAAATGGTCTCTAGTAGCACTTCTTATGCACTTCTATGAATCTAGAATCAGCTGCTTGACTACAAAAGTGAGTACGTGAACATCTGTTCTTGAAAATTCTTCTTGCCAGGCTGTATTGATGTTAGTATAGACCTCCTAATGGTTAAAGTTATCCAAAAATAGAACACTAGGCTACTTTGGAAGGTAGTGGCTCCCACACTCCCCCTTCCCCATCCAGGAGAAGTCTTGGGAAAATGTCAGGTATGTTGTTGCTGAATGGGTGGAGGAAGAGGGTCTTGTTTCAGGCCTGGGTTGGGCAAGATTGCCACTGTGGATCTGTGCTCTGTGATTCTGTAATTTGACGCTGGCCAAGAATAAAGAGCTGGGTTTTAATTTGGGTGTGTTAAGGAATACTATTTTTATAGCAAAAGGATGTCAGTCTGCTCAGTTTGGCTAGGTAAAGAGAAAGATAGAAGTATTGAGGATAGGTTCAGAAGGGAGGTGCGCTGTAGTCAGAGACGCAAGACCGAGGCTGAAAGTCAGGAAATCTGGGTCCTACTAACTTATCTCCAGCCCCATGACCTTGGGCAAGCCATTTATTCTCCCTTCCTCTTTCGCATGAAGGGGCTAGACTAGATAATACCTAAACTCCTAAGATCGTTCTGATATTCTGTGATTCCATGATAAGAATGAGTTCAGTAAGAACATATGGTCTCTGTTGATCAGTTGATCACTTGTGTCTGACTCTTGGTGACCCCATGGACCATAGCACAGCCAGTGCTGTCTGTGGGGTTTTCTTGGCAAAGATCCTGGAGTGGTTTGCCATTTCCTTCTCCAGAATGCATGGTTAGTACTCCTCAACAATCAGTCTAATTTGAGGTTATAGTAAAAGCTCCATTTTGTCTCCTTGTGTTGCAAGCTGGTTTCTTTTCAGCGTTAAATGAGAGGGGTTGATGGTTTCATGGTGCACAGTGAGACATATTTTTTTGGACATGGTCAATGCAGGAATTTGTTCTGTTTGACCATGTATATTTGTTATAAGAGTTCTGTGCCCCCCCCCTTTTTCCTTTTCTAATAGTGGGGAGAAAGAAAATAAATTTGTATTAAGTTAAAAAAAATTAATGAAAAAATGAGTATCTCTAAGAAGACAATGGGACAGTTTATCCCCAAAGAAAAGGTATGAGAATGTAGTTCCCTCCCTCCCAACTGCAGTCTCAAATTTGGAACGCTGTATAAAATGTCAGTGTTAGTGGATGTGTCATTTTTGATGAACTTAAAGAAAATCTTTTAAATTCTTTATTAAAAGGATCTACCTCTGGGTGGGATATGGGACAGCAACAGGATGGAATATATAGGCAATGTAAAAACAAAACAGAACAGTATTTTTAAGAGGGCAGTGAAGAGATGCATGGTGGGTGGGAGCAGGCATAACTCTTAGCTAATAAAGGATTGCATTACAAAGCAAAAAACATGTGTATATGTGTGTGTGCATGTATTTGATGTTGAACTATGCCCATCCCCAACTTTCTCCCCCCATCCCCAGTCTGTCCCAGCTTCATCTATGCAGTATAATTCAGCTCTTGGGCTCTGCCTCCAACAACAGCATCACAGCAGATTTTGCCTAGATCTTGATTGTCTCTAAGGAATTAAGGGTAAGACTCGGTGCCTGTGGTTTAAAGCTCTCCTGGGTTTTCTGTAGCCCTGTTATCTCCAAGCACCCATTTCATGGCCAGCATCAGTGACCCCACACAAATAGTATGGTGGGAGAGCACAGAACATGGAGTCAGAAGAACTCTGTGCTTATGGATGTCTCGGATAATGGCAAAGATGACATACCCGTCTAATTTGTAAATGGAAAAAAGCTTGGAGGGACAGTTAACACGTTGGATGACAGAATCAGGATACAAGAAAGATGAATGAGCTGAATTCAACAAAGTAAATTCAGTTTAATAGGGTTAACTTAACCCACTTCACTTGGAGTCAAAAGTCTACTGACAAAGGACCAGGTCTGGAAATCAGGAAACCTGAATCCCTATTCCAGTCAGTAGGAAGCAGATGTGAGTCAGCAGAAGGACCATTGACTAGAACCAGAGTCCCTGCCTTTGAATTCTAGTCATTAGTCTTCTCCAGGGCTCAGTTTCCTTATTTGTAAAAGGAGAAAGCTGGACTAGTTGGACTTTCAGGTCTATTCTGATTTTCAGTAAGAGACCTCATTGTAAGTTACAAAGAAACAGGGTTAGGCTCTGAAATTTTCTCTGTTAGGAAAATTTCCTGATAATTAGAACCATCCCAAAAAGTGAGTAAACTGCCTTAGGAGTCAATGAGTTCCTCTCACAAAATGCTGGTGAATGTTTAACAACTAGCTCTCCAGAAAGAAATGGGGGGAAAGTATGTAGGGAACACTTTAAAGTTTAGTCTGCATTTGTTAACATTTTTCCCATCAATTTCTTAAGTCTCGGCAGTCAACAGAACAATAGTCAAGCCCCGATTTGTAGCATTTGCTTATTTCCAAGGTGCGAATGCTCACTCTGAAATTTAACAGCCAGCTCTCTTGGGGTCGTTTGAGCTGGCTCCAGCACAGCCCTTGTTGCCCTCCACCAAAGGCCTTGAAGCAAAGGCTGCATATACATGTTGGAGACATGGTAAAGAAGATTCCTGTTAAGGTACAAAATGGACTAGGCAGCTTCTGATGTTGTCTTGGTCACAGCTGGTGAATTCAGAAAATTCCCAGAGTCTGACAAATGGAATGTGCACCGCATAGTCTACTTGCTTAGACTTTATTTAAGGATACACGGATGTAGAAGTCAGCAGTCTCCAAACGGATCTAAGTAAGCTGTACCCATAGAACCCTCTCAGACCCCTAAGATGCCCCATCCAGACCTGGGGGTTTGTTCTATACAAGAAAAGTCTTCTCTCCTGGGTGAGAGAATGTGTGTGGCTACGTGGGGAGGCTAGACCAAGAATCACAGGGCAAAGAGGACCTGGACCAAGTTCAATCCTGTGCCAGAGGCATTTACCCTGAGGTCAGGCCCAGGTGGTCTGTGCAGGCCTGGAGATAGCGGGAGCTTCCACCTACTTGCACAACTGATGTTCCTTCCAATCCTGAGGTTCTGTGATTCCATCGGTGCCCTAATTCTGCTGCTTATGAGTCATTTGGCCCTGAATGAGTCCCTTAAATCTCTGTTAGCCTCCATTTACATTTATGTAAAATGGCTATCCACAGAGTACTTGTGAGGAAAACTCTTTTAAGAGTTTGGTCCTTTAATAGTTTACCTGTCAGATCTGTGGAGAGGGAAAGACTTCATGACCAGACAAGAACTGGAGAGCACTATAAAATGCAAAATGGAGCCAATGTAACCAAGATCAAGAGGGAGGTGGGAAATTGGGAAAGAATTTTTACAACCTATGTCTCTGATAAAGGCCTTGTTTCTAAAATATACAGAGAATTGAGTCAAGTCTATAAGAATACAAGTCATTCCCCAATTGATAAATGGTCGAAGGATATGAACAGGCAGTTTTCAGAGGAAAACATTAAAGTTATCCATAAGCATATGAGGAAATGCTCTAAATCACTATTGATTAGAGAAATGCAAATCAAAACAACTCTGAGGTACCACATCTCTCCAGTCAGATTGGCTAAGATGACAAAACAGGAAAATGACAAGTGCTGGAGAGGATGTGGGCAAATTGGAACACTAATGCATTGCTGGTGGAGTTGTGAACTTATCCAACCATTCTGGAAAGCAATCTGGAATTATGCCCAAAGGGCTATAAATAATTTCATACCCTTTGACCCAGCAATACCACTTCTAGGGTTATATCCCTAAGAGATCATAGAAGTGGGAGGAAGACCCATATGTACAAAAATATTTATAGCAGCTCTTTTTGTGGTTGCAAAGAATTGGAAATTAATGGGGTGCCCATCCATTGGGGAATGGCTAAACAAGTTGTGGTATATGAACGTAATGGAATATTATTGTGCTATAAGAAACGAGGAGCAGACAACTTCACATTTACCTGGAGAGATTTATACAAACTGATGCTGAGTGAGAAGAGTAGAACCAGGAGAAATTTGTATACAATCACAGACACAACATATGTGTGATGATCAACTATGACAGATTGGACTCTTCTCAGCAATGCAGTGATATAAGTCAATCCAGAAAGCCTCGTGATGGAGATAGATGTCTACATCCAGAGAAAGAACTAGAAAGAACTGAGCTTGAATCCTGATGGAAGCAAACTACTTGATCTTTTTCTTTTCATTGTTTGGTTTTATTTCCTCTTGACCATTTTTCATTCCATCTAGTACAATGCGCCTTTGTAACTTGACTAATGTCTAATGTGAAAGTATTTGCAGATCCTGTACTGGACTACATGCCGTTGTGGGGGGTGAGGGGAGGGAGGGAAGGGAAATTTGATACTCAAGGAACTATGAATTAAATCCTATAAACTAAAAATTAATTAATTTTTAAAAAAGAGTATGGTCCTTCCATTCCTAAATCTATGGTACCGTAATCCGTATGTATGTATCTATGTGTACTTTGGGGGGAAGAGGTAGAAGGCAAGGGGTAAGCTTATGGGGGTGAAAAAGAAAGGAAAGAAGGCGTAGGGGAAATAAATCCATTTCTTTAAGAATACTCAAGGGATAGAAAACGGAGAAGGAGTTCTACATTAATACTACGATGGGAAGGAAACTTCTTTTTTCCTGAGAAAGTTTCACAGCTCTGTCTGTCTTCTCAAATGGATGTCTTTTGCTTTCTGTACATCAGGTCCTTGCCATTTAAATTCCATCCTGTTGGTTTTATCTAAAGCAATAATGATAATAAGGCAGGTTTCTCTGTATGGGATGGGACTTTGGAACAGGGGCAGGTTTTAGAGTCAGAGGGTCCTAGCTATACCATTCACTATCTGGGTAACCTTAGAGGAGTCCCTTTATATCTCCAGGCTTTAGTTTCTTCATCTGAAGAGTGAAGGTGTTCTAGCTCTAAATCTATATAATCACTTGTCTGTGTGTACATTTCTGAAAAGTTGTGTATAAAATGAATCCCAGTTTCAGTATATAAGATCTTGCCATTTCATGGAACCCTTTTTCACAGCCCTCATGATTGCTCACCCCTCGAAAACATATCTGACTTTGTAAATTCAGATTTTCACCTATTACTTTTTTTTCTTAAAGTGAAGTCCCCCTTTCTTGAAGTCTCCGGCGATGAATGTCTTTACAGGATGGCTCCTCCAGGGATGAGGAGGATGAGGAGGACTTAGCGCCTCTAACCACTTATTTGCTGTGTATGCTTTTCCAGGTTGTCATTAGAAGCATGGAGGGACACTGTCTTTCAAAGATTTTTCCTCCTAGGCATCTCCTGTGGGATCGGACCAAGATCTCTTTGGTGGATCCAGAAGAAGTAGGCTGGGCAGTGCCCACTGTCAGAGAAATAACAGTCTCTGGTCCCGTGGGGGCCACCTCCAGCTGGGCCTTGTGGCAGCAGCAGCCACTGCCACCTCTCCTTGTTCCCAGTGTTGGGAGATCTGAGTACTGTAGGGCAGAGGGGCTCCATGCCTGGGTGCTGTGTGACTCATCTTCTTTTCTGGCTATCAAAGGTGCAGATATTTAATAAGAAGCTGGATCTTAGCAACGTCCAGTCCAAGTGTGGCTCAAAGGATAATATCAAACACGTCCCAGGAGGAGGCAGTGTGAGTACCTGCACCCCTTCAGTGCACCCTACTGTGATTTATTAGACGTAGCATGAATCTCTACATGCCTGTGTCTGTGAGACTTAAAGAAGAGAAAGTTTTCTTGACATTCAAATTCCTGGCTCCTCAGCCATTTCTGACAAAGGGGGTTCCAGGGTGGTGCAAACACTGCATTTGGAGTCAAAGAAACCGAATTCAAGTCCTGGACTTGCCACATCCTGGCAAGTCACCTAAAGCTACTCTGGGCCTCAATTTCCTCAACTGTAAATAAGAGGGTTGAGACTAGATGGCCTGTAAGGTCCCTTCCAACTCTGAAGCTGTGACCCTGTGATTCCTTGACCCCATCTTCATGCCCACTGCTCCTAGAAATGTGGGTTTCCTCTCACACATACAAGGAGCAGGGGGACTGCTATGATGGTAGCTAAGACAGATGAGGCAAAGAGGTACTTGGGGTCATCTGTATAGAAAGAAAGTTCAACTCTCAAAGTATAATTAAGAAACTTCCAGCAGACCCCTGGAAAAACAGTCATTACTGTAAATTGTTACACCATTGCCCAAGGATGTTGGGATAAGAGGGTTGGAAAATCCTGGTACCTCATCTGGCCCATGAACTGCATTAGTTAACCAGAGGAATTTAAGCCCGAGTGTCCTTCAGCAACCCCGGGGGCACTTGGCAAATATTCACTGATGATGTCAAGAACTATTTAATTTCTCACCCGTGGAGCTCCTCTCTGAAGCTCATCATAGAGCAGTTTCCAAGGAACTAGCTCAAGTAGGGGCCCCAGGGGTGCTGCTCGGGCCCAGGCCCTGCTGCCATCAGTCAGTCCTAAGGAGGAGGGATTTTTTTCCCATTCTTCTTGAGGATTAACTACAGTAAGAGCTGTAGTGGTGGGAAGGGCAGATCCCTTTGTCAGATTTAGCATTTGGATGAGGAGCCACTGGAATTTCAGTTTGCCCCATGGTATCAGCCATGTCTCATGCTTTGGATGGGGCAGGCACAAGTCGCTTGTTCCCTTGGCATAAGCAAAGACCAGCTGTCGGCCAGCTTTGGCCTCTTCCCGCTTTTGCAAGGAGAGAAGAGGCATCTGGGGCCAGCCAGGCCTATGCCAAGGCCAGTTCTTCTCCTTCACTGGTGGGAAGAGTATATGGGGAGCATCAAGAAAGCCAAAGCCTTCAGATATAGCTTTTGAGAGATGAGTGTGGAAGCCCTGCTTGGGGGCCCATGGCCAGCTTCCCGAGAGGACCACCACAAGGCTAACATCCTTATTTCTGATTGGTCTTTGGGTGGCACTGTTGCCACAAACTTTGAAAGCATACCTGCTCTCCTTCAACCCCATCCAGGCCCTGGGACTGCCACCTAGTTAATGATCCGTCCACAAATATCTAAGTGCACCAAGGGAGTCTTGCTATTTAAAAAAAAACAAAACCCTTTTGGGAAAAAGCAATAGCAACTTCCTCCTTATTTATCCGGTTTGGGACTTTTTCATCTTGTTTTGCAGGCTTACTGCCTGTGCAGCCTGGGGGCCTTGGTTTTCTTATCTGGAAACTGAGGGAGTTAGGCAAGAGGATCTCTAAGGATCGTTCCAGCTCTGAATTCATGCACCTATATGAATGTCAGCTACTGTTATCTTCCTCATTCTGGGTCACGCATGTCAGGTTTTCCTAAAGAAAGGCATGCCTGTACATTGCAGACGTTACCGATATGATCACCATGATCTATCGTCTGGGAGGCCCAGCCTCCCAGGCCTATTTCTCTCCTAAGAACTCTCATCTGTACTGTAGGGCAGCATAGAGTATTGATTGGGCTACCGATATCCTGCCCTGCACAGCCTCATGCCGACTTCCTGCTGTTAAACCTTCTTGTTGCCAAAATGCTCACCCTACCACCTTGCAGCTATTGCATGGCGTTGTTGCTAACCTTTCTCACCAGTATCTGTTGTCACCTCTCAGCCACTCCCTTCTTTACATCCCCCTCGACCTCTGCTGCTCAATAAGAAGAATGTGCAAAAAAAAAAAAACATCGCAAATCCATGATGATGGACTCCAGTGTATTATGCTTTGGGCTTTTAGTTTCAGATGTTGAATAAAAAGGATGAATCCATCCCAAATTGCAGATCCAGGATAAGAAAACTATTCTTGCCAGCTTAACTTGGGTTAGTAAAGAGAGTCAGAGTTATGTTCTGACTTGGTCATTGGTCCAAGGAGTTTTGCTCAGTGCCAGAGCATAGGATTTTAAAGTAATTGAAGGTCTATCTTGCCAATACACAGCTACTACGTACTACAAGGAGGAACTAGTTGAAAGTGTATGGATGACTCTATTCATCCCATTCCCACTACTGGGAAAAATAAATACTTCATAATCCACGCCCTATGTATGGTTGTGGGTTAGGAACGTCTTTTTTTTGTTTGTTTGTTTGCTTGCTTTTAATTATTGTCATTTTAAGAAGCTTCAATTCCCAAAGCATCTAGGAATATCACCAAAGATCCTTGGGCTCCCAATCTTCTTGTCAGGGTCAGTTGGTCACCTGACTCTACTCCTCATAATTGTGGGTTAATCCTTATAAGGGACTGTCCACCTGACAAACCCCCTTCTTGGTTTTATATTCTGTCCCTTGGCAGGTAACCACTGTTTCTTCCCATGACTATCAAGCAGAAAACACTTTTCCTGATGGAAGGACTACAGGCTGGGGAAATTCTGACCTCCTATAAATTGTGAGCCTCAATTGGAATTATTTTGTCTGCAGAATTGGGCAATCTTCTGGGTGGCCCACAGCAGTTGTCCCCATGGGTGGTCCAGAGGGTGGTCTGAGGAGCAGCAACAAAAGTGGTTTCTGGCACCAAGCTACCTACCCTCTGACTCCAGCTGCTGACAAGTTCATATTCTCCATTTCTCTCTCTCTCTCTCTCTCTCTCTCTCTCTCTCTCTCTCTCTCTCTCTCTCTCCTTCCCTCCCTCCCTCTCTCTCCTTTTCTCCTCTCTCTTCCTCCATCTCCCCATTCCCCATTTCTCTTTCTCTCCCTTCCCTTTTTCTCTTTTCTCCCTCTCCCTCTCCCCTTTTCTCCTCTTTTCTCTCGCCCTCCCACATCTCTCTCTTCCCCTCTCCTCTTCTCTCCCTCCCTTCTTCTAATCTAGACTTTTCCATCAGAGCTTCAGAGAAGAAGCAAGCAGGAAATCAACCCACCTGCCCAGGGTTGAAAAAGAGATAGTCCTTCCACAGAGCTTTAGTGCCAGGAGATTGTGGGTGTGAGCCAGCTGGAGCACGGAGAGTTAGGGCTGTTGCCACCCTCAGCTTTGTCTCTTTGGTCCTCCCCTAATCCCCACACCCAACCATGCCATGTTCCTACAGGGACAAGAATTATTTATTCCCACCTCTCTCCACTGTTTTCTTCCCAACCTGAAAGCCTGGACTATGCCTCATCCCCAGATGTTTCATTTAACAAATATTTATTGCCCAAACCAAACTTCTCATCCAGACTCTAAGTTACTTGCTGCCCTTCCACCCTCCAGCCCATTGTCCCAATTGGCCTCTGCCACCCCTTGCTCAGCTTAAAAGAAAAATCAGCCTTGCTCATTCTGATACCCCTGTATGCCCTTACATGCACACGTACACATTGTGGTATGTGACTAATACCTCTCATTTAGAAGTCTGACATTGTGGGTGGAGGATGGGCCCTAAAGGTAATAAGAGCTGAGTCCAAGTATTGCCTCTAATTCATACCACCTGGGTAGCCTCTTAGTGTCCCAGGCCGTCCACTAAGAGTACAAGCTCTAGATGAACTGGCAGCCTGTATTGGCTGAGGATGTCAATCTCCTGGGAATTTCTCATACTTCTGAAAACATAGGTCTGGACCCAAAAAACCCACCACGAGGCTACTGACCAGTCAATCAGTGAGATATCAAATTATGGAAAAAAAACTTGTTAATTCTCATTCAAAGCACCGGGAATGGAAAATTTGGGATAATTGAATTTTCTAGTTAACTGAGAGTTCAGTACAGAGTCCTTTTTGATTCAGATGTCATTATTAGAAACTTTACTGTTAGGACATGATCTTGCCTAAGTGAGTCAAGAGTAAACAGATTGCCTCTCTTCTTGGTGACCAGAGCCCTTGCAGGAGTTTCACCCTTGGAAATGAGAGAGTCAGGCTAGGAAGGCCCTGAGGTTCCTTCCAGCTCTAAAGCTATAGCTGCCAGGGACACATGTAGGACCTGAAGTCAAGAGGGCCTGAGTCCAAGTGTGACCTCATACACGAGGGCATGTGACCCTGGGCAAGTCACTTCACCATTGTCTGCCTCAGTTTCTCCATCTCTAAAATGGGGAACCTCCTAGGGTTGTCATGAGGATAAAATGAGATCATATCTGTAAGACGTCTTACCAACCTTAAAGTGCTGTATCAGTGCTATCATTGTTATTTTTGTGGTTCTAAGATTTGACCAATTCTCTATGTACAAGACGATGGAGGTAGATTGAGGTCTAAGGGATAGGACTGAATCTTTAGTAATTCCTCCAGGCAGACCCCAGAAGCCCCTTTTGGGATCAATAGCTCCTTAAGAGCCTGGATTCTTTTCCTCTGATTTGTCCTTTATCCTGAAAGGTAAAGACTGGGTGGTGGGGAGGGAAGTGTGCAGGGGCAGGGAAAGACCTTGTTATTGAGGCTGGGCTGTCAGAAGCTATTTCTATTAACCTAAGTCTCTGTTCCCGAATACTGGTTTGTTTTGCTGCTCTTACTGGATACCATTAGCACATTAGAGGTCTTTTGTTTTTTTGGGGGGGCAGGGTACCCTGAAACAGTGAGCCTGAGGAATCCAAAAGTAAAGACATGAGGATAAACCTAATTTACCTAATAGTTTCATTGTGAAAAAAAGGACTTTGCAAACCAAAAATTGAAAAGCCTTTCTCCACTGGAGCTGCTCTTGTCCTGCTGACACTATAGTTATTCTAATGGTCTAATAGCCACTTATCCTCATAGGAACCATCAGTTAAATAAATCCTTAAGTAAAGAACAGAGGTATCAAACTGATTGTAAATTTCTGATGTGTGAGTGTGTACGTGTATGTACACACTCATATCTGTACACATACACACATATACATCCTTATGTTTATATGCACACACACAAGATTCAAGGGCAAAAAGGACAGAATAGTAGAGAAAAAGATGGGATCTCCATCACAGCATGTGTGAACTGTGTTTCATTGTCAAGAAGCCGTCCCACCTAGGGTGGTGGCCATGACTCCATACCTGCCTCCTCCCAGCCAATCCCAGTGCTGCACACATAATGTCCCAGATCCTGGTCCCCAAGGCTGAGCTTGGTGAGAACTGACAGCAGTGTCATCCCCTCTCAGGGGAGTGGGGGAGAGAACCCAGAAAGGCCCCTCTTTCCCCACCATTCCTTGCTCCTAGACAGCAGGGAGGCCGACTGAGGTGGGGGAGAGGATGAGGCCTCAGGACTCAGAGCCAGAAATTGGAATCAAGAAGATGACAGTGTAGTGTAGGGTAGGCGCTCCCACCCCTGCTGGTCCCAGAAGTACAGGCTGTTCTGCAGCTGTTTCTGGCACTGGGATTTGGCGGGGGGAGTCTTCCACTGTTATTCACCCTGCTTACTGGTTATTTTTGCTATCCTCTGCTCTTAAATGGTGTGTTCAACCATTCTGAATTACCCCCACCAGCTGCCTCTGCTGCCTCTCCTAACACACTGCTGAGTGTGCTAGGGGTGTGCAAGCACATATCTGATCTCAACTGAGCCCTCACTGCCACAAGGCAAGGCTTTTACCCTTCCCTCCTAGATTCACTATCGAATTCTTCACATCAGATGTTTCAAACCTCTTCCTTCCTCAAACTCTTACATCACCTCCTTCCCACCACCCCTGTCAGCCAAGGCCCTCAATCAAGGCCATCCACCGTGAGGTTCTTTATCTTCTCTCTCCTAAAGTACTCCCCCCCATTCTCTTCTTTATGCCATTCTGCAGAAGAGGTAGCCCTTCTCTCCACTAAGATGGACCCTTCTACTTGTACCTTTGGTCCCAAACTATCCTGTTTTCTCTGTCAGATTGTCTCACAGTCATCCCCTTTCCTCTCTAAATGTCAATCTCTCTTTGTTGGCTCCTTACCCTGCCGTCTTTGCACATGGGTGCCCAGAACTGTCTCATCTCTTGAAAAAGCTTTGCTTGGTTCTGTTATCCCCAGAAACCAGGCATTCTTAACCCAATTTGTAAACTTTAAAAAAAAACATAACTATTTAAATATAATTATTTTGTAATCTTATGTATTTTATTTTCTTCATTTAAAAACATCATGATAAGAGGTCCATAGGCTTCACCAGACTGCCACAGGGGGCCATGCCACACAGACAAAGGTAAGAATTCCTGCCTTAAGCCATCAAATGCCTAGAAAAAGCTGTCCAAGCTCCCTTGTCTACACTCCACCTTCTGTCATTCACTTCTCAGCCTCTAGCGATCTGACCTCTGACTTCATCACTTAACTGAAACTCCTCTCTCTGAAGTTACCAGTGACCTTTTAATTGACAGACACAGGGTCGGGTGAAAGTCCTCATCCTTCTCAACCTCTCTGCATTTGGCATTTGACATGCTGACCACCCTCTCCTCCTCCCTAGTTTCTCCTCTAGGGTTTTGTGACAGTGTTCTCCCTTGGTTCTCTTACCTGTCTGAACTCTCCCTCTCAATTTCTTTTGCTCAGTCATCATTGTCATCATCATCATCATCATCATCATCATCATCATCATCTGTGTTTTACCCCTAACTGTAGGTGTACCCAAAAGCTCTGACCTGTACTCTTTCCTCTTCTTTCTCTTTACCTTCTCAGTGAAACTCATCAGTTCTCATGGATTCAGTCATCCCAGTTATCAGTTACCTTGGATTAGATGACTCCCAGTTCTGTATAATCCACTCTGGTCTGCACCTAGGATAGAATGCTGGCCTTGGAGTCAGGAAGACCAGAATTAAAATCTGGCCTCAGATACTAGCTCTTCAGTCTTGGGCAAAGTCACTTAAAGTGACTTGGTTTCTTCAGCTGTTAAAATGGAGGTGATAATAGCTTCTCTCTCCTAAGGTGGTTATGAAGAACAAATGTGATCACACTTGTACAGTGCTTAAAGTATAGTAGGCCCTATATAAATGCTGGCTGTTATTGAGCTCCTGTGGTCTGCTCCCATATCACTAGTTGCCTATTGGACGTTTCCCCCACTGGATGTTCCAAAGGCACCTCAGACTCAACCCATCCAAAACAGAGCTCACTGTGTTTCCTCTAGGTCCACTCTTCTTCCTCACTTCCCTGCTTCTGTTAAGGGCACCACCAGCCTTCCAGTTCCCAGGGAGAATCTTCAGAATCTTCCTCTCCTCCTTACACTGTATACCCAACCCATTCCCAAATCCTGTCCACTCCCCCTCCATATCATCTCTCCCATCTGACAACCACCTACCCTGGTCAAGACTCCCATCACTTCTCATGTGCACCAAAACAATAGCTATTGCTGTAACTAGCCTTCCTGCCTCAGGCCCTTCCTTCACACCATTTGGGAGCCATGTTCTTGAAAGCACAGATTTGACCATGTGATAACTCCCCCTGCTCACTAAACTCAAGGAGGTCCCTCTTGCCTCCCAAATAAAACATTAACCTTTCAGTTTGGCACTGAAAGCCCTTCATATTCTTGTTCTACCCTTCCCTTTCCAGGCTCATTACACATTATTTCAACCCCTTCCTTACACAAGCTTCGGTTCCAGCGAGGCTGACCTACTTACTGTTCCCTATATACTCAGAATTCCATCTCATCTCAGCACCTTCGCATAGCCTGGAATTCCATGCCTGGAATGCCCTCCCTTTGTCACCTCTACCTCTTAGAATCCCTAGCTCAGTGTCACTCTTCCTACAGGAGGCCTTTCCTAATCCCACCCCCCAGTTTCTAGTGCCCTCCCAAATTTTTATTTATTTTTGCGTATACTTTATGGAAGAAGCAGGGAGAGATTGGTCCCCTCATTGTTCAGTGGTTCCCTCTTTTGCCCATTGTATTTGCTTACTTGGGTATATGTTATTTTCACTGATAATATATAAGCTCTCTAAGGGGATAGTTTTGGGGGGTTGGGGTTTTTTTAACATTCGTGTACCTAGCACCTCACAAAATGAGGCATATACTAGTTACTTGATGTTCCCATCCATTGGGAATTTATCACAAGGTTGAGATTATTTTGATTTGTAGATGAAACAGCAAGAATGAAAATTAATAAATTTTGAAGCGGGTCTTCATCAAAGGCTTTTCAAATGGAACTCTTTTCCCCCGGGTCTGCCTAGGGAAGAATTGGTCATGACTAAGCAACAAGAGCAATCTCATTAAAATAGATGCCAGTATGACAAACCCTGACAGAGATGCCCAGACCTCAGCCAAGAGACCACATGCCTCCAGTAGTATTTGAAAACAACTAAATTCTTTTTCTGCCAAAGAACTGGAACAGTCCTACAAGGGCCCCTGTAAGGGCTATGGTGGTTCCTATATCCATCCCCAGTAGGGTAAGACTTAAATGTAATTCCTTTGATACCACTGAGGATATTCGAAAGTCTTTGTTGAAGACCAAACTCATTTAGATAAATAAGTTCTGGCATGTTTGTTTCGAAATTCAATCACATGACACTACATCCCCTACTTCATATGGGTCAAATCCTACTGTATTTACAGATCTTTTAATTATATTGAAATCCTTTGTATCACACACACACACACACACACACACACACACACACACATATACACAGAGCTTACCACCCTATGAGGCTTATACTTCACAATGTTTAATAATTGCTTATTCACCAATCAATCGATAACGTTAGCTTATTTTGAGAGAGCCATGGTCCTGTCACTTCAGTTATCTCTCTAATGAGGCAGATTTCAGCACAGACCTGCCTCCAGTGGGCTCCTAGGATGAGAGTGGCCTCAGCTACCCAACAGTTTTTTGGAATTAATGGGCCATGACTGGGCCATGAAAACCTTTGTTCCCACAGGTCAGGTTTTACTGTACCCAGGGTATGTTTCACGATATGTAGAGTAGCTTTGTACTCTCACCAGGCGATGAGACTCTTAAATCAAAGATTTGCCTCAATTGGGAGTGGGCACCATCTGGCATCAGGCCTCTGGAGCAGGGTGGTAAGGTTGGTTGCCTTGTGATGTTTCCTGTGCTGTTGAAAAGTATGGTCTAGCATTGGAGTCCATCAGCCCTGCCCTGTGTCTGTCTGAGTCCCATGGAGCTTGCAATCTGTTTAACCACTAACCGGGCTTCAGCTGTCTTCTCCGATCTCTGTTTCACCCTCGCCTGACTGTGCCCATCCAGTGTCCCAAAAACTCCCCATGCCCAATGCTTTTAGTAACTAGAACTTTGGAACAGCTTCTGAACTGAGCTTGGGTACTGCACTGCTTTATGTCTCAGCATCCAGTTTTGTTGGAATTATGGTGTTTGGGGAGGGGGGTGGGAGATATAACTCCAATGGTAGCAGCATTAATTAGTAAGTTGGCCTTCTGGTCTTTCACCTTTCTAAAAAGCCTTGTGTCCAGTGTAACTGACTTTGACTACTTCTCTTGTTTCAGCTACTGGGGACATAAACCTAGCATCAGAGAAAGGTATTTTCTTTGAGGGGAGGAAATGACTCTTGCAGATGAAGCTGAACTGATTTATCAGCCTCCATGTGTCTTAACTCTATCTCTGGGGTCACTGGCTCCATGGAAATATGGAAATCCAGCGTATGCTACCCTGCATCCCTTGAGGATGAAACTAGTGTTTCAGTGACAATTTTTCCTGCCCCAATTGCAGTGTTTCTTCTTGGGGCTTGGATCCAAACAGGGGACTGATTATATACAGCCACATTTTATTGTTATAACCAAATTTAAAATCCTATTTTTATTTTTTTTTCTATCTACTCTCCCTACCCTTAACTTTCCTTCTTCTATTTCTCCTTTTCCTAACCTTTCCCTTCCCTTCATCTTGCTTTTTCCCTGTTCTTCCTGTCCCCTTCTTCTCTTCCTAACTCTCCTCCTCTTTTTCTTCCCCTCATCCCCTGCCTTCCCTTTCCTCAACCCCCTGTCCTCCTTCCCCTCCCTCCATGTTTCCAGGTGCAAATAGTGTACAAGCCAGTCGACTTGAGCAAGGTGACTTCCAAGTGTGGCTCATTGGGCAACATTCACCACAAACCAGGTAGTTCCAGAAGATATACTATGGGGGTTGTGTGCAATCTCTTTTCTAGGTGATCAAATATTTTCTCCAGCTGTTTCCCTATTTGCCCTATTTCCAACAAGGAATCGTCAAAGGTGGAACAGTTTTTGTCTGCCTGAGTACTTTCTTCCTCTTTTCCTTGCTAAGATGCTATAACCAGGGCCATTTTCCTTGAAAGAATATGAAGGGGAAGGACATATTCAGAAATGAAGTGATCTATAAACCAAGTATGTTGATAACACTTTTAAAAAAAAGAAAGACTATAAAGGGTAAAGACAATTACAATTTTTTGGTGTTATGCTCTCTGGTTCTCAAATCAAGATTCATGGAGGGCTGCTTACTGTGCCCTGCCATAATGCCAGGACAGAGATGGGATAGTGGCCCACAGGTATCCCTGGTGGGCCCAGGGTCCAGTAGGGGAATGGTGTGGCTTTGTATGACACTGGGGAGCATCTGCCATCACATCGCTGTTGGCCATGCTGATCTTGGAAGGGAAATGATATATCACGCTCCCACATCTCAAGGGTCTCTTTATAGCCCTTATTCCAAATACTTAGGGACAAAAGATTTCCTTCTTGGTTCAAGCCCTTAGCACATTCAACAAATGTTCACCAAGTTCCTACTTTGTTGAGGAATTGTAGTCTCTTGGCATTTCATACCAAGAAACCAAGTTCAATAAATAACTCCTGCATCCCAAAGGCAGAAGGCCCTGGGAACAAAAGGACACACACAAGCAAAATTCAAACCTGTTCGTTGTTTTTGCCCGCTCTTGGACAAATGCCAGAATTGAGTGTCTGCCCATGACAGCTACTCAACAAATGGCATTCTCCCGGAGTTCTTTCTTTTCCTGCTCTGCTAACAATAGTGGTTCAGGCCATCTCTTCCCATGTCCAGGCTCTTGCAGTTGCTGCTTTTCTGTTTAAATTGAGTAATTTTTCACAGGATATGAGATTAGGGACCATAGGTTACAAGAATGTCAGGCTTAGAAGACTAGAAAGGAATCTGACAGGACTCTTATATAATTTAGAATTTCTAATGGGGCGGCTAGGTGGCGCAGTGAATAGAGCGCCGGCCCTGGAGTCAGAAGGACCTGAGTTCGGAGCTGGCCTCTTAATCCACACAAACAAAAACCTAGCGGTGTAACCTTGGGCAAGTTACTTAACCCCAATTGCCCTAAAGGGGCTGCTAGGTGGCGCAGTGAGTAAGAGCGCCGGCCTCGGAGTTGGGATGACCTGAGATCAGATCCGGTGTCAGAAAATGAGCACCCACGCATAAATAATGACTAGCCGTGTAACCTTGAGCAAGTTACTTAACCCCAATTGCTTTAAAAAAAAAAAAAAGAATTTCTAATGATTTGACTTGGGTTGGGCTAAAATTTATCTTAGCATCCTTAATTTGCTTAAAAAATTTTTTAAATTTTAAATTTAAAAAAAATTTTTACTTTTTGAAACTAGATCTCGCTATCTCACCTAGGCTGGTAGTACAGTGACCACCTTCAGGGCCTACTCCACTGCTGATGGGCATGGATGCTTTGACCAGCTCTGTTTCTGACCTGGCCTAGTTAGGGAGTTAGGCACCCCCCCCCCACACCCTAGGAGCTCACCATATCAGTGCCAGGCTTAGTTCAGACACTCCATCAGCTTTAGCTCCCCCACCCCAACCTGAGACTTCAGAACTCCCAAGCTCAAACAATCCCTCAGCCTCATTATCCCCCAGGAATAAGGGGCTACAGGCATTTGCCACAAAGCGTGGCAGTTCCATTCTTCTTGGACAGTGTAAACAGGAATGGGGAGTTGGGAAATATATCTCTTCTTCTTTAGAAAACCAACTATGTTCATGCACTTTGGCAGGAATATGAACTGTTAGGGTGCTTTAAAGATGAGTTTTAACTATATATTAAAGTGGGTCTAATAGTCCCCTTTGTTAGAGACAGTTTGTAAGTTAATAGGTAATAGTTTAAATGTCACTTCATCATATAAAATCTTTGGTTATAATGGGACTTTACTGTGAATCCTTCGTTATCTATCTGTTGTGCCTACTATAAGGACTTAGTACATTTACTTTCACTGCAGCTTAGCCTGAAAAAGATGCCCAGGTAACATTGTATATGTGTGCGTTGTCTTAGGTGGTGGCCAGGTGGAAGTTAAATCTGAGAAACTGGACTTCAAGGAGAAAGTTCAATCAAAGATTGGTTCCCTGGACAACATTACTCATGTTCCTGGTGGAGGAAACAAGAAGGTGAGAGCAGGGAAAAGCCATGGAAGGTCCTGGCAGCCTGTGACTAGATGTTAGTACAGCGTCCTAAGCCATAGGTGGGTGGCAGTCATCCAAAGAATCACCATTATCCTCTGCACTCAAAGCCATGTTGGTGGCCCAGACAATTCCAGGGTGGGGGCAGGCAGGATGCCTTGCCACTAGGTAGCAACAAAGGGGAATGAGTGCATATCCTTTGCGGGGGGGTAGGTAGCCCCCATTTTAACCAACCCAATATGTGCTAATCAAAACTTACCCAACATATAAATTAGGGAAAGGTTCTTTACGTTTCTAAAGGGTTCACCCAGGGCTACTTACTCAGCAGATTTAAGAGTTTGTTTACATAGCACATTAACCATTGAACAGAGAGGCTGGGGTAGCCAGAGAAAACAGAATTCCATTAGATTCATGCCTAACTTTTTTTGCCCCCAGAGAGAACATGTTACATAAAACACAGCTACCTGTATCCTAGGTCTGACTTAGGAAGAACTGGGATGGGTCAGAGTCCTGCTTCCTAATGACAGGTCAGACTGAGTGGGCATTCTCTGTAGAACTGAGGTTGGTGAAGGCCACAGGAGAGGAGCCTTTAATCTCCCACCAGCACCAGAAATACCTCTTCTTTCATGGTGACCAGCACATCAGGAAGTCTGTTGACTTAGGGAGGAAGATGCTTAGAAACCTTCTAAGCCCTTGATTTCGAGTGACTTCCGCTCTGGGCCCCTGACTCCAGTCATGACAGAGATGCCTTGTTAGGTGTGGGGGAAGAGGAGGGGGGAAATAGCAGACTTTCTACCCCTCTCCCAGAATGAAAATGTGTCGGTTAGAGTCTGTCAGGGTTTCTTAACCTGGGGTTCAGGAACTTGCTTTTTTATATATTTTGATAGCTACATTTTAGTGTAATTGGTTTCCTTTTTTATTCTCAAGTGCTTTATTTTATTTCATTTGCTTTAATCTGATGTGCTTTATTATTCTGAGAAGACATCCATAGGCTGTTGTCAATGGGCTCCATGGCACCAAAAAGGCTAATAACCCCTGGCTTCACTGATATCTAAAATGTCTTTATACCCAACATTCTATGGTCCTATGATGCCTCTCCCCATATAGCAAAACCTCATCATTTCAAACTAATGTTTGAATAAAGTTACTAATGTAACTTTAATCAGAGGAATTGGGCTGGCCTGAAATTTATCTTTGCATCCTTAATTTGTTTATCAACCTCATCCTTCTCAGACAATGCAAACAGGACCGTGGGTGGAAAAGAGATTGAGTTTACTTCAGAAAACCAACCCTTCTCAAGTACTTTGGCAGTACCCACTTAACATCTGGTTATGATGCTGATGAAAAATGAATCCTGTCTGAGTGTCAAAAGGGTATCGTGTTTTCTTCTTTGTTCTTTATCCAGAGAAATGTGGAACCCAAGCTCTGCCATCCCCATGACCAAACTGGCCTGATGGGAAGAGGCTCAAAGCCAGCAGGGGCAGAAAAAAGGCCTTTCCCTTGTAGATGCTTAAGAGTTCTTTCCATACATTCTAAAGGAGCTTAGTGGTCAGTGTTCACAGATGCGCCTTTTGACTGAGGATATTTCTAGAAGTAGCAGCCATTCTACTCTCAGGTCTAGCAGGTTGTCAGGGATAGATGAGGAAAAGTTTTGGTCCACTGCATGTGACTTGCAAAATGTTGACATTCTCGGAAGTGGTCTTCTAAAGTCAGCTAACTTTTAGGTATTATAGATAAAGCTAAGCATCTAGACAACTAATTGATTGATTCAGGCAAACCTATTTGGTATTATCATAGAACCTGCACAGTGGGTTTTCTGTTGGCAGATTGGCACTTTCCAGCAGGCCTCTAGGAAAACAGAGCCCCAAGCATAAACAAATTGCAAGAATGTTGGGCTGGGAATCAGGGAAACTGGCTTCCATTCCTGACTCTACTTTGTTATATGTGCTTCAGTTTCTAAATCTACATGATAGAATCTATCAGACCTTTCTGCTACTTATTTAAGAACTAAATGGGAGAAGGAAGCTAGGCATTCTTCCAGGAGGGAGAGGAATATATTCCTGACTTGGACAAGGTATATATACAGAGATGGGAAAACAGAATGTCATATATGGAGTGCAGCTGACAGGTCACTTGGGCTAGAAGGAAGAGAATGTGGACAAGAGTAATATGAATTAAAACTAGAAAAGTAGTTGGCATTCAGCTTGTTGGAGGGCCTCAATGAGTCCAAACTATGAGAAAGCGCTAGTTGTAAAGTTAAAGTGATGGGAACTTTGGGACAAAGTGATTATCTTTGAGTTTATAATGGTCAAGGAAGGCGATTCTGAGACTGTAAAGAAGCCCAACTTCAGACAAGGAAGGACATTTCAAAAAAGTTCAGAGACAGGCACACTCCCGTGTCATGAGACTCTAAAAGAAAAGGTGACTCAGGAAAAATGGAAGACACTCAAAGGCAAAATTTGATGGCACAAACAAGAATAGGCCCAGAGGGGGCGGCTAGGTGGTGCAGTGTAATAGAGTACTAGCCCTGGAGTCAGGAGGACCTGAGTTCAAATACGGCTGCAGACACTTAACACATACTAGCCATATGACCTTGAGCAAGTCATTTTACCCTAATTGCCCTGCCTTCCCCCCCTCCAAAAAGAAAAAAAAAATTAAAAAGAGTAGGTCCAGAGAAGGAAGAAAGGGCAGGGAAGTCACTGAAGAAGCTTTCTAATGAGCCCAAATTACATGCATGAACTGAAAGCAGGAGAGATTCACCAGTAGAGCAAAAGGTGGAGGGGAGTACAGAAATATGGCAAAGACCTCTAAGAACCATGGCAAAAAAATCAAAGGTCATAACGAACTGAGGCCATAGAGGGTAAAAATGCAAAAGAAAATCTCTTCAAGCAAGGAGAACAAGAAATGGGAAGGCATGCTGGTTGGAGATGGCTTAAGGGTTTGGGGGATTGTTTTGTGTTTTCAAAGACAAAGAAAGCAGAACTACTCAAATCCTATTTTGTTTTCATTTTCCCCATGAAAGAAAATGAGCTTGGAGAAAGGGTAGGACAAACAAAGACAAGGGGGAATTGAAGTCCAAGATAGGGTGAGTTGGTAAAAGAGGAGATGGCCTAGCTCCTCTAAATGAAGTCACACCCTCACCCCCAAATTCATTATGCTCCTGGAAGAACTTCAGTAGGCTCATGGGACCATTGTCAATAAATAACCTTTAAGAAATCATAGAAAATGGAAGAGGTGCCAGGGTATTAGAGAAACATTTAAATGCCTTGGTTTTCAAAAATGAGCAACAAGACATATCCTGGAAATGACAGACCAGATTGTTTAACATTGATTTTTGGCAAAATTTGAGAACATATTATTAAACAGATGGTTTGTTTGCCCTTAAAAAGAAATGTTGATCCCTTAAAGCTCACATAAGCATAAGATAAGTCATACCAAACTATACTCTTTTCATCTTTGATGGGGTTATAAGCCTGGCAGATCATGGAAACCTAGACTACACATTTGACAAAGTCTGTCATGACATCCTTATGGACCAGAGGGAGAAATCCCAAGGTGGCTGATAGTATGATTAGGTCAGCTTGTTATTCTTTGAACAACTGTGATCAAAGATTGTGGATTAATGGTTGCTAACCTGCAGGACAGTTTTTACTGTTGAATGGTAAGATGATGAATGAAATTTGAAGAAGAAATAATTTAGAGGTGATGCAGATGCCGAGGAGGGATGGGTAATAGATGAGTTAACAGAATCAAGATTCAAAAATATTTTCATAGACTAGAACAATGAGAGAAAACAAAGGTGGTGAAATGTAATGGGGATAAATTCTAAATCTTGCATTGAGGATATTTTTTAATGCGCTAAAGTGCAGAATAGAGATCCCATTTAATAGTAGCTCATTTAAAAAAATTTTTTTTTTTTTAAAGCAATTGGGGTTAAGTAACTTGCTCAAGGTTACACGGCTAGTCATTATTTATGCGTGGGTGCTCATTTTCTGAGGCCGGACCTGATCTCGGGTCATCCAAACTCCGAGGCCGGCGCTCTTACTCACTGCGCCACCTAGCCGCCCCTTTAGGGCAATTGGGGTTAAGTAACTTGCCCAAGGTTACACGGCTAGGTTTTTGTTTGTATGGATTAAGTGTCGGAGGCCAGCTCCGAACTCAGGTCCTTCTGATTCCAGGGCCGCTCTATTCACTGCGCCACCTAGCCGCCCCCAAAAAAATTTTTTTAAAGCAGAATTTAAGTTTCATATGTGCTTAGAAATATCTTGTGGCTACTGAAAAAGTTAGTTCAACAATATACTACATTAACAAAAAAGTAGCTCTTTGGTGAAGGTATCACCGCCACAGCTGCTTGGAGTTGGCAGTCTTTGCCTCTCCTCCTCCTGACTCACCGCTGTTCGCTCTCACCGAGAAATAAGTCGGTCAGGAAGCCGCCCTGCCGCCATGGCATTCAAAGACACCAGCAAGACCCTTGTGGAGCCCGAAGTGTCCATTCACTGGATCCGGTTCACCCTGACCAGCCTCAACGTGAAATCACTCGAGAAAGTGTGGCCGACCTCATCAGAGGAGCCAAAGAGAAGAACCTGAAAGTGAAGGGACCTGTTCAAATGCCCACCAAGACGCTTCAAATCACAACTAGAAAAACTCCTTGCAGTGAAGGTTCAAACACTTGGGATCAGTTCCAGATGAGAATCCACAAACGCCTTATTGATTTGCACAGTCCTTCTGAAATTGTTAAACAGATCACTTCTATCAGCATTGAACCAAGTGTAGAAGTTGAAGTCACCATTGCAGATGCCTAACCAATCATCTCTTTTAATAAATTGATTGCAACTAAAAAAAAAAAAGTAATATACAGAATAAAGTGGTGTGGGCCAGGATAGACTCAGGCTAGTCTGGTGGTGGTTCAAGCTCAGGATTGGAATGAACTGAGACCCTCATAGATCATCCAACATTTAACAAAAATAAGTTTACTTAGTAGCAACACAGGAAAATATTCGACAAGGTCACAACATTGGTTCTGGTAAATGCAACTTCCCTCATCTCCATATAGAAATGTATCTAGTTAGAAGAGTATATTGATTCACATCGTGGCAGAACATCCGTTAAGGGAGAAGAACACAGACTACTTGTGGATGAAGCTTTTTATGCCTTTGGTAATTGAAAAACCATGCTCTCAGCTGAAATTCTGTCCCCTGGACAAATCGTTCCTGGACCAGCCAAAGCATCCAATCAGGGATGCTTTCCCTGCCTTTTAGGGAAAACAAAACAAAACAAAACAAAACAAAAAACATGTGGTTGACTCTAGTTAGATGTCGCTGCCAGAATAGGACACAGTCATCACACTGTCCTTGGCCATCTAGAGTTTTGGGCACCATTTTTCAGAGGAACATTAAAAAACTGGAGCAATCCATAGAGGAGTAAGCAGGATGATTGAAGAACCCGAAACTACCCTCTTGAAGAACAATTGGAGGAATCCAAGATACTGAGCTTGAAGGAGAGAAAACTTAGCTAGCTCTTCAAAAATTTGAAAAGTTGTCATGTGAAAGAAGGCACCAGAACAAGGGCTAACAAACGGCAGGTATTACAGAAAGGCGTATTTCAGCTTGATAGAAGGAAGCACTTTCTAACAATGAGAGCTGTCTGACGATGGAGTGGGCTGCCTTGGGAGACAGTGAGTTGCCTGTTAATAGAAATAGTCAGAATACAACAGTTTTAAAAATAGGCAGCTCTGTGGTGCAGTGGGTAGAGTAATGATCCTAAAGTCAGAAAGTTCTGCGTTCAAATCTTATATACTATCCATCTGGGGAAGTCATTGATCCTCTTTTTCCTCATTTCTAAAAAATAGCATCCACTTCCCAGGGTGGTTGTGAAGATAAAATGGGGTAGTATTTGTCAAGTAGTTTACAAACTTCAAAACAATATAGCATCAGCATCATCAGTAAGATTAATGACAATCAATTGAATAATCAGTTTTCAGTATATCTGAAAGCAAAGATGCTAAACAACTTTTGAAAATTATGGACGGAATTACTACCAGAAAAGTACAATTAAGAGGCCATCAGTGACATCAGTACATAAATTTATATTCTCATTCCCATAAAAACTTTGTGAGAACAGTCTATACATATATTGAAGTTATCCTTGATAAAAACAGGCAATAGGAACACCCAAGATTTTTCAGATGACTTTCTTTTGTTTCACTTAATAGTATTTTTTCCAATTACATGTAAAGATAGTTTTTGATATTCATTTTTGCAAGATTTTGAGTTCCAAATTTTTCTCCTTCCTTCTCTTCCCTTTCCCCAAGACAGCAAGCAGTCTGATCATAGGTTATGCATGTATAATCATGTTAAATATATTTCCACATTAGTCATGTTGTGAAAGAAGAATCAGAACAAAAGGAAAAAACCACAAGAAAGAAAAAGCAAAAAAAATTTAAAATAGTATGTTTCGATCTTGCAGATGGTTTTCTACAGCAGACTACAGTCTATAGTAGATCTTCACAGGAACAGTGAAAGGTAGAAAGAATAAAAGATCCTGTTGTGTTTCTCAGAAGAAAAAAAGAAGGGGGGGAAAGAAATATTCAAGCCAAGACTAGATGGATGACCATCCTCCAGGAATACTATCTAGGAGATTCTTCCTTTAAGAGGAAGATTAGGCTAGATGGTCTCTACATCTCCTTCCAACTCTGAGATGCTGTGAGAGGAGACAGCTTCCCTTCCAGGCCTGCTCTCACTGCTCTGTGAGTGCTAGGGAGGATGTGGCATGCCAGATGGCTACAAGGCAGGCTGTAGGTTTTCTGAGCTGTATGTTTGCTGTGGGTTGTAGAGGTATTTATTTAGGTTTTCTGCTTGCTCTCTCTGGGGCTCCCTAGCTCTTAGCCTGGCCTTGTCTCCACCAGACCATCAAGGAAGTCGCTAACAGGTCACACCCTCTCAGCAGGTGGCCTTCCTTCTAAGCTGACAATCATAGAATGTCAGATCCGGAGATCAGGTGATACCACTCCAGATGGGAACCCATAGTGAGTTGATGGGGCTTCAACCCCCATCAAGGTTATACATAGAGTTTGGATTAGGACCCAAGTTGTCTGCTGCTCAGCCCATGCTTCTTCAGTTCGTATGTTCAGCAGACGTTTATTTGAAGCCTGCTATGTTTGAGGCACCATACTCTGCAAGGATGGGGAGGTGGGAGAAGAATAAGACAGTGTGTCCTCGTGGATCTTCTAATCTAGTGTGGGAAATGAGAAGCAAACTAATAATTGGAACTTGAGGGAGAATCTCAAGAGCTTCCACTGACAAATCCCCACACCTCCTAAGTTCTCCTCTGAGGCATCTGGGTGGCACGATATATATAGAACTCTGGGATGTGGAGTCAGGAAGACCCGAGTTCAGATCTTGCTTCAGTTAGCTGTGTGACTGGACAAGTCACTTTTTTGTTATGGTTCAGTCATCTTCACTCGTGTTTGACTCTTCATGACCTCATTTGGGAGTTTTCTTGGCAGAGATGCTGGAGTGGTTTGCCATTTCCCTCTCCAGCTCCTTTTTACAGATGAGGAAACTGAGGCAGACAGGGTTAAGTGATTTGCCCAGAGTCTCAGAGTGTCTCCCTCATCCTTGGAAAAACCCTTAGTCCACCTGATTAGTTTCCAGCCTCACTACCAGTGATCTTTTAATTGCCAAATCTGATGACCTTTTAAAAATCCTTGTCCTTTTCAACTTCTCTGCATCCTTCAACACTGTCAATCACCCTCTTCTCTTAGATGCGCTTTCTCCTCTAGGTCTTCATGACACTTCTTTTTCTTGGTTCTCCTTCTGTCTGTCTGCCTACCCCTTTGCTCCATCTCGATCCAGGTTGTGCCTCCTAAACCCGGGTATCTCCCACAGCTTTGTCCTGGGCCCTCTTCTCCCTCTACATTATTTCTCTTGGTTATTTCATCAGTTATTATCTCTCTCTCTTTTTTTGGGGGGGGGGGCAATTGGGGTTAAGTAACTTGCCCAAGGTCACACGGCTAGGTTTTTGTTCGTGTGTGTGTTAAGTGTCTGAGGCCGGAACCGAACTCAGGTCCTTCTGACTCCAGGGCGGGCGCTCTACTCACTGCGCCCCCTAGCGGCCCCTATTATCTCTTTTCTTATGATTCTCAGATTTGTCTCTCCAGCCCTACCTTCTCTCCCGACCTCTGGTGTTCTATCTCTAACTGACTACTAGATATCTTGAACTATATGCTCTGGAGACCTCTTCAACTCACCACGTACAAAACTGTATCTTTCCCTTCCAATCCTCTTGTCTTCTAAATTTCCCAGTTTATTGTCTAGAAATCATCATCCATCGTCCATACTCCCAGTCTTTGAGGTTCCCAAATTAGGTCTCAGTCCTCCACCTGCCACAGACATCCAATCTTTTGGCAATTCCCATCAATTTTATCTTCATAACAGCTCTGGTATAAGCCTCCTTCTCTCCTCTGACATAGTCACCTTCCGGGTACAGGCCTGATCACCTCACATCTGGATGGTTGTCAAAGCCTGCTGGTGAGTCTTCCCACTGCAGACCATCCTCCAGCTCAGCTGCCAAAGGGGTCCAGCACAGGTCCAACAATATTGCTTCTCCCCCCACTCAGTGACCCCAGTGATCCCCAGTTACCTCCAGGATCAGATAGAAAATCCTTTGTTTGGCTCATAAAGGCTTTTCTCGAGCCGACCACTTTCCACTTGTCTTACACATCACTGTCCCCCAGGTACTCTACAGTGCGGTAGCACTGGTCTTGCTGTTCCTGTCCATGGCACGCCATTTACCCTTCACTAACTGTCCCCAGGCCTAGAAGCCTCCTCCTCCTTCCCTCTGCTTCCTGGCTTCCTTCCCACTTTCTACAAGACGTCTCTTCCGGCCCTCCTCACTGATAGCACCTTCCCTCTGAGGCCACCTCCAGTGTCACCAGCGTATAGCCTGTGTGGACATGTTGTCTCTCTAATTAGAATATGACCCCCTTGAGGGCGGGGCCTGCAGTGCCTGGCATTTAATACATTTAATAAATGATTGTGGACTTGCTCACCTGAGTCAGTTTGAGGCTTCCCATGTTTTTGTGACTTGCTCACATACAACATTTCTTATGACACAACACTGTTCCACTGTATTCCTGTCCCATAGTTGGTTCCACCATCCTTTAATCAGTAGGAACTGATTTCATTTATAGATTTTTTTGTTACCACAAAAATGACTTTTTCAAATATCCTGGTACATGGGGCAACATTTTCCCCCATCTTTGATCTACTCAGATATGCCCAGAAGTGAGTGGGATTACTGAATCACAGGCTATCAACCGCTCAGTCACTTTTCTCACATAATTCCTACAATTCTAAACACAACTTTGATTTCTAGCTTTTCACATGGTATTATTATTGTTATTGTTATTATTATTTTGCTTTTTGGAGGGGGGAAGGCAGGGCAATTGGGGTTAAGTGACTTGCCCAAGGTCACACAGCTAGTTTTGTCTGAGGCCAGATTTGAACTCAGATCCTCCTGACACCAGGGCCGGTGTTCTGTTCACTACACCACCTAGCCACCCCTGCATGATATTATTTTTAACAACAGCAACAGCCAAACTTCTTGCTAATTAGGGATCATAGCTTGATGAAAGGGAAGGAAAAAAGAAAGGAAAGAAGGAAAAAGAAAAAGAAAGTTTGTTAGGTTCTACGTGCACTGGGGTAGTCCCTGCTCTTAAGGGGCTTTCATGGGGGAGATAACATACATAGGGGAATGGTGCCCAGCGAGAAGTGTTTTGGTTTGGGAAGTTACAGAGATGGTGAGTAGAGTCAAAGGAGCATAGATTGACATGAGCTTTCTAGTAACGAAGACTATTGATTTATTGATCTAGAACTGGAAAAGGGGAAGGGAGAGAGGGAAGATATGCAGCAGTGAGGCATCAGATAAGAAAATAACCAGGGAGTACAGTGGAGCTTTGTGGGAGCCTGGTCTAGATAGAATGGACCACATGAGGTGCACACCAAGCAGGCCAGAGTCCTGGAAGCTGAGAGAGTTGTCTTATGGGGGGCATGGTTTCTGGTTCGGACATCAAAGTCCCTAGTGAGTTAGGGCCTGCCTAGATAAAAGTGGGCAACCATGAAGCAAATCAAATTCCCCTTCTTGCCATCTTGGTTGTTGTTCAGTCATTTTTCAGTCACACCCAACTCTTCGTGACCACATCTGGTTTTCTTGGCAGAGAAACTGGAGTGGTTTGCTATTTCCTTCTTCTGTTCTTTATTTTACAGATGAGGAAACTGAGGCAAATGAGGTTAAGTGATCTGCCTAGTGTCACATGACTAGTGTCTGAGGCCAGGTTTGACTAGGGAAGACAATTGAGGTCATAGAAGTTTCCGTGTTTTCCTGAAATCATCTGTTTCCTCATTTCTTACAGCACACATAGTATTCCATCCCATTCTTATACCAGTTTGTCCAGCCATTCCCCAAATGATGAGGATCCCCTTTGTTTCCATTTGTTTGGAACCACAAAAAAAACTGCTAGAAACATTTTTATATCTAACAGGGCCTTTTTCTCTCTTTCTTTGGGGCATGGGCCTGGCAGTGATATAACTGGGTTAAAAGCCATGTAGTATTTAGTAACATCTTGTGTATAGTTCCACATTGCTTTCCAGAATGGTAAAACCCATTCATATCAGAACCCACAGCAGTGCATCAGTGGGCCTGTTTTTCTCCAGTCCTTCCAACATGCATCATTTTCTTTCTTTCATCATCTTTGCCAATCTGATGGATGATGGGTAAGGCAGAATCTCAGAATTACTTTGATTTTCATTTCTCTAGTTATTAGTGATTTGGATCATTTTTTTCATATGGCTAGAGGTAGGGATTTTCCAGAATCTGAAGAATTAATTAGTCTCTCAACCCTCAAGCCCATATTTCATCAGGAGGAAAGGATTTCCGCTCTACTTGGCTCTTCCTGTCTTCCTCTTTTTTTAAGTGCAGTTTTCACTTCCCGTTTAATACACTGGGGGTGATTTTTGGGTGACTATCAGCAGTATTGCCTTACAAAGAAGAGGCGCTATGGTATAGTGCCTGGAGAGCTAGTACTGGGGCCATGAAGATCTGGGCTCAAATGTTGCCTCTGACATATTGGCCATGTCCCCCAGGGCAAGTACTTTAACCTCATCATGCCCTAGGCAACTCTCTTAAGACTTCAGTTTCAGCAGAAACACTGATCTTGCATTGAAGATACTGGAGTAGTTTTCCACTTTACAAATAAAGAAACTGAGTCAAACAGGATTAAGTGATTTGCCCAGGGTCACACGGCTAGTAAGTGACTGAGGCCAAGTTTGAATTCAGGTCTTCCTGACCTCAGGCCTGGCACTCTATCCCCTGTGCCACCTAGCTGCCCTGTGGGGTCCTAACATGTTGTCACATCAGTCTGTGATAGGGGAAAAAAATAAGAAAAACCACCCTCCTTGAAGCCTATTCTCCTCCTCCACAAAGTTTTGAAAATGAACTTCTGTACTAGACTGTTTCCTTGGGCTGCCATGTCTCTATATCATTTGCTGGTTGAGATCTTACCATAATCTCTTTGCCGCCCCCCCTTTAGCAATTGCTTTACATTGGCTAAAATTCAGGAGGAAACAAATGGTACTAAGTTTATGTCAGTATCTTCTCCATGTCCCATTTCCCACTTTGTCAGCATCAGTAGCTTGAATGGGACAGATCAGAAATGTAATCACATGCCTTCTCTTCTCATCTTTATCCTGTCCTCCACTTTAACAATGGGCTTCGAGTCAGTGGGCTCAGTGGATGGGCTCAGAATTGGTGGGCTCAGAGTCGGTGGGCTCAGAGTCAGTGGGCTGACAGCTGATTCAGAAGCGACTCCATATTGGTAAACAGTCATTTCCTGTTGGTTAAGATACAGTCTTAATTTCAGTTTTCTAGCGACTGTTCAATGCTGGCTTTTATCTTTTGACTCATCTCAAAGTTATTTATGGGCATGAGACTTCTGTGTGATAGACATGCCCTTACCCTCTTTCACTCCTCATTTCTCAGCCATGCTTTTCAATGTTCTTCTCTATTTTCCCCCATGTCCACTTTTGCTTTGAAGCCAGATGACTATTAAGGTCTATGTTGACTCAGTTTGAAAGCTCCCAAAGCCCTTCCTAGAGTTTTTCTAGTTTCTTATCCTCTGCAGTAGATAAGCTGCAGTTGCTTTCCTGGCCATCTTTTTGTTTATATTCATCAGAAGCACCATGGAATGATGTTTTCTGTCACCTTTGGGCTCAGGATGCAGCCAACCCTACCAGCTCCTCTGTTTGCCTCTCCAAAGAGAATCTCTTGGCCATTTTCCCATCCAGCTGCATCTTCCTTATGTTTTTTGTCTTCATCTATAGTGAAAATGCCAAGAGTAAGATGATTCTGTTCCTCCAATAGAATGTCAACTTGTTGGTCATTGAACAAGGGCCTCACATTTACAGTATCAACAACTAAAGGAATGTTTATAGGTGGTCTGAAAACTGTTTTTTTAGGGATTGTCCAATCGCTTGTTTGTCACTGCGTGGCCACTGCTGATGGAGGAAGGAACTTCACAGGACTGAGGGCTGTTTAAAGTTGTTCTTTGTTTCATGGGTTTTAAGTGTTTGTCCCCATTTGGTAATGGCCAAACTGCTGAGTGACGAGTGTCTCTCCACTTAGCCAGACTGGTCTTTAGGTATGGAAAATATTGTGGTAGAGAGGACCAGGGCCCAAACTCTGCCAGCAGGGTTTTCAAGACCATAGGGTTATGCAAACTATAAAGTGCTATAGAAATGTGAACTGTTATTATCGATAAAACAAAACTGGGGGGAAAATTCCTTCCCTGCATTTCCCTTAGGCTCCCCTTAAAAAAAATTGATTGTATTCATTCAGAATTTGGAATAAATCAGCCAGTGCTTGTCATATGCCTAAATTAGCCTGCTAAATCAATTAAGTGCCAGCCACTTAGGTGGCAAGGGACATGTTTCACGCACTAAAAAGAAGACACTGATTTTCAAAACTTATATTTGGCAGTTTTGTTGTTGCTCAGTCCTTTCAGTCCAATTCTTTGTGACCCCATTTGTGGTAGTCTTGGTAAAGACCCTGGAATTGTCATTTCCTTCTTCAGCTCATTTTACTGATGAGGAAATGAAGGTAAACAGGGTGAAATGACTTACAGCCAGTAAGTGTCTGAGTCCAGCTTGGATTGAACTCAGGAAGCTGAGTCTTTTGCCTCTGGACCTGGCACTCTTACCCACTGCACCACACAGCAGCATATAGAATACTAAGGTTGGCAAAGCACTTTACACATGTTTTATCTCAGTTGATCCTCACGAACTCTGTGAGGCCTGTGCTGCTATTATCTCCACTTTACAAAGGAGGGAACTGAGACAGAAAGGGTTAAGTGACTTGTCCAGGATTAATTACATGACTGGTGTCTGGGGTGGGAATTGAACTCAGGTTTCCCTAATCCCAGTTCCAGAGCTCCTTGTACTACCCCACCTAAATTCCTATATGTTTGGTTCTCCTCTCCTCCCCCTCCTCCTTGCAATAGGATGTAAATTCTGCAAAAGTCTTCATCTCTCCTGTACCAGTGGGTCTGATGCATAGTAGGAGCTTAAATTCCTGGAGAATTGATTTGTGTTGCTAAATTAGAACTGCTCATTTTTCTCCTTCTTCCTCCCCTGCCTCCACATTGAGAAGGCAAACAATGTGATATAGGTCATACATGAACCTGGGAGTCTTAAAACTGTTTTTCTAAACAGTTCTAAGCCTTTCCCAAATTTAGACTTCCCCTCCCTCCTCAACAACACACTCACAAAGCAATCAGGATTAATGAGGTTTTATTGGATGGGCCTATTTCCAGTATCTCCAGGAAAAAATTCCTCAGACTGAGTCTCCCCTTGGTTAAAAATAGTATGCCATGGCCCTAGTAGGTGCTTAATAAACCTCTTCTTCCCCCTTTCTTCCTTCTCTCCTTCCCTACCTTTCCTTCCTTTCTTCCCTCCTTCCTTCTTTCCACATTCCATTGTTTCCTAGCATTGTGAACTTGCAGGGACATCAAGGCTCTAGCCTGTTTCCCATTCTCTACTGGTCTATCCGTGTACCTATCCATACCCAATCACACATAGACCCCACCCCTTTTTTTTCCTCTTTTTTCTGACTTCCTTCAACTCTATTCATCAGGAACTGGCCAGGTCGATATTGTAGCACCCCCAAAGTATTGAAGTGCCCTAGAATCATAGGGCCATAATGGAAGGGGATTTGAAGAGGGACCTTAAAACCACCCCCCCTCCCATTATCTTAAGACCTAAGAGGAGTGCCTGGCCTTTGGTCTTAGAAACTCAACAGCAGAGCCAAGGTTGGAATCCAAATCCTAGGCCAGTGTACTTTCTCATAGATCATGTGCCACATCATTAGGTGGTTGGGAAACAGTGACATAAAAGTTTTCCTCCTCTTCACCTTCTACTTTTCCTCCTCCCCCTCCTCTTCTTCCTTCTTCTAACACCACCACTACTTGTTACTGCTACTACTACCTATAATTTATGTAGAACTTTAATGTTTGCAAATAACTGTATAAATATTATATCCTTTTATTCTCACAACTACCTTGGGAGATAGATGTTATTTTATACCAATTTGTGGCATAAAAGAAAATATGGTTTGAGTCCCATGCTTGCACTTTCTGCCTGGGTGATATTGGGCAGGGTCACTTCACCCCCTCTGGGACTCACTTTCCCCCTTTCTCCAGTGAGAACTGGGTTCCCCTCCACCTCCAAGTTCTCTGATCTCCCACCCTTTTCTCCTTCTAGATTGAGTCTCACAAGCTAACCTTCCGTGAGAACGCCAAAGCCAAGACTGACCACGGAGCAGAAATTGTCTACAAGTCACCCACCATGTCTGGGGACACGTCCCCCCGGCACCTCAGCAACGTCTCTTCTACTGGAAGCATCAATATGGTGGACTCGCCTCAGCTCGCCACGTTGGCTGACGAAGTCTCTGCCTCCCTGGCCAAGCAGGGCTTGTGATCTTGCCCAGTAGTGTGGTAATCATGGAGAGAGGAGAGAGAGAAAGACAGAGAGAGAGAGAGAGAGAGGGAGAGAGAGAGAGAGAGAGAGAGAGAGAGAGAGAGAGAGAGAGAGAGAGAGAGAGAGAGAGAGAGAGGAAAAAAGAAAGAATAACTGTACAGCCCTTCTTCCTCTGTTCCTTTCCCAGCTGTTTCTCACAGATTACCTAATTGGTTAATGTTTTAACCTGCTGTCAGCCTCTGTGGTTCTAGCTCCAGGACCTTAAAATCAGTGATGGGAATAAAATCAAATTTTGTCTTTACAAATTGAATTCTTGGGGCTAACAGTTATAATAAATTTTTTAAATTTTTTTCAAAAGGAAGCCACACCCACATTTTTCTAGGCCAATTCAATTAAATTATTCCCTTCCCCCGCCCCCCAGGTGAGAAATGGAATGCTATTAAGGCTGCTGCTGGTGAGTTTCAGGGAACTGGCCTGGTGCCCACCTCCTCCTCCTGCTGCCCCCCTCAGCCAAAGCAGCAGCAGCGGGTTTAAGACCTGCCTCACCCAGAGATTCACAGAGACCCCCCCCAAGCCACGTTTATGTCAGAGGGAGGGAGGGAGAGAGAGAGAGAGAGAGAGAGAGAGAGAGAGAGAGAGAGAGAGAGAGAGAGAGAGAGAGAGAGAGAGGGAGGGAGGGAGAGGGAGAGGCTGTGGCACTCTGTGCCTGACCTGCTATGATTGATTACCAGAGCTCAAATGAAGACCAGAAATGACAAGCTGTGATATCCAGGGCACTGTTCAGGGGGACATCGGAGCCAGTGTCTTAGTGGGGATGTTTGTGGGGTTTTTGTCGTCGCTGCTGCTGCTGCTGCTGCTGCTGTCTTGTTTTACAGCTCTGTGGGGAAAGGGACCCTTTGTCACCCTGAGTTTGTAAACTGCTTGGGAATGGGTCTGGGCTTTCTGTAGCAGACCAGGAGTTTCTTCTGCAAGACTGCCCTATGTACAGAGATAGGGTAGGAAGGATACCGTGTCCATTCTTACCCCTGGAAGGTGTTGACTTTGCCGTACTGGAAGCAGCTAGGTGTTGAGTTGTTTGTTTGTTCCTTTTTCTCCACTTTCCAGTGGACTGGTAGACCCTAGGGAAGGGTCATGATGCCAGTAGAAGCTGCTTCTTTTCCCCTTCTAGAAGGTGCGATATAACCATGCTGTCTGGGTTCTGAGGCTAGAACTGTTGGTTACCAGTGACTTCTTCTGGTTTTGTCAATAGGAGTCACTATTCTTAGGGTTTACCTGTTATCTTTGTCACAAGTCTTAGAGGACCATGGCCTCCAGTTCTGGAGCACAGGGGGAGACAAAGCCTTGTTCTTGACTGGGGTAATTCTTCCCCACCCTCTCCCTTTCCCACCTCTCCCCGTTCTTAAAACCTGGGGGCCTTTAGCACTCGCTAGCCAATCTGGCCTGGTTTGGGGGTTACAGGTATAATGGGCTCTGGGAACCCATAGACCTCAGGGGTAACAGGAAAGAGGTTGATGCTGAGGTCAAGTGCCAGTCCCTGTGGCATGGTTGGGGGAGAGGTGGAGGTGCTGCAAGCCAACCCTTCTCTTTCCCTTCTTCCCTTACCACTGAAGTCCATTTTTGTACTTTCTGTATATGTGCTCTTGGAATCCTACACAGTCAGTTTTGTGGTTCCTAAGCTCATAGCTTCAAAGTGTTGCCATCATAAGCCATGCCCCTTTGTCCCTCTTACACAGCCTCTTAGCAAGTTTCTGAGGCTTTCTGTCCTCTAAGCCTCCTCAGCTACACACAAAGCAAGAGGGAACAGCAGAACAATCCCCTCCCTGCCCCTGCAGGGGCAAACCCTTCCATGGGTCTTGATCAGGCTGGAGATGAGAGCTTTGTCTTTGGGGGAGACACCCTTCTTTGGGCTCCAGTTCTCTCTCCAAACCTTTGCTTGTCTCTACTGAGCATCTATAGGTTTTTGCATCTCTCTCTTTCGCAAGTGAATCTCAACCTTCCCTGTGGCCCCTAAAAAGTCAGTTTCTACTTCTGGGCAGTCGTCAGTCCTTGGTTCTATTGCTTCATGATTCCTTTTCCTTCCAGAATATATTGCTGTGAGTATTAAACTGACATTCTCAAAGATACAGCTGGTTGAGAGGGCTGGGGGACAGGTGGTGACCCCTTCCCACCATGGCCAATCATCCATGACCTGTCAGTGAGGGCCCTGCCACATCCAGATACAGTCACCAAATCAGTTTTCCTTTCTGCCGTACTCTCTCCCTAGGAAGGTACCTCTGCCTTCCTCTCCCGCCCTCATTCTTTCCAGAGGATGCCCTGTCTCTCTCTGCCACTCTCCCCCCCACTCCATATTCAATTGAAAGATGCTTCTGTGTTTGAGCTGTGGAATAAGTGAACAGAGGCTTCTCCTTCCTTTATTTCCCAATCAACTTGTGGTGTATAGTTGCATTTGTCTTGTATATGCTTGGAATTCACCAGGGTGATGATTGTAAAAAGAAGAAAAAAAAGAAAAAAAAGAAAAAAAAATCCGCATGTATCATTAAGTGCTTACAGAGAGGTTTCTGACCCTTGTGTGCCCCCAGGGACACATGGTCCCCACACCCCAAGCACCATCTGCACAGAGAGAGCTGAGTGCTTAGTGTCCTGAGAGAAATGGGTCCTGGGCCACTTGTCAGGCAGTGACTACTTCACAGACCCACCCCAACCCTGCAGTCTGCTCAGCTTTGGAAAGGTTTTCAGCATCAAGAGTATTCTGGAGACCAGACACTGACCCCAAGCAGAGGGGGAGTCGATGGCCTCCAGTTGTTAAAGGAACTGGGACCAGGGGGTGAGAAAGGGGGCCTTTCCTTCCCTCTTCTACACCAGGGTTGGGGTTGAGGGTGAAGAGGAAGCCGGGACCACCATCACATCAACTTCAGCCTGGGCCTCCTTTGGTCCCTGGCTGGGTACCCCCAGCTCTCTGCTGCAATGCAGCGCTAGCGTATCCCTGATGGAAGTATGCACGTGCTGGACTTTACCAAGTCTCCAGCCCTGTTGCTTGTTTAAATGAGGTTCTGTTATATTGAACTGTTATGGAGAAGGACTGAGGCCCCCCCCATCACTGGCGATAGAGAAGGGCTTATACCCCTTCAGATCTTCCATTTGAAAAAGACCAAGTGTCTGCATGTTTTAGAGAAACAAACCATGCCAATCAGGCCTCTTGGGGCCAGCCGGGAGCCCCCATCAACTAAACCTGAGAAGGTGGGAACGAGGGGCTTGGGAGTCTGATGACCTGGTTCTGATCCCTCCTCAGGTGCTTACTCCCTATGTGATTTTGGGGCAAGGCACAACCTCCCTGGCTTCAGTCACCTCATCTGTCAAATAAGGGACTTTGAGATCTCCTTCTGGCTCTAGAGCTGCCCCACTCAGCCATGTCCTGCTATGGATTTTCCTCTGGGGAAGCCAGGGTCCTCTCTGGTGAAGGGGGACTGGGACAACGGGACTGCAAAGCCAGCAGCCTGCCCTCAATAGGGTGGGCACACAAGCACATGATGGGATCACAGGACAGACAGCTGGAGGTTCTCTGGGGGTGTAAACTGCCAGACTGGACGTGTTAGGGAGATGCCTGCCTCCAGCTCTGACGGTCAGGCTCAGCTAGACTATGGCACTTTTACTCACACTTTCTGGGAGCTGGTACGGCAGAGTTCAGGTGAAGGACAGGGAGGGCCTACAGTGGACACAAGGGGTCATGCCAGAATGCGCTTGGGCAGGTATTCCAGTGACAGAGGTGTGGAGCAGATGGGGGTAGTGAACTTCATGAAAACCTACATCAGCTGCCAGGTCACCCGTGTTCCTTACTGTCTTGTGCTCCTGTATCAGATGGGAAGATGGATTTTTCCTGAAAAATCCTTTTTTGAAGGGAAAGTGCTCTCCAGATCTCTGTGAAAATCTGCCAAGCAGGAAGACCATCTGTCTAGGTTTGCTGCTGCTGCTCTATTAGGCTCCAGTAACTTCGTTTCATTTTGGGGGTTCCCCAAGGCCTCAGATCTCAACAGTCACTACTCTGGGCTTGGGGATCAGAGAGGAGCAAGGTAGGGAAGGATGCGTTGCAGCAAGAAAGCAACACTGTGGGCTGAAGCTTTCCCTCCCCCAGCTCCTGTGAGGCTCCAGGGAGAGGGCAGCTTGCTCTGTCATAGCTAAGCCCTCCACAGGATGACCTATAGGCGTCAGCCCCTGCTGAGACTTTCCTAGCATGACCCTGACCTAGGCAAGCCCTCCCTTGCCTTGGAACCCGATCACCTCTGAGCCCACAGAGCACACCTCTTGTTCCCCAGTTGAAGACAGCTGGAAGCAAGTCATCTTAATAGCTAAACCAAGCCCAATTTATTTGTGACTCAGCAAATGCCGGTGAAGTTAACAAACTCCTTCAACTGTAAGTCAGGGTAGGGTGGGGTGGAATCAGGGGGAAGCATAGCCCACCACCCCCAAACCAACCTTTGTGTCCTTTCCTGGGCTGGAGGGAGATCCTGGTGTTGCTGTTTCAGGCAGCTCAGAAGTCAAGGTGGGCCACTCAGAAGTAGAGGGGCCTCTGGGCCCAGTTTGAAGACGGAAAACAAATGTGATTCGGAGTCTGTATCCTATAGGATCGCTGGCCAATCCAAAAGTGTTTTTTTCTTTAGCTTCCTTCCTCCCCATCTTGCTTGGAGAGTAACCAGGCAGGTGAGGTCTTGTTCAGGTCCCAGGAGGGCAGTTCACTGGAACGGGGTATTACTGCCTCGTGAGGCCACATATGACACAGGTGCTGTACCCTTCATTTGGGTGCAGCTGTAGTCTTGCTTCTGAGCTCCTTGGGGCCCTAGCTTTAGGCATTAAGGCTCTCCGGGGCCAAGGCCTTGCTTGTCATTGGTGGTTGTGGATGGATCAGGGGAAGTTTGACTTAATCTTCGACATTTTGTTGGGTTTTCCCCCGATCAGCTGGTGGAGGCTGCTGGATTTGTAATCTAGTTAGAAAAGTTGATACAGGGGCTGTGATTAATCCTAGGGAGGTAGGAATGCTCCATCTCCACACCTCCAATACCAGCCAGACACTGGCTACCCCCACTACCATCACTCAGCAAAACTTGGGATGGGGCTCAGTACACAGACCTGAAGCCCTGGTTTCTTCAGTTCCTGCCCCCCCCCCACCCCATCCTATGTACTGAATTCCACTTAGATCACCTCTTGTTGTTGGAATCCGTATTTCCTGTTTGTGCAGTAAGGTAGTAGGAAATTTAAAATGGGTAAGAGGGCAGGAACCTTGGAGGTGAGCGAGCTGACCCTTTTTACACCTTCAGACCGCCTTTCTCTCTTTCACATACACACACAAGGTCTTACAGGCTTTGATGCATCAGCCACTTCCAGGCCCCTTGGTCCCTCTCTCTACCAGGTCCCATGGCTGGGATTCATAACCATAAGTAGTGAGAGAACTGTGGGAAAATCTGAGGACTGGCCAGCTTCAGAACGGTCTTCCTCCAATGATGCTGTTCTGGTCCAGGGAGGCTTTCCTCTGTCCAGTTTTCCCTCCCCCATATCCTTCCTTAGGCTTGGGGAAGCTGTTCATGTCCAGAAGGCACAGGCCTCCTTTCTTTCAAGTCACTGGATTCATCTTTTTCCACCTGCCCTGTGGCTGCTGAAATAACTAACCCTTGTCCTGGAACTGCTCGCTTGCTTAGGGGAGTGGGGGGCAGGCAAGTTACTTTTCTCCTCAGACTGTTTGAAAAGGGTTGCAAATGGGCGCTGCCTTTTATCTATGGCTTACTCGTCCACTGGGCCTTGGCCCCATGGGGAAGCACAGTTCCTGCATTGTAATCCACGTGGTTTCCTAATTAATTTGGGGGGTGGGTGAGGGTGGGGGGTGTTAAACTCATCCTAGCTTAGTTTCCTGTCTGTGAATGTCCATAGTATTGTGTGTTTTAACAACTGGTTTACACTGTTGCTGTAAAAGTGAATTTGGAAATAAAAGTTACTACTATGATGAAAATAAAATATACTTTCTTTGTGGTGGGGTAGTAGGAAGGGGTTGGGAGGGGCAATAGGGAGGGCATCCAGGACATTAAGAATTATTCTGCCCAATACCTCCTCTACTTCTGAGGGTCTGCTGGCATGGTACCACGAGAGTGCATGGGGATTGGTTTCAGATTCCATCCTGTGAGCTTACCTGTGCAGTCCTGGAGAGTATCCCTTAGAGCTCCAACCTATGTACACGTAGAAATGTTTTGAAATCTATTTTGGACTTTTAGTGGAGAGTCAGCATAAAACCTTAAGCCGGAAAGGTCAAAACCTTTCTGAACCAAAAGTTACTACTTAACAAGATCAACAGTCGCCAGCACTTACTTAAGGTATAAACTGTTCAGATGTTCGGTCGTCTTTATTCTTCACTGGCTTGTCACCAGCAGGAATCTGGTTCTGGACTTTACCCTTAAAGGAGCATCTCCAACACAGGGCCAGGCACAAAAACACTGCCCATATATGGGCCCCGTGTTACCCATATGATTTTTAGTAAAACATCCAAGAGGCCCCTTGGGAAGCGGGACAGTGGGGAGGAAGGATCAGAGGAACCCTGAAACTGGATGCCTCCAACCTAATTTTCAGGAAGTCATTTAAACAATTAACACTGCAGTGTCTAGATAAAACATCTGTGCCCAGACTAACAACTCGCCCAAACACAGTAGAGAATATGAGATACTGAACTCGGTTTGAAATTATTTTCTTGTACATTTAAAATCTCATGTGTAAGTTTCCATGATACTCCAGAGTAACTGGAACAAAAAGGTCATTTAGACACAGGTGCTTTCCTTGGTATTGGCATGGACAAATCTGAGAATAATTGGGGTTGGCATGTGGGTGTATGCATACATATAAATACAAAAATAGTATTTCCCTGATGATGACCTTCTGAAAGAAATGGGACTGTCATATCTGGAGGTAGAGATGACTTAAGTACCAAGTTTACACAGCTGTAGCAACAAGCCCCTCTTCTGCAATACCTGGATGTGATGGAGAAGGCAAACTATTTTCACTGTGTGACAGTGTTAGGGCTTAGGTACCCCACATTCCTCTTGCTGTTAGGTTTAACAGGGTAGCACTCAGTCTTGGATTCCTCCGACCCCCACCCCCACCACCCATTCATGGTTCTAGTTGATCTCAGCTTCGTAAAAACACATACAGTAGGGGCAGCTAGGTGGCGCAGAGAATAAAGCACCGGCCTTAGACACAACACAAAAACTAGCCGTGTGACCTTGGGCAAGTCACTTAACCCCAATTGCTTCCCCACCCCCATATAAAAACACATGCAGTAGTTACTGTAGACAAATGCTATACCACTTTGGGTGACAAACTGCTCAAGATCCACTACCACGGTCTGCTAGGAAAGCTAACTCGGCATGTCCTTTTTTGACTCACAATAAACCTAGCCCAGGCCCCATCCGTCCAAACTTAAGGAAAAATTGGGGATGGGACTAATCCAACAATCTTATTAACAGAACTCAAGCACAAGCAAAGGAAAAGGGAGGAGAAAAGGCAGGGACAGCAAAGACTTCCTCTTCTTGCTAATCTGAAGGTTCAGAAAAAAATGGTGTAGACAACCATAGGATTCATGAGCATTTTACATGCCACTTTTTAAGGTTTGCAAAGTGCTTGAATATATCGACTCATTTTATCATGAGTTGACAAGTAATGGGCCATTGGGGTGGGGGGGTGAAATCAAACGTGCAGTCTGAATGCTGGACGTCCTTGGTGAATTCAAATCATGCTGACAAGCAGGTTGTGGATTCCTGTTCTAGGTCTGAAGGAGTTAAAGGTGTAAAGTCTACCCAACAAACACTGCCAGGGCCTTAATATATTTTATCTCCCTTTGTGATAAGGGGGCCAAGACGGGCATCACATGGGCTCTGTGGGGAACATCCATCTACGGCATGGAAAACCTAGAGGCCAAAGCCTAGAGTCAAAGCGGGAGCTCTCCAATGTTCAGGGCAAGAGGGAGGCACTGGAGAATGCCGGAGCCCTGAAGTCAAAACCCGTAGCACTCTCCACCACCACCTCCTACTAGTCATGGTGATTATTGTTTAAAGACAACCCAAATGTTGATTTGGGGGCTCTTTTCTCAGTGAAGAAGGTAGCAGTGGTGAGGGCCATTCATCAAATGAACTGAATCTATTCAAACCTTATATATGAGGAGGCCAAGGGAATGGAGCTCAGCTGGGGTGGAAGGAAGGAAGACTTTTAGTATCCTTTAGGGTATTTCATTTGACTGGAGGTAGGGCAGTAACCAGGGTAGGTTAAGGACAGGACTCTGGCTCAGAAAAGAACAAGATTTCTTTCCAGCCTTCTGAGAGACCTACTCTGGAAAAAAATAGTTCATTTAGAAGAAAAAAATGTGAAGATATTGCCCTGGCTTGGGATGAGTGAAGTTCTTAAAAAAAAAAAAAAAAGTACTCCTTGTCACTGGCCTTCCTGCCTTCACAATGCCTATCCTGACCGAGAATGGGAGCAGGCTTTTCCTGGTGTAGTTGATTTTCTGAGATCCCTCAATTCCTCCCCCAACTACTCACTACCTAGAGTTCTATCATCAAAATGTCTTCCTTTTGAAAAAAACTGAAGGCTCGGGTTCCTGTTGTTACAAGATAGCTCCATATGGTGTTCAAGGACATTCATGTAACGTCAGGGCTGGAAGAACCTTTAAGACAACCCAAGACCTGGGGTGGTGACTTGCACCAAGTACTAGGTCCAGCAAAGCCAGAAGTTGATTGTGGGTCCTCTTACTCCCAAGTTCAGCCCACTAAAACCTATTCTTGATTACCAGGATGAGACAATAAAGAATCACTGCCATTATCTGAGGGGAGGGCATTTGAGGAAACATTTTGTAGGGAAAGAGGCCTCAGAAGATGGCTGTCAGCTATCACAAAAGATTGCCCAATGTCTCAGCACGAGCTTTTATCTCTTAGGGAGACAAAATGTGGCATGCTACACCCAGAAATGCCCTCCAAGACCATTAATACTTACGGAATCATTCCTATGGCAAGCCTCTGAATTAGGCCATCATTAAGATGGTCGTCTGGACCCATGTGGGACTAACAGCTAAAACAATGACATCTGCCCTCCCACACCTCATGGCTTTCAAAATGCTTTCCTCACAAATTTATGCGACGGGCGGATAGCACAATTACCATACCCCAAAATAGAGGAAATGGTGACCAGAGCGGAGGTGAAGCGGAGGGAATCTTTCCATTACAACACTAGCTGACTCTCCATAAACTCATTTCATGTTATGGCTTATTAATAAGTTCCTTACCATTTCCTTACAAGAGCCCTGAGAAGGAAATAATGTCACTACTACCATTGTACTGGGCCACCCAGTGAGTAAAGAGGGTTAACTTGAACCTGTGTTCTTTCCCCTGCAGCCCCTTCCTCATTTGGTATGTGAGTAAGTGTGTAGCCTCCCCAAATGACCAGCCCAGCCCAGGCAGTAGCAAGATGTGCCTCTTCTGGGAAAAATGCAGGCCTCGGGGCCCTGTTAGGAAGGGTGACCAACAGATCCTTTCTATTTGGCTTCCTCCACCTCCTGGGTTGTCTTTTGAGAAAAGCCTAGACTGTTGGGATATCCACACAGAGGGAGAAAACATGTTCCTGGGAAACCTGGTTGGCTGCATTCACTGACAACAGCTCATGACAGAGTTCTGAGGCCCCTTCTTGCTCTGAAATCAGTTCTCCCCATACCTGGCCACTACTAGCCCTCAGAAGCTGGCTGTTCTGGTCAGCCAGGGAACCCAAGAAATCCTGTTTGCCAAGAAAGAACCCAGCAAATAACGTCCTGTAACTTTTTTTTTTTTAATTTTTTTCCCTTTTTTTTCCGCTTTTTTTGGGAAGCACTGTTCTGTGCTCTGTGAACAGAATCAAGACATTAACAAAGATCAGCTTCTCTGAAGAAAAGCATTTCTATAGAACAAAGACAGCTACGGATTCCGCTGCCATTACACAGCTCAAAGCAAGAAAAGAAAATATTTACAAAATACAAGGTAGGGGCTTTTTTTTTTTTTCATTTTTGTGGGTTTTTTTTACAATGCTAAAAGGGTTATTCAGAATTTTCAACCTTATAAATAGAAGAAGCACTTATGCATAGGGATATGGTGCATTATTGTTTTTTAAAGAAACAATGACAAACCCTTTAACTAGCAAACAGAAAAAAAAGTCACTAATGTTGAAAATTGTGAAAAAACCCCAACCATTAAGCAGTTCATCTACTATTTTTATACGATTACAAAATGGCCAAAAAAAAGTTATGTCCTTTGTTTTTTTTTCCTCTTTTTGGTGATGTAATTATACATGAGACAGGCACAAGGCTAAGGAAGATGATTGGGGATGGGGAGGTGGTTGATGGAGGGAGGAGGAGACTAGGACATTCCACAGGCAAGGGCCTAAGTGAAGGAGTTATGAGAGAAAGGGCGTAGTTGAGACAGACTAAGGATAACTTAGACATGAAGGAACTTTGTTTAAGGTGATCATCTGAGAAGAAAGTTAGGATGACTAAACTGATGCTTCCTTTTCAAACCCTCCTAGTTGGCTGGTTAGGGAACGGTAATACAGGTTGAACCTAAACCCTGCCTGTAAAACAAGACAGGTGAGAAATGTGTACTCAATGTTTGTTTTGTGTGTGTGCGCTGGGGAGAGAGAGAGGGAGGGAGGGAGGGAAGGAGAGAGGGAGAGCAGAAAGAGGGGAGAGAGAGAAAGAGAGAGAGAGAGAGAGAGAGAGAGAGAGTGTGTGTGTGTGTGTGTGTGTGTGTGTGTGTGTGTGTGTGTGTGTAGGAGGGAAACTGAGCAGCTGGGTTGCTATAGTTAAGGAGTCAAAATAAAGGTGACTAAATGCAGAGGAAGAACCATATGGTTCTTCCAGCCACAAAAAAGAAGGGAAGCTCAGCCTGTTTGCTGAGGGCTACACACATTATTGCAAACTGCCTCAAGCAAGCCCCTCAGTAGGAGGTGGGAGCCAGTGCTGAACAGAACACTCCAATGCCCATGCCCACGTCAGCACTCTGATGCCTGGGTTCCAGGTGACAAAAGGGGAAAACACCTGATGTAAATTTCTTTGTCACTTTGGAAGAACATGTTTGATCTAAGGAAAAAATAAATCTGAAAGTTCAGTAAATCAGTGGGGCTGGGAAGCATGCTAGAACCAGGCGGGATGGGGAATTAGGGATGGGAAGGGTCTTACCCAGAACTTTTATTTGCCAACTGGAGGAACAGTCCATTTAGGTGTGCCACAAGACAACATGGAGACCAAAAAAGAAGAGGGGAAAAGAAAGAAAAAGGGGAAAAAGACCAAAACGGTTTCTAAGCTCCTTAAATTCACTAAAAACTGTGAAAATTTCCGGCATATGATGTTTGAATATCAAACACAGAGATTTCTGAAGCTTTAATGCCAAGTTAGTGAGTTCGTTCAGTCGGACTCTCAGACTCCACTTGTTCATCTGTGGGTCGGGCGCTGTACTGTGGCTGATGCTGACAGGTGCCTGCTCTTGAAGCTAGCAAGAGGAGGAGAAGTGGGCGCACTGTCCAGCTCCCGGCCCCCCTTGCCACCAGGGGTACGCCGAGTACAACGGGCTGCCCGCTCCTGGGCATCCAGCTGGTCTTCACACTCCATCTGGGGGCTGTGTGCCAGGGGGAAGCTACGCCGCTCCCAGGGTTGGACAGTCTGCAGGGCACAAACAAAGTGAGTGAAGGCAAGGTCGTGCGGTGATTACCTGTGCTTTTGCCCTCTTTCTCCACCCTTTCCCAGTGCTCTGGTCCACAATTCATATAATATGGCCAGGGAAGAGGAGTGAGGGATTAGTGAATCCACTTTGCCTACATAGACCTATGTAGTACACACTCTGGACAAAAACTTTTCCAGCACCAGAATTACCTCCAGAATTTGCCCAAGGGCTTAAAAAGGAGAGGAAAGACATATGGCTATGCACAGTCATCAAAAGGGCCCAATTCTCTAGCCACCCCACCTCTTCCATACCCCTGGCATACAGAGGAACAAAGTAACTTGCCTGTTCATCCAGGCCCAACTCTGGGGTGGAACAACGGGTGTCCTCAATGGACAGATGTCGAAGATTCTCTCGGGCTATAGGAGTGAGGGAGGCAGAAAGCAGGTCTGGGCTGATGGGACTTCGAGGGGACTGACTGTGGGAAAACTCTGAAATCGAGTGACTATTGCTGATATCAGGAGAAGCAGGCTGTGGTGTAGAAGAGTTGGCATTGCCTAGTTGTGGGGTTGTCCGGCCATCTGATGACCTATAGGACCTGCACCAAGGAATCCAAAACAGAGAGTCAGAAGGAATTTGTCAGGCAGCATGCCAATCAATCATGCTCTCATGCAAACAGCACAGGACAGCCATTTCCCAACTCTACCCACAATGGCCCATAGTCTGAGGAGACCAACTAGACTCAAAGTCTTCCTTTTGTGGCTAATACAAAAATACAGATGCTAGGGATAGAAAGAAAGCAGCATTCTGCTCATTCCTAACACACAAAACCGTATGCAGATAAGGTCAAACAAAGCCTGGTAAGGTCACACAAATGGACACAAAGAGAAGCCAAAGCCGTACAAGGAACACAAATTAGAGTCCCCTTATGTAAGATCTTTTCCTAGTTTGAGACTGGAGAGTTGTTGCTACTAAAACACTGGAAGTAGAAGTAAACTTGGTTCAAGATGACTTCAAGGTGGAACAGAAATGACAAGGACATGTCTTCTGCCTCCGTGTGGCTTTGGCAGCGCACTGTGGTATAGAGAAGCATGAGAACTTGGGGTTGACAGAACTAGGTTTGAATGATGCTATGTGACTATGGCCAAATCATTAATACCTCAGACTCATTTTCATTCTCTGTAAGTGGACACAAATATCACATATGGTGAGTTCATAGAACTATTGTGAGGATTATATGAGAATGTGAAACGTGGCTCAAATGCACACTCTGAAGAGTGATCCACAATCTGAGGCTATGCATTCTGCCCAAAACTCCTGTAGATCTGATGGGGATGGTAAAAGGCAAAACTGAGAAGAGACTGTCTGTGGTTCACTGGTTTACCCCATCACCCCTACCCCAATAAAAGGGTAAGATGTCCAATCACTCTCATTAGACTTTGGGCTAAGTGTTGAACAAACCTAGAACTGCCACGATGCTGCAGGAGATCTGGTCCAACCCCAGGGTCAGCTATAAACTATCAAACTCGTTTAGAACCGGGGTCTTTCCAGAGCTTAGAGAAACCAGTAAAACTCAGCGCCCTGCCCACGCCCTAAACTGCTCGAGCCTTCCCTGAGGATTCTCCAAGACGTCACTATGCATATAGCTCCTCCGTGGCACTTTTTTCGGTTGCTGCACCAGATTAGAATGTGAGCTCCCTGAGGGCAGAGACTGCTTTTGCCTTTCTCTGTACCCCGACCTGCTTATTAGCACAGTACGTGGCATACAGTAAAAGCTTAATACATGACTGTAGATCTAATGACCATACAACCATCAACTATTATCATCACTATTCTACGCTACAGGTTCTTTCTCCAAACCTTTGGTATACCCCACTCCCTTCTAAAAGCAAAGTCACCCTGATCCTACATACAATACTAGAGCAAAACCTTTATAAAGACAGCACTCAAAATATGTGGCCCCAGTAGGAATGCCTAAACTGCAGGCCTCTGCAAAATCCAGAGAGGACTTCTTACTCTCTATTAATGGCACCTGGTCCCAAGAGAAGATGGTGCTTAAAGAACAGATTACCTCATGCACTTTATCCACAACTATTCCATTAAGCAGGTAATTCAATTATGATGTCTTTTTAAAAATAAGCTATCTCCCCAAATCAAATACCAGTTTACCATGTGTCACACAGGGACATTTGCCATCATATCAGTATTACTGACAGAGCGGATATACATGTTCCCTTCCCCCATACAGAACAGAGGAATCTTGTTAACTCTTTATCCTTCATTTGCATACTGACATCTACTCGTGCAGGCAGCCCTACCTGCTACCACGCCGCTGGGGTGGCACACTCGTGGTCCACAACCACCGGGCTCGTTCCATCTCCTCACACTTGGCATGCAGGGCTGCAAAAGCTGCATCAGAGAGGTCCTCAATCTGTAAGGAAGCAGGCTCATTGGCAAGTGTGTGTTTCCTGTCTCTTCTTCCCCCCAGACACTGACCAATATAGAACAAGTTTAGGTTCCCCTAAAACATTACGTCTAGCCTGACAGAGAGACAGACAAATGGTGGCAGAAGGAGAAAACAGAGGGAGGAGAGGAAAGAGGGGGTGAGGGGGTGGGGGTGTGAGTGTGTTGGGGGAAAGGAAGGGCGCAAGGCAAGAGAACAGTGTCAACAGTAGCCAAAAGAAGAGCTGTGGAACTCCAAGACTCTACCATGCAAAGTCATTTGGGATACTGAGGATTCAGTACTGACTCTCTCTGTCTTACCTCCTCATTCTCCTCATCAGGATTCCCCTTCAGAGACTGAAGATCCACTTCCCGCCAGCTGCAAAGTACCAGGAAAAAGGAATAAATACGTTAAGACGCCCTTCAAGTTGTAGAGTGGGGACTAGTAAAAGAGACCATGTATAGGTGTAGACACATGATCCAGATATAAACATAAGCATAAGTAAACAGATTACCCTCTGCTAATATGTGGAAAATCATTACACCCCTAGGGGGCTACCAAGAAAAATAGTCTTACCAATGTGTTTATGTACACTCAAGTAACTGAGTATGTACCAGGGAGATTATCTCCATCTCCTAAGCGTTAAAGAGTCCCAAGTCAGCTTGATGAAGAAAATGGAAAAGACTGTAAGAAAGAGCAGGGAGTACCTGGGTGTAAGGATCTCCTTGTACTGTAGTTTTTCTACACGTGTTGTTGCAGCAACAGACATCGGGATCACAATGTTGTTAATATCAAATGAACTTTCTCCACGTCTCCTCCTTACAGGTTGCTGCAAGAAAATAAAAGCAAGTTTAACATGGAGACACAATGCTACAGACTTCAAACCATCTGCTGAATGGTTTAATAAAATTTATCACTAAATAATTATCAGTTAGAATGTTCTATCCTCGTTACAGAAGTCCTTTGTACTGGGTTGGCTAGAGGAGTGCGGATTCTCAAAACTCACGCACAGATTCCTCCATTTTCCATCCCAGACAATTTGTCATGTAAAATCCCCCACAGTTTGTAAAGGTAGGTGAGTCTTTAGTGGCACTGTATAAACATCTTTTATATTTTAAATTAGCTGCTTTTCTGTTTACTGTCTGTCCCTCCCCCAATTATTTTTTTAGTATCAATGATGACATTCAGAGCCCATAAGAATGTGAGAGAGAGATATCGATACAGAGATATAGATCTCTTAGAGGAATGCAGCTAAAGACATCATAAGGCAGCAAGTACTATGGAGGGCACTCTCCCCAGCAATTCCAGGCTTTAGTTAAGTGTAGTCACCTTGCTGTTCACCAGCCTCCCACCCTTTTCATGGTTACCATTTGTCATGATTGGGGCTCTCTGGCTTAGATCACATCTAACAGAGGTTAGTGATGGGACCAGGGGAGTGTGGGATACCTGTAACAGGGAGCTTAGATACAGCCCTCCCCTAAAGAATGATTCCTTTTTAAAGGAAGTTAAAAAGATCAACACCCAACAAAAAAAGGCTTCCACATAGTCCAGCAAGACAAGGAAAATGTGTACTAGTTAAAAAGCCCAAGAAGTAAAAGGAGGAAGCTTAATGCATCCCCTTTAATGGGAAGAGAACATCCAACTGGGCTTGCTGCCCAGATGCCCCTAGGAAGGCAGGTGGCAAATACTCTGGTCCTAGAGACTGGAAAATGAACAGTAAGCTGTCAGAGGCCAAAGGGAAAAGTGGGATGACAAGCATGCTACCATGGTGATCATACAATTGCAATCAAAGCCAAAACACTAGGGGAGGAGTATCCTGAACGTAGGACACTAAGAGGAAAGTGACTGTTCTTGCACTATACCTTGCACAATAATTTGTTTCAGTCACTTAGTAGTTTAAGAAATCATAAAAGACAATGTGGGGGCCATAAACAGATAAGGATCTCAATGGCTACACTTTCTGCCCCGAGCTCTGCTGCTATGTGGCCATAATCCATTAAACTGCCTTCTTTACCTGCTTCCCTCTTTAATTCCTAAATGGAAATTTTTAATTTAACCTACCTTATAGAACCATTGTAACTGGTACATAGAGGTCTTTGTAAATCATGCCAACAAGTTTTGGGTCACTGAAACAAATTATTTCCAATTCCCTCAAAAGTAGACTTATTTATCAGGTTCTAGTGTACACGATGCATGTTTGACTACACTATATATGCATCCCTCAAAATCTCACTAGCTTAAAAAAAACTTCCCTTTAGTATGTACTTGACTCACATAAACATAAAACATTTCTCCATGTACAAGGAACAGAAAAGAGAATCTTCACTACACATGGCTTGCTTTTGTAAAGGCACAGTTCAAATTTAACAAGGTATATTTCTAAAACCACTATACTTGTCTATGCTCCTTTCCAAAATTTCTTCTGCTTTCTTTTGTGAATGCTTAACACCATTAGGACCAAGGAGCATCAACTAACCCAATGCAAATTTTTGTCCACAAAAATAAGATAAACATTTTTATTTAAAAGCAAAATTACAAATTTTTGCATCAATTAATACATCTGGTCCTTCTAATTTAAAAATGATTCACTGATGCTCCTTTCCTCCTTTTCTTTGGCATCACAATGGTCACCTCCTCTCCCCCCAAGCTCTCCCTTATGACAAATAAGTCACAGTAGTTCAGACGTGAAGAGTATGGAAAAAAAAAATCACCTCTTTGCCAAGTGATGCAAAGCACACTCAGTCTTCTGGAGTCATGGAAGGTCCCTTCACTAATTAGAATTCTTACGTTTTCCTAACTATTTTCCTTTATACTGTTGTAGCCACTGTACAAATTGTTCTCCTGGTTGAACTCTGGTTCTTAACGAGTATTCCCAGATTTCTCTAAATTCATCTTTCATGTCTTACATCACACTAATATTCCATCACACTCAGATACCATTACTTGCTTCTATAGATATTTTAGTACACACAGCTTCATCTCTTTGGGCTATAGGCCTAGCAATGGTATCACTGGGTCAACTGATATGCTCTGTTTGGTAACTTCTTGGCTATAATTCCAAACTGCTTCCCTGAAAAGCTTAAATCAATCCAATTTGACCAACAGGACACCGATGTGTCTGTCCTCCCCCAGTCCCTCCAACAATTGTCAATTTCCTTTTCTGGCATTGCTTTCTGATGCCTAATCTTTCTGGAGGGGACAGTCTTGTGAGTGTAACATTTAAGATCAGGGAGCCTATTGGATGAATATGAGCTGCAATTTCAGAGTTTTGTTTTTTTTTTTAGCTTCTCTTTCACCATTAGTTAAATCAATAATCACCAGAGCAGAGGTGTCAAACACTGGCCAAGTATTCCCGAACCAGATTTAAATCTAAGAGGGAAATGATTAACAAAACAAGTAAAAATATAACACAGATAATATAAATTTGTGGCTTTTAAAGTCTATATGCTGTCAGCAGGGAACCATTTCCTTTTGAGTTTGACACAACAGATGCAGAGCGCATCTTTTATACAGTTTTTGATTCCTGACTAGCTTTTAATACACAGTTAAAGAGGATGCTGTGCAGAGGCATAGACTGCTTTGTAGTCCCAAACTACTAGTAATTTAGAATCTAAAAATGTTCTTCTGCCTCAATGATGCCAATGATCTAAAGGGAACGTTAGCATTCAAAAACAATTAAGAGGATCATGGAATTTGAGCTGGAAGGGACCTCAATGTTTAAATCCAATTAATCACTTGAGTTCATTTTGTAGATGAGGAGAAAATCTTTAAAGAGTTTTAAGCAACTGAGGCAGAATCTGAATCCAGGTCCTTCTGGTCCCAAGTCTACCATTCTTATCCACTGTACCACTTCTATATATGCCTATAAAAACCTTTCCATAGTAGGGTTTGAGGGACAGAGATGGGACTTGTGACTTTACTGAGATGGGGAGGAACTCCCTTTACCAATGCAAACTGGTACTTTCTCTACAACTAGCATCCTAGGGTCACACACTCAGCATAGATCAGGTATGACTCAAAACCAAGTGTGACTTAAACCTACCTGACGTTAAGGTATGCTCTCTATCCACTATGATATCCTATTGTCTATTCAGATAGCAAAATATTTACAAAGTATTTTAATCCTAACAAATCTGTTAGGCAGAAAGTAACATTTTCCCTGTTTTATAAATTACAAAACTGAGGCTCAGAAAGTTTAAGAGACTTGCCTTTGGGCAAACAACTAGTGTCAGAACTATTAGCAATCGTCTAAAAAGGAAGTAAAAAATTAATGTGCTGACTTATTCTTTCAAAACCCAGAGAAACTGCCAACCAAATCCTGATTTAGTTTCTAAAAACCTGTCATTCTCCACTGATTAAAACTCCTTTGATAAAAATTCAGGATCAATGAGGCCAAGTTTGATTCCCTGCAAAGGTCAATTTCAATGTGTTTCAAAAGTCATGGATGGCCCGGCCCTCCTAGGCCCAAGTCATCTTTCAATCAGAGGCTAAGAAAGTCAGTAAGACAATGTGGATGGATAGCTTTTAACACAAACCCTTTCCTACTAATGAGTAAAACTAAAATTAGTAAAAGAAAACATCCTATTAACAGTTATATCAGAAACAGCATGTTCATATACAAAAATTGGAACATTATTGTGATCTAGATTTCTAGACACCCCCCAACCTCATTTCTTCTGCGTTCTCAGGTCTACTGGAGGGATTGCTTAATCACGGTCTCTAGCACCTAAACTGTTGCAACCTACACAAGAGGATGGCTGGTTACATCCGAACCAGATACTTACAGACGTGGTAACTGTGCTCTGTGAGCTTGAGCTGGTGGGCACAGAGCCATCCGATGAGGTGGAACAAGAGAGCTGTCTTACCAAGGGGCTGGGTGGTGGGTGGTGGGTGACAGCTGTCAAATAGCTGGAACTGCCCCCATCTGGGTGATGTTTCAGCACTGCAGTGGTTAAAAAAAGGAAAGAGAAACATAAATGGTTATATTCCCTTAAGCAGCCGCACTTTGGGCTCAAACTGGAAATGCCAGTGCAACACATCGAATATGAAAAAGCCTTCTAAGACTAGGAGTAAAGAGACAAAAGCAAACTGGGTTGGGAGGTGGGTGGCTAAGAGGAGGTTGCTATAGCAGTAGAAGTGCCCTGCATTTTAGTAGCAGTAGGCTTCCCACCACTTTGCTGCCTCCCTAGAACCTGAAGGGCAAAGATGATGGGGGGAGGGAGAGGGAATTGAGAGAAGCCCAGGTGGCCTCAGAAAGCCCTGAGCAGACACAGGTGCAGATACAGGTGCCAGGCCTGGCCCTGGCTGCCTACCTTCACTTCTCTCAGATGAATGGTCTCGCAATCGCATTTTGCTCTGGTTTGGGTCATGCACAGGTGGAGGGTTGAGCAAGCGCTCTGCTTTGGGCGCTGTAACTCTCTCTGCCATGGACACAGCCATTACATCATCTAAGTGCTGCCTGTGGGTCTTGTCAGGCCGGATTTGGTGATGGGAGAGCTCTGAAGAGGGGGAACAGAAAAAGAGCTATGGAATGTCTTCTTTCCTCTCTCTTTCTGGTTGAAGAAGGGTGTCTAAAGATTGCGGGCTCTCACGTCAACTCTACACTAACTCCAAACCCCCAGACCAGCAACCTGGGGGCAGGTGAACAGATCTAATGTCATGGGCAAGGACACTGCACTCTCCAAAGAGCCCTGAACTTGACTTACAGACATATTCTGAAAAGGGTTGTGCCTTTATTCAATTCAGTAAACATTAATTAAGCATCTATGTACACACAGAAAGGTAGCTTGGTGTAGTGAAGCTCTCTTCATAGAAGCCAGTCATAGAAGACCTAAGCATAAGCCCTGTCTTTGGCACAGCCTCGCCATGGGAGCCAAGCACATTACTTAGTCACTCAGTGTCCCCGGCTACTCTCTAAGCCTAGGAGATGCAGAATCATAACTGATCTGCATTGGTAGCAGGAGCTTTTTCACCAGGAAAAATGCCTGACATGAATGACATCACAGGGCTTGACTAAAACCTGTAGACTGCCTCATTCTGTTAGATGCTGAAGATGCAAAGCCAAGTCTCTAGCCTTAAGAAGCTTACATTCTAAGACTAGGGGAGAGAAAAAATAAAGAAACCCACATGAAGAACTGTGATGAAAGCAAGGACACGAAGGGAAAGAGGAGGCGTCCAAACACAGTGCTGTGTGGATTTTGCTTTCAGCTGGAACTTGGGGGGAATACATGGGAGGGCTTCAAGGAAGAAGTGGCACCTTAAGCAGGCCCTGGAAGAGCAAAAAGCCAGGGGTGCAGCAGGAAGAACCCATTACAGGCACAGAGAGACAGCATAAGCAACAGGGTGGATACTTGAGAGGGCCTGATAAGAATGAAGGGAACAGTGAGTGGTGAGGTGGCACAAAGTACATGAGAGAAGGGAGCCATGCAATATAAGCCTGGAGCTGGCTTATGAAGACTACTGAATGCCAGGATAAGGAACTTACACTTTATCTGGTAGGTAAAGAGGAATTAGTCATCATTTCTGAATGTTTATCTAGCAGCCAATTAAGATTATTAAGGGGATAGCAGTGTGAAAGAAAAGGGAGAGACTGAAGGCAGAGCGATCACTGAGGAAGCTATTGCTGTAAGTCAGATGAGAAGTGTTGAGGGGTACTTCAATTTAGGATTGCTGGAGGAGCAGAAGGAATAGATGTTAAGTGAGGCTTCCAGAAGCAGAGCTAACGAGACGTGGGGGTTAGAGGACAGACAAGAGTCAAAGACAACTTGGGGTGAAAGAGCCTGACTGTACCCATCAGCAGTGATGGATCTTTGTTACTGGCTGATCTAAAAGCAACCTGGGTTGTGGTATCTTATACAGGTCTCTCTCAAAAATCCAAAAATATCCTCAATAGGGACAGTTTATTTCCCCAAAATTTAGTGAAGTCAAAATAGGTGGATTTCCCATTGAGTTTAAAGTACCTCTCAGCCAACAAATATTCCCAACAAGGCATGTTGACATAATCAAGGATGGAAAATTTTGGGGAGTTCCCAAGAATAGACAAAGAAATAGAAGACATTCTAACAGACATACACACACTTATCACACCGGCCACCCTTCTCCCTCCCCCAAACTTACTGGCTGCTGCTAGAAAGGAGTTGACCAACTTGTGCCTATCTTTACGAACAGGGTCAGGAAGGCTGCCCGGAACGGGTGTTCTGTGCTTGAGTGAAAGCTTTTTGGGAGGTTTGATTTTCTCAAAGGGCTTGTTACACTGCCACTGAGATTTCAGCATACTCTGGAAGTGCAGGCTTGTGGGAACATCTACAGGAGACACAAAACAACAGGGTCAGTTAAGAAATCTGTATCCTTACCCCTTGGCATCTCTCCTTATATTAAATGAGTTTTTCTCCATTTGTAAGCACAGCTTTCCAAAAGTGTTCATGAATAAGGACCCTGGTCTTACCTCTACCTCTTTATATCTTCCCGAGTCTGACAGTAAGCACAGCACATTTTTTTAAAGTATATTTAATTATTATTAAATCCATTATTTTACCACTCACAAGCAGGTCATTCAATTAAGTCAAGGTTTAATAAAGTGCTTAAGCTTTTTCACTTTTATATCTATAAGAACTCTGGGCCTCTTAACCTGATCCTCTACTAGTAATTCCTTCTCTAAGAGAACTCTTCTTCTTGTCACAATGTAGTGGTGGCTGGTGGGACTAACACACCCCAACCAGTGAACGTGGAAAAAGCTGAGGTGCTGTTAACAAGGAGGCTCTTCATATATAAGATCGCCTCTAGACTCTCAGGAACAATCAGAACAATCTCCCTGGCAGGCCCCCAATTCCATCAATGAAAATCTGAGTATTATGGAGCTTCTCTCAAAGGATTTCATGGCCTTCATTCTCTGAGCAACTTGGACTGCTGACCCTTCAAGGAAATTCAGTAAACATTATTTTTTACATGTGAGCATTTTATTATTTATATATTTTGACCAAGATAGAAATCTTTCTAAGTGGGAATTTCAGATTATGACTCCTCCTATCCTAATCTAGTATTAGACTCACATCTTTTAAGCTAGAAACATTTTTTTTTTGGTCTTTTTGGAGGGGAGAAGGCAAGGCAATTGGGATTAAGTGACTTGCCCAAGGTCACACAGTAAATATATCAACTGTCTGAGGCCAGATTTGAACTCAGGACATCCTCACTCCAGGGCTGGTGTTCTATTCACTTTACCACCCAGCTGTCCCAAAACGCAATTTTAAAATGCTAAAACCATCAACAGAAAAAAGGTATTTACTTTGTAATCAATATTTAAACACTACACTCAAACAAAGCTTTATTATACACAATCTGTACTTACTCAATAAACTCAACCACTATATTTTTTCTAAAACTCAAGACCCCACAGGGGACCCTGATTTGTGCTTAGAAAAGACAAGTAGTGAACTGATAATAGATTAAAACACTCTTAATTAGTAGATTAAAGAGCAGTATCATGTTACCTGGATAGCTTATACAGAACTTAAGTTGAAAGGGAAACTATTGAGATGTACTCCAAATACCATTCAGTATTTGTTCTAGAACAGAAGCATCAATGAACCCAATAAACACTTCCCCTTCACTCCCTGTAGTGGGCAAGGCTGAGATTAGAAGACTGAAAGTTCTACTCAAACATAGCTCCTGTGCTTGTGAGAGGGCTATGACATGGGCCAAGGTAAGTCAGTGTTCCATCACTAGCTCATACTTACTGAAGGCATTTTCCTGATAGGAGTACTGGGAGTCAGGTTATATGCAAATGAACCTTTGATTTCGCTGGAAAAAGGAGGTCTCGGGATATCTCATTGGTATAGACCTGCACCTTCTCTGCAATTCCAAGCCTGATACATTTTCCTAGGGGCACTGACATGCAAATAATTTGCCTGGATTCACAAAGTCAGTATGTTAAAGATTTAAACCCAGTTTTCCTGACTTCAAAGCCAGCTTTCTATTTATTAAACACAATGCCTCTGTGATATGGATATTAGATACAGATATTACAGATAAGGCAATTTGCCTAGAATCACAGTTATTAAATACAGAATCAGAACTCCCATTTTCTGATGCCAAATCCAGTGTGTGTTCCCCCCAACAATAATAAAATCTGGTAAATGTATTAAGAGTGTGTCATTTTACTGAATACTTTCATAAAAAGCTAAACAGTAAGTAGCAGTACTTCAGTTGACTTTCACAACTACTCTACAACAATATCTACTCAGAAATTGTGGATCTAATTTCATGCTCTGGCTGAATGAAAACAGTTCTAAGTATCCTGATATATTAAGAACCTGTCTTATTCAAAAAGTTAAACATAACTCAAGTTTTGAACAGGATTAGATAACAGAACAGCAAGAAAGAAGCCTGCAATAAATGAGGACAAGGACCTTAGGGAGAAGTTGTTTATGTTCTGAGCAGCATAAGTGATTTAAAAAAAAAGTTCCTACCAAAGAGAAAAAAATTATTTAAATGCAGTCTTTTAGGCTTTTGGTAAACTAGAAAGAATAAGCAGAAAATTACTAAAAGTACATAAAATAATTCCTTTGAAATGCTTCCCCTCATGGCTCTGTCATTTCTTCTTCCACTGCTACTTTAGGTAGCTTCATCTGAGAAAAAATGTACAAATTATCCAGACAGGTAAAAATGCATGCAATTCTTTGACCAGCAGGTGGCGATCTGACCAAGCACTTGTGCTCCTGCTTTGAAGTTCATTCTTTTCACCAAAGTTATTACATCATCTGCATTTCCAGTTAAAGATTAACTGGACCTAATCAAGCAAGCTAACAAAGAGACAAAGCACCTCCCACAGCTGTGCCAAATAGTTATTACACACTCATAACTATCACTATTACCATCACCATCACCACCACCACCACCTGCACCAGTGAATTTCTCAGGACTCATTGGTTCCCTTAGGCTTCACCAAGCTTGAGAGCTTGAAGAAACCCTCTATCTGGCAAAATGGAAGAAGCATGATTTAAAAAAACAAACAAAAAAACCCCACTCCATTCATAGTGTCAAGCTATGAGCCTTTGAACAGCAGGCAACCATGGTAAAAATCAGGAACTCTACTGAAATCTAGAAGAATGGAATGCAGTCACACAGCAAACAGCTGAGTAAAATACATTATTCTCTCTACAAGTTTTTAAAAAATACAAAACCCCCAAACTGGATAAAATTAGAAAAATAACTGATTGAACATATATCTATAATTGGCTTCAGGAATTGTAGTATTTATCCCATCCATAAAGTTAAAGACCAGAAAACCTGGAACATAACAAACAGGTATGTCCCTTTTTGTCAGTCTTTCCCTAAGGAATCTGGGTTTAAGTTTAGTTCCAGACTAAACTTAAGTTTAGTCCCTGGACAAGTAACTTCATCTTTCTCTGAGCCTGTTTCCACATCGACATAATAGGAATGAAAATCCTTTACCTACCTCCTATGGTTGCTATAATGACAACATGTAAGAGATAGCTAGGTGGTGCAAAAAAACAAAAAAACAAAAAAACAAAAAACTGTGCTGGGCCTGGAGTCAGGAAGAGGAGTTCAAATCCTGCCCCAGGAACTTACCAGCTGTGTAAGCCCGAGTAAGTCATCTAATATCTCAGCCTCATTCTCCTCTGTAAAAATGAGGATACAATAACAATAGCACCAACCTTACAAGGTTGTTTTAAAGATCAGATGAATTAACATATAAAGTTTGCTCTGCTAAACTTTAAAGTGCTATATAAGTGTTAGCTAAAGTTTAAAATTATATAGCTATAATTATTATTAGTCCTAGCTCTGGAGAAGAGACTACATAGTGATAATGGCAGCTCCCAACCTATAAATGAGTTGCATTCCCAAAGTCAGTTTATTCTCAGTTGATTGGCACAAAGGAAGCATTTTCTCAGAAAGAATGCTGTACAAAGTGATTTAGGTTCCCACACTGTCTCCCAAGCCTATTTATATCCATAATGTAGCAGTACTTTGTATTGTGGAACCTCCACATGGAGCGTAACAATGTTTCTACAAGGAAAATGCCTTCAGATTTCTAACTTAACAAATAACAAATAAATCTCTTACTGCTACAGTTCCAGAAGAGGGGTGGGGACTTCTTTCATTTCTTACCTGCTTCCAACCCGTTAGGTGACTATTAAAAATCCCCCCTAGCTCAATTCCACTGGCTTATGTTCTCACTAGCAAGAAAGTGGAGGGTGGTTGTGTGTGAATGGAGGGAAAGGCTGGTAGTAGTGGTGTGGAGAAAAAGGCTGTATGTTACTACTTGGTGCCTGGTGCCCACCATGGGGAAGGGGAGTGGCAGGGGGGCAGAGAACGAGATCAGCAGCAGCAAATGGTGAGAGAAGTAATGAGGCCAAGTGGGCTGTACAGCTCTGGAAGTCTTTCCGTAATGCTCCAAGGTAATAATGGATGTAAGAATTGCCTGAGAAAGGCATGTTCTCACAGCTATCAACTGAAGGTCTGAAGTATGGGTTTTGTCCTTTATATTGAGAGAAACATAGGCACTTCATCATGAATTTTTATTTAGAAAACAAAAATCCCCAGCAACAAACAAATCAAGCCCCCTTTTTCTTAAATATTCATCAACGTAACATGATTCTGCTCTCTTGAAAGGAAAACTGTTACGCAGGCTGGACCAGATGAGCTCTAAGGTCCTTCCTTAACTCTATGCCTTTAAGGTAAGACCTCATGGTCTTACTGTCTGTGGTTGTTTATGCTGCTATTATTTTTGGGGTCCCAATCTGCAATTTCATCTATATAAGGAACTCCATAAGTGGAATATTTTTCAATGATGCAAAATAATTAATGACTCCTTTGCAATTTGAGTCTTAGGGACAGGTTAAATAACTGGTCCATGGTTTCCCTATCATGAAAGTCAATTTTCTCTTGGAGCCAGAATGCTCCAAGGGCTGCCTCTAAAGGGGTTGATTTTTCTTGGAATAGGATGAATAGATTTCTCTTATCATTGTGTCCCGTAAAGTGTTACTACTATGTAGTAGCTTCAGTCCAACAATGACCACAGCCAGATGTCCATACAAATTAGCAGTTTCTTATACACTTATTAGATGTTCATACCATATTGCTATGAGCAATAACCCTAAAGACATACACTAAAATTGGGCAGGGAGAGATAGCTGGAACCACTGGGCAGGTTGGTATATATCTGGCTACAATCCAAATAGCAGAGGGGGAACTATTCATTTACAATACAGATGAAAATATTTTTAATACTTCTCACCAATAAATTTTAAGATTTGTCATCTCTGCTCCCAAATCTCATGGCTTAAGCTTCTATTGAATCCTAACCTTTTTACCTCTTCACCAAAAGCTGTGTGGTAGTTTCTTAGAAACTCTTAGAACCCATGATTTTCCACACTCAAAATTAGTCTTGGGCAGCAGAATACAGGGAGCTGTGAGGTTCAGGGCCAAGAGAAGAAAGAAGGCAAAGAAGTCAAGAGATAAAAGAGTTGATGGGCTAAAGTTAATCTGAGGAAGAAGAGGATAGGGAGCTTTTAGGGGGGGTGGGGGAGTGGAGAGGAGAAGAATCACCAGAGATATTTTCAAAATGTGTCAGGCTGTTAGAAAGAAGCAACAGCCAATTCTGTGGGTCTGTAAAGCTGGATTTTGCTTGGCAAAAAGAACTCTCCAACTACTATGGAAGAGCTGGACTCAAGAAATAATAATATCCCCAACACGCTAACTGTTAAATAAAAAGATAGATAAGCATTTCCTCCAAGAGAGGTTGGATTAGATGATCTCTAAGATTTTTGCCAAATCAAAGATCCTATGATCCCTTCAGGAATCCCATGAAGAAAGTCATTCTCTGTGCCTTTGGAAACTGAAACTCTGCCAAATCTGAAAGGTATTCTAAGCCTCTGCAGCATAGCAGGCCTTGGCTATTTTTAGGCTTAGCTTTGACAAACAAAAGCAAGTCAGTGATGCCTCGATCTCAGAGCAAAATGCAAATAGTTCAGGCTAGACTTGTCTATGTTGCTGGGGCTGTATATCTTAAATGGACATCCCATACTTTTCCTATTCACTGGACTACTCAGCTAACAGAACTATATTTTGATACTCCTGATTATGCCGATTTCCATGACGGATTAATCTTAATGTTTACCCTTTTAAATATGCTAAGCACTTAACCAAAGTATAAGCTAAATCTGACTTCTCTATAAAGCATTCACCTGGAAGCATTAGTGCTCATGTTCCTAACACCATAAAGTCCTAGGCAATACTCAATTCTTCTAGCCCCTTGGAATCCTGCTTGTGGCTCTTCTACAAACTTTTACAGAAGTAAAGAGGCTATTTTAATTATATCCGGCACACACAAAGTTTCTTCTTACTGTCTTGAGCATATCTAAGTGAAAACTCTTTCACTGTATAGTAAGATGGTGTGTCTCAGTGATGCTTGAATTTTATTTAAGTATGAAAAGATGCCTTCCACACCCACCCTCCCCTGAAGTCAACATGAGCAATAAATCTGACAGTAGGAGGCCCAACTTACCATCTGGGAATGCTAATACAGGATGAACACAAGAGTCCAACTGGGAGAGACGCTCCAAAAGAGGAGCTTCATAATGGATCTCCGGAGGCATTGTAGTATTACCACTACTTGAACCACCACAGAGTACACAGGAAACATTCACATCACAGCTGCTTCGTATAGTACTGCTTCTATGAACCTGCAAATGGGCAAACAACAACTCTGAGCACTTGGATCCTAGTAGTAAACAACCCCGATATTCATGCATTGTACTTTATTCTTCTCTGGTCCCCAAAGATGGGGGTGGGGGTAGTGTCAGGAATTGGGGGATGCATATAAGGTAAAGTAATTCCAGAACTCCTAACATATAATAAACCTGTTGGCAGCTGGCATCAGCAGTCGGTACCACAGATTTCCAAAAACACCTTAACAATAAAATTTAGCATGATAGGAGCAGCTAGGTGACCCAGTGAACAATAAAGCACCAGCCCTGGAGTCAGGAGGATCTGAGTTCAACTCTGGCCTCAGATACTTAATGCTTACTAGCCATGTGACCCTGGGCAAGTCACTTAACCTCAACTGCCCTGCCCCCTCCAAAACTCACCCCCACCCCCCAACCCGGACCAAAAAAAAAAAGCATGATAGCATGCTACAGCAGAAAGAGTAGTCCAAAAGGGTACTTGTATGAAATCTGGATCCAGCAGTGATACTTAACAATTCTGCAACCTTCAGCACAGAAATTAACTTTGTTGATTCTCAAGTTTCCTCATCTTTAAAATACAGTAACTTGAGTAGATACTGAATTTCTTTCAAGCTTTAACATTCTATGTCATGTATTTAAAGAGGCCTGGGGCGGCTAGGTGGCACAGTGAGTAGAGCGCCGGCCCTGGAGTCAGAAGGACCTGAGTTTGGATCCGACCTCAGGCACTTAACACACACAAACAACAACAAAAAAAAAACCTAGCCGTGTGACCTTGGGCAAGTTACTTAACCCCAATTGCCCTCCAAAAAGCAAAATAATAATAATAATAATAATAATAAAGAGGTGGAACCCAACACATTAACTGTAGTGCACATCTGCAATACTACTGAAGGTACTGTCTCCTATTACACAGAATTTTTAATATTTATATTCATTTTTACAAAGTTGTAGTTATATTCAATTTAGAATTCATTCCCTTTCTTCTTCATTATCTCCCCCACCCCGAATACAATGAAGATTTCTTAATATTTACTAAACTCATGTATTGATCATGTATTGCACCTTTCCTAAAAACTCACTCTAAGGGCAGCTAGGTGGCACAGTGAATAGAGAGAGAGCCAGCCCTGGAGTCAGGAGGACCTGAGTTCAAATCTGGCCTCAGACACTTGACATACTTACTACTCGTGTGCCTTTGGGCAAGTCACTTAACCCCAATTGCCCTCCAAAAAGGGGTGGCCCCCCAACGCAAAAAATAAATAAATAAAAACTCACTGTAAGGTAATAATGACCAAAGTTCAGTATGTTTTATACACTGATAAAGGACATCTCTGCTGGTTTCGGAGAAATGCTTTTCTAAATTATACCCTAACCTCCCCTACCTTAAAAAAAAAAAAATCAAATACAGCTCTCCAATTTCTCCAATATTTGACAAGGGTTAATGTGATTTACAACAGTGTCCAAAACAGACAACTGGATCATAAACCCTTACCCATGGGGTTCATCATGCCAGTTGCATGTGGAATGTTAGCTATATACTTACAAACTATGAAAAATTCAGAGTTACATATGGTATCTAAAAAAAAACTTGTTACCTCTACTAGGAACATAGTACACTGTATACTTATTATGGGTTAGAACTACTTTAGAGAGAAATGATAATGGTAGCAGTTTGTCATATAGTTTCCTTATCATTTTGTATTTTTCTGTAAGATCAAGTTCCAAATTTAGTGTTTCTCTTTACTCACTAAACCAAGAAGATCCTAGATAAATCCTCTTATAGCAATATGGCATAAATTCAGAATGTCTTTAATTGCTATGAACAAAAATTCATTGATTGCTTTATCACAGTTTCCTTATGTAGACTTTTAACTCACCAGTAGCTGACAGGAAATGGCCGTGTCATTGTTAAATCAGAAGATGTGGATTTAAATTGTGCCTCTACCACATCTTACCAGGGCAGGATAGTATCCCTTCTCCCTCAGCCTCATTTTCCTATGTCAAAAATGAAGTTGTACTAGGTAATCACTATAACTCCTTTCAAAGCTAAATGCAATGATTCTATAAATACTACTCAGGCTTCATGTAGATGAATTTTGAGAGAGTAAAGATAATGGACCCAGAAAAAACTACTTTAACAATAACGATGAGAAACGGTTAGACCTAGTGACAACAATGGGAATGGAAAAATCCAAGCACTTCATATACACTGAGAAATAATAAGATGGCAAAGAACTTGCTGACCTATTTGAATTGGAAGCAACAAAGGACAAAGAGACATAAGACCATTTAGAGGTAGAAGGGAGGTCTCAAGTCTAAAAGACAAGAAGGAAGGTATTGTCAGAAACAGAAACTAGGAAGCAGGGATGCATTTGGGGGAGGGGGAAGGATATAGAGCTAGAATATTAAGTGACAAATTTAAAAGCATTTGATTGCAACCTACAGAGGTATGTCACCATCTACTCATGTCTCTACTGTAATAGCTCTATGTAAAATTCTTAACCAATGAAAAGGGTACCAATATTGGTCACCAACAGAAGAATTCTGATCCTAAAAGACCTTTATCTTGATCTGTAAAATAGAAAATTAACAGTTTAAAAAAGAACGATTAGTTTCATTTATATTAAGTTTTTTGACTGGAATTTTGGTGCTTTTTCCTGAGTTTTTTACATTTAAAATTCCATCTCCAATGTGTTTGATTATCAATACCTGAAATGGCTTTGAAAACAGTCCTTGAAGCCATATCTGGCACTTTGACATTCAAATTAAAGGGTTACTATTGGCTTAGCTAAGCAAAATCTTTATACTTCCTACACTGCTGAATAATTGCATTTACACAGGAACATTAGAGATTGCATTTTTGGGGGGAGCTACACAATCCCTCTTAGACATATACACTCAAAAGACCAGAAATGCCTCTGTGAAGAACCCAGTGATTACAACCAAAAATTCTCTGAAAGCAGAATTCTAATTACCCATCATCACCTTATTTAAATTTTTGACTTCTTAATATCCTTGTGTCTAAGGCTTGGGTTCAATGGCAAAAAGGAGGACTGGAAAGGGAAACAAGGGTAGAAACAAATACTGATGATGGAAGAGCTTCAGCTTCGGGCAAGGTGAGGTTCTTTGAAAGAACATCATTAAGACACCTGGAGAAAGTACCCTGGAGAGTTCCATGGGGGAGGTAGGGTTGAAAGTAAAAAGCTGAGTCAAGAAGATCAATAAGACCAGATATTACACTGGTACTGGTTTGGGGTAGGAAAAACACTTTACATAGGTCTGGTCTGTATATGAGGTAGCTCTGCCTCCTTGCTAATGATTAGGCTTAGAGAAAGTCAGCACCCCGTCAGACACAAAGTTAGGACAATGAACCTCACTGAGATATTCATGAACAAACTGTATGAATAATGACCCTGGGCTTTCCAGGGTCACTCACCTCATCCTAAAGGGCAGGTACTAGGTTCTTGTGCAGAATATGGGATCTATGATCAAAGCATATCTCCCAAAAGACTTCAGTTAATTAGATTTCATCAACCATCAATAATAATTCTAGTGCTTCTATGGCATCATACCTAACTGTCCTTTTACTATCACAATTTAACTACTTAACTCCCTAAGATTCAAAACTAGAAGATAAATCACTTCAGAAGTTTGTCCGTTTTAACAAAAAGTATTACTGAAACCAGCCATCCAATGAGATTCCAAACTATAAATGCCAAACATCAGACTTACTAATAATCTTAAATTTTAGTAGCACAAGTAGGACAAGGAAAATCTTCTTCCCAGAAAGGGTAACAAATATCCATGAACCTTATTGCGGAAGATCACACTTAAAGCAACTATCATACAACTTAAGTTAAACAAGTCCAACCTGAACCAAAAATAATGGTGTGGTCTAACACCTGTCATAATAAAAGGTCTAAAAGGCAAAGAGATCCATCATCAACATAAAAAGACAACTCTTAAATCACACATAAAATTCAAATACTAATACATGAAGAAAGTCTCTACATAGCAAGTATTCAAGGATAACATCTTTCCCTTTCAAAACTAGTTCTCCTCTACTAATTTGTATATTTCTATGAATGATATCACGCCCCCTGCAAACTTTCAGGCTCAAAACCTTGGTGTTATCTTTGTTCTCTCACCCATACTAAGTCACAAGCATGTCGGTACTTCTTGATTTGTATGTCTACTACTTGGTGCCTTCCTTAATATTGCTGCTCCTGGCACCTGATGCCCAAGGTACCAAAACAATCCCCAGTCTTTCCCTGCTCTGATCTATCTTGTAGATCAGGAGTCAAACTTACAATGAGAACATCCCAAACCAGATTAAAATGTAATTAGGAAAATTTTTGACAAAATAAATATACAATAAAACATTCACATTAGTTTGTAGTTTTTTAAGTCAATATGAGGCCCACAGGAATCCATTTCTACTTGAGTGTAACACTGGACTGCTTTTCATAAAATACTACTTTCATGTTGTTTCCCTTGTTCAGAAAGATTAAAGGTTTCCAAAGGGCCCACGAGACAGTGAAAACTCTTTAGACCAGATGGTACTTTATTCATCTTTGGATGACTTTTACTATCTATTAGTGTTTCTTACATATAGTAGGCTCTCAATTAAGTCACTAGAGTCGATTCAAAGAATTTGTAAAGTAACTTAAAAGCATATACCTGAGCCAGTCCTAATTAAAACCAGCTTTCTCACTGTCCTAGAAACATACTCAGCCTTCTTTGACCTCTGCGCAAACTTTACTTCATGTTGACTTGCCTGTAATGGTGCCCCTCTCTCCTCACCCTTTCCAAACTTTGCTTATCTAAAACCTATCACTCAAGGTCTAGCTAAAACACCATCTCTACTACAATTTTTTTAAAATGGTAATTTGAATTTATCTCACTCTTCTAAACTTGCAAAACAATTCATTATTTGTGTATTTTCAATGGAATTTAATTATTCTATACCATTATGTTGAGTGGTTATTTGATTTTTGGTGTATTTTGTGTCTTTTCTCCATAACTAGATTATAAATTCCTTGAGAGTAGAAACCATGTCTTATAGCCTCAGCCCACAATGTTTTATAATACAATAAGCACTCAAGTATCTTTTATAACCCAAGTTCTAAATGGCAGCCAGTATTTGTTATTAAAATTTAAAAATCAAGACTAAGGAGATCTTAAGAGACTGTTGTAATGAATGTGAATAGCAAATAATATAAAATAATATGTTATAATTGGCACTGAAATAAATATATATTTTAAATTATACCTTCCTAGGTATATATGACTTAGTCAATTAACATTAATTCATATAGTTAATTTGCCTTTAATGAGCACAAACTAGGAGTAATATGAAGGGATGGACGGTGGCCTAGAAGCATTCTGGGTGGCAGGGAGTAGTAGACAAACTGAAACTTAAAAGGTCAATCAAAAGCTGATTCTCTTTGATTTGTTTAAACAGTGTTCATCAATGAGAAGAATTTATTAAGCTCATACTATATGCCAGGCACTGTTAAGTGCTGGGGAGGGGGAAAAAAGGAACAAAAAAATTATCACTGTCCTAATGGGGGCGTGTCTGGCGGGAGGAGAGGAGAGGAGAGAGAAGTGTATAGATTAGTCTTGGAGGAAAGGCACTATAGTAACACAGGATTGGGAGAGACCTCTTGCAGAAAGTAGAATCTGAGCAAAGTCTTGAAGGAAGCCAAAAAGAGAACGCCCCAGGCATAAAGAACCAGAGTATTCTGGAAAGGCCAGTGTTTCTGGACTGAAGAGTAAATGTGTAAGAAGAGTAAAGTTTAAGGAAAAAAAAATTGGGAAGGTAAAAGAGGCCAAGTTGGGAAGGATTTTATAAAAGCCAAACAAAAGGTTTTTATATTTGCTCCTGAAGGTAATAAGGAACTATAAGACTGTACTGAGTAAAACATGTCATATTTGGACCTGCACTTTAGGAAAATCACTCTGGTGACTGAATGGAAGACAGACTGGAATGGGGGGAGACTTGCAGCAGGCAGACCCACCAGCAGGCTATTGCAATAATCAAGGTGTAGGAAGGGCCTGCATGGTGGCAGTGTCAAAGGAAAGAAGGGGACACCAATCTATAGCAGCATTTTAGGATCCAACATGTCTTTTTTCAGAAACGACATTTCATTTGCCTCAGTTTCCAATTTTAGCATCAACATACCAGACTAAACTAAAACATGATTTTGGCCCCGGACAGAGTAAGTTAATTACCGGTATGTGCTTCCCATCATTTTTGGTGACTTGCTATATCTAGGAATCTAATGAACATTTCAGCTAGCCAGAATATAGAAGCAGCCCATTACTCCAAAATACAATTCACAACAACATTACTCTGCTTCAGGAATAAAAAGATTATTCATTATATCAAATATGAATTTATAGCCCTAAAACTCTAAAATAAGTATTTTTATAGGTACTAGAAAGTATAGTTGCTCTATATCAATTAACCAACAGCTATGTCCAAGGTGTTTTTCAATAAAGAGCTGTGAAGAGCTACAAAGATAAAGATACTTTCAGCAATCAATGTCTATACAACTAAAAGTTCTAATATTTTATGCTTGAGAATGTTCTTAAAAATTTTAGAAATTTATGTTGCAAAGTAAAGTGCTTTTGTTTTGGGGGTAGGGAGCATGGGCATCTCCACAACAAGGAAACCCAGAAATTTACAAAACTCAATATAATAGCTAATGAACAACTCCATGGTATTTAGGAGGTAAACTTCAAAGTAAAACTGGCCCCACATCAAAAAACCCATCCTTCCTGTCATTTTTATGTTCAAGTACACAACTGTAGAAAACATTAAGGACAAGAATAACACTGATTAATTTCCCTATACTTGATATTATTGTTTTAATGTACTGTTTATTAATTTACTTTTACCCCACTTCTCAATTTTTCTCTTAGAAAACAGTTTATATTTTGGAGGGGAAATTTAGAGGGGAGAAAACTGCTGAATTTTCTTAAGTTTCTTTTATTACTGACTGAAGATCAACTGAAAAAAAGAGAAACTCTTCTACACCTTTGTATTTTAAGAGGTTATGGGGCGGCTAGGTGGCGCAGTGAGTAGAGCATTGGCCCTGGAGTCAGAAGGACCTGAGTTCGGTTCGGCCTCAGACACTTCACACACACACAAACAAAAGCCTAGCCGTGTGACCTTGGGCAATTTACTTAACCCCAATTGCCCTCCAAAAAAAAAAAGTTATGAAAGGGGCAGCTAGGTGGTGCAATGAATAGAACACCAGCCCTGGAGTCAGGAGGACATGAGCTCAAACCAGGTTTCAGACACCCAAAACACTTACTAACTGTGTGACTTTGGGCAAGACACTTAAGCCCAATTGCCCTGCCCTCCCCCCTCCAACAACAACAAAAAAAGCGTTATGAAAAAATTTTGTTGAAATTACTATAAAACATATTGTCCCAAGAACAAAACAAAGCCACCAAAATAACCAAACATTAATTGTTTGAAATGTAATCAACTTCAAAGTCTAAACTTCCTTCATTATTGTATTTACAACTCTACTATAAAACTGTAATTTAATAATTTTTTAAATTTATAAGTTCCTGTAGTTCAGAATTTTACCATCTTTATTAGTATTCAACAACCTCTGTCTTAGAGATTCTAGCAATAGAATCCTCTCTAAATCTCAGGACACAGCCCTGAAGATAGCGACCTAAAGTGATAAAAAGAATACTTCAGGAGGCGCATTATCTCTCATTTACTATGTTAAGTGCTCTGATACTTCTACCTGAGAGCACACTCTCCACCCAGGACAGGAAATCAAGACATACCAGTACTGACCTTCTTGGAGAGGGGCACAATGTTGTTGGGCCGAACAAGTCTCCGTTTCTTACAGCTCAGGACAGGACGGGTCCGGGCTGCTCCACATGGGCCATCAGAAGCAGAAACCAGATTCAACCGTTGCTTTTTATGTAGTAATTCCTCAGCATCAGAGCCATCTCCGGGAGGATGGTCTGCCAAACTAGACTGGAGTCTACACAAGAGGATAAGTATTAACATCTTAAAATACTGTTTTTTAGCAAAGAAAGAACAGTCTATTCAATTTTATACTACCTCCAAAACAAACCATGACTTCATAGAACACCATTATTTAGTCACTACAACCATAACTAACCAGGATAAAGGTTTAATTAAGCTAGAATATTAACTTGCGGGGCGGCTAGGTGGCGCAGTGAATAGAGCGCCGGCCCTGGAATCAGAAGGACCTGAGTTCGGAGCCGGCCTCCGACACTTAATCCGCACAAACAAAAACCTAGCCGTGTAACCTTGGGCAAGTTACTTAACCCCAATTGCCCTGAAGGGGCGGCTAGGTGGCGCAGTGAGTAAGAGTGCCGGCCTCGGAGTTGGGATGACCCGAGATCAGATCCGGCCTCAGAAAATGAGCACCCACGCATAAATAATGACTAGCCGTGTAACCTTGAGCAAGTTACTTAACCCCAATTGCTTTAAAAAAAAAAAAAAAGAATATTAACTTGCATGGGCTTTGATTCCTTTCGCTCCTCTCCCCATATTCTAGTTGGGAATTACTGAGTAAAAAGAAAACAAGATACCAGTATCACAGTATCTGAAGGTGGGCAGCACACAAAATATATACAACAGAACCTTCAGCCTTTGCAATCTCACTTATGGCTATTCTGAAAATACTAACGTATTATATATTAGCCTGATGCGATCCAACATCATTAAATGAAGTTAAGTTTACTGATGAATTAATTTGACAATTTCCTTTTTGGTGTGTGAAGGTATTTAAACTTACGGATTAATAACTCCATTGATTGGTCTCACTATTCCACATGGTTTGGCAGAAAAAGTCTCTGAAGTATTGGTGGTACCAAGATTTTCCAATGGCTGAGATATGGAATCAATCTATAGAGAGAGGGGGGGGAAGTGAGTATGTATTAATATTCACTTAATAATCTTCCTACTGTGTTAAGTAAATCATCACAATTGAGGCAATTAGAAATTCTAAGATGTTCAGGCCATAAAAATAAGTCTTTAACAGTTTCAAGAACACATAAATGTTGCATCATCTCCTGCTTTCACCCCCCAAATATCTGAAAACCTAAAAAGCCACTACCTATAAAAAGAGTCATGACTCAGAAAAGTCATCAAACAACTACATAGCATAAAACTTCAATTTGGTGTTGGAATGATAAACTAATTTTGAGTCTCAAAATAAGAGTTTTAAATTCAGCTAGCACCCCTACCTCTGACAATATAATAAGACTAGAGAAAGATGGATATGTCATCTCCACAAAAACCATGCAATTATTTACTGGTCCACTGATGCATTTTAAGAGGAAAAATCCATTTTGAGGTAATTTTTACTTTATTTAGACTTTAGCATTTGATATAACATGGAAAAGATTTGAATTATATTAAATCTGCTCTATGCAGCTGACTTCCAAATATCTTTCTCCACTCCTTGAGCCTTAAGTCTATCATATCCAAGTAACTATCTTCTAAACATTCCTACCTGGGTGCCCCATCATCTCAAACCCACTACATTCCAAAATAAACTATCCAATTCTTCGTCTAAAACCTGTCTCTTCTGCACATTTTCACATTTTGATTGACAGAACCATATTACCAGTGACAGGCTTAAAAAACTCAGAATCATCCTTCCCTCTTAGCCTTCAATTCCCAACAGATGCCCAATTCTGTCAATGCCACCCCTTGGAAATTATCTCCTTTCTACTTCCAATGTACCTGCCTTACCTACTACAAGACCTTCTACTTGGTCTCTTTGCTTCCAATTACCTTCCTTTACAATATATCATTTACACAGCTGCTAAAGTAACCTACCACACATGTCTGATCACATTACTAAAAAACCTACAATGGTTCTCTATCATCCATGGGTAAAGTACAAGTATCTTATACTTTTCAAGATCCTTCACATTCACCCATCCCACCACATCTTTTCTGATTTACACACTCTAAATTCTAGCCCAAATAGACTACTAAGGGTTTTCATTTCTGTTTCATTCTGCCCTTTGCTTCATCTCTCTTGCTCAAGTCAGACCTCATGCCTTTAAAAATTTACTGTGGTGTCCCTCAATCTCCAATAACTTAAGTCTTCTTCTCCCTCCAAAGTTTAGATCAGGCACCCCCACATAGAAGAGTCGCTCTTCTACCCCCCCATTGGTTTTTAACATTCTTTTTTAAGATTTTGATTTCCAAATTTTCTCCTCCCCTCCAGTCCCTCCCCATCCATTGAGAAGACAAGCAATAAATATCAATTAAGTCATGAAAAAACATTTCAATATTAGTCATGCTGAATTTTTTTAAAAGCAAGGAAAATAAAGAGGAAAAAGATATGCTTTATCTATACGGAGACCACCAGTTCTCTAAATAGAAGTGGATAGCATTTTTTCATCATAAGCCCTTTGGAATTATCATAGATTATTGTATTAAACAGAGTAGCTAAGCCTTCTTGTTACATACAATATTGCTGTATGTAATGGTCTCACTTCACTTTGTATACTTAGTTAATATAAGTCTTCTCAGGTTTTTCTGAAACTACCCACTTTGTCATTCTTATAGCACAACAGCATTCCAATCACAATTCTATTCCACAACTTGTTCAGCTTTGCCCAATGGATTTGCATCCTGTCAATTTCCAATTCTTTCACCACAAAAAGAGCTGCAATAAATATTTTTGTACATATAGTTCCTTTCCCCTTTTCTTTGATCTCTTTGCAATACAGACCAAGCAGTGTGGTACTGCTAGATCAAAAAGGGTATGCAGTTTTATAGCCCTTTGGGCATAGTTCCAAATTGCTCTCCAGAATGGTTAAAATAGTTCAATAGTGATTCAGAGCATTTTTTCATATTGACTATAGATAGCTTTGATTCCTTCTTCTACTCATATCCTTTGACCATTTATCAATTAGGATACATAGGGTCACTCAATCTTCCTGCTACTCCTTCTAGACAACCATCTTTTCATCTTTGAATCTCACAAGACCACTCTGTTTGACATCATTTCTAATTTTTATTGGGGGGGGGGGATGAGAGGAGGGCAGATGAATGAATGAAGGATCCTCATCTTCCACACCAAATATATGGTAAGCTCTCCCTTTTTAAAAAATAACGCTATGTTTAGCATAGTCTGTGGCTATAAACACTTACAAAAATTAATGTTATTAGCTGAAATATATAAAGGTCTTATTTTGAGGCTTTCTCTTGTTGAAAGGCTACTGTAAAGTAGGGGAGAGGGGGACTGAACTTGAGGTTAATGAGATTCACATTAAAAGCCCACATCAAACCGTTACAAACTCTATAATGGTAGGAAATCACTTAACCTGTGCCTCAATTTGTGCCCTGACAATATTCAAAGTTCTTCCCTCCTCTAGATCTATGTTCTTTTATGAACTATATGATTCTATAATCAGATCATAGACAAGAGAACGTAAAAGGACAGTGTCAGCTAAATGTCAGTGTCTATAATCTAAAGGATATTCTCTCATCTACATTCAAATACAAGGGATCGGAACTTTTTTCTTTTTTTTTTTGGCATAGCCTGTTCCTCATGCTTGTAACACCAATATGCTACCTATAGTAGCTGCTATGAATATTCATACTTATTTCCAGAATAAATTCACAAAATATAATAAACTCTCTTCCCCAAAGGCAAAACCAAAATATTTATTTGGAATATCACTATAAGGATACCAGGAAGTAATATTTCAGCTAGATACTAATCACTAATTCAGGAAGCACTGACACCTCAAGCATTCTTTCTGTCAGGCCTCCCCTCAAACAAGTTCCCCTAGGCAAGTTCCTCCCTGCATTCTCTGCTCTGTTTCAGTCTCACTCTCTGCTCAACTGGGCAAGCTCTTCTCACATATTGGATTCCATGTGACTCGGGTTGTAATAAGCTGGTTGAGCCAGAGCCCCGCAGGTCACACAGGCCTATTAATGGGAGAAGAGGATCTTCCTATTCCTTGAAAGCTCAGCTCAAGTACAACACCTTAAGTAAAGCCTTTCTTGATCTCTAATGTAGGGGACTCCTTTGGTAAAACCTATGGACCAAATAGTATTTTTAATTGAAAAAAACAAAACACCACCACCAAGAAAATCAGTTATATTGAAATAATTATCTATCTATCTATCTATCTATCTATCTATCTATCTATCTATCCATCCATCCATCCATCCATCTGTAAAAAAGTTCAAAGGACTCAAATTAAGAATCTTCTTCCAGTAGCATGTAAGTTCCTTGAGGACAAGGATTATTCACTTTTTTTTAATCTCTGTATCCCCAGTATCTAACAGTGTCTTGAACAGAGTACATAGACAATATATACTTGATGAATTGAAAAGTGAGTTCCAAAAAGTTGCAACAGTAGCATGCTTAATCTCAACATTTAGGACTTTTCCACTTTGTTTTGTTTTGTTTTTAAAGACAAATGTTTTCCTGTATCTCAACTCTCCCACACATCCTCTATGAGGAAATTTGGGTCTTACACCAAAAGTCAGTCTACCTGGTCTTTACATAATTACATAAAGCACATATGTTAATCTATGTCATCACTTCTAATCCACTGAGTACCACATGGAAACACAAACATAGAAAAGTCCAAGAAAATCCAGAAAAGAGACGATAAGGTCCTGACTACATGAAAAAGAGAGTAGAGGATATCAAAGATCTTGTAAAGGTAGAACTGGCATGATAACTCAATGGGTTCAAAGAGATGACATAGCTAAACATAAATTTAACCCCCACCCTAAACTCTAAAAGCATTCCATATACTTATCCCACTGCAATGTATTATAATTATCTCTATATCTGTCAACACTTGTAAATACTAAGTTTCTTAAAGCTGATAAATCATCAAGCATTTATTAACTGTCTACTTTGAGGGAGAGACTATACTTGGTACTGGGGATACAAATAAAGAAGGAAACAATCCCAACTCCAAGAAGCTTAAACCTTTTCAGGGGAGACAACTTGTATATGTGAGTATGCATACATGCAGGATAGATACAAATTTTTTATAAGGAAGCTAGAGAGGGAGGGAAAGTAGAATCAGGAAAGGCCTCAGCAAACAGCAGTTTTTGAGCTATAGTTAAAGAGGGAAAATCTATGAGATGGAAAGAGGAAGAAGAGAAATTTCAGACATGGGGTACGTACAGCTAATACAAATGCATGGAGGCAGTACATAAAATGTCCCTGTGTGAAAAACAAAGAGAAAGTCAATTTTAAGCTGTTATCTCAAAATGTGGAAAGGGGAATAATGTAGAATAAACCTGTTTAAAAAAAAAAAAGGTGAGGTCAAGCTCTAAAGGGCTAGAAAAGCCAAACAGAGGGGTTTACATTTATCCTAGGATAAAGAGAAAGCAACTACAATTTACTGAGTAAGAGAGTGAAATGGTCAGCTCTGTTTTAAGAAAAATTACTTTGTCATTGCACTGTGCAGTGAATGAACTTGCAAAGGAAAGAGTGAAGAAGGAAGGAAAAAACAATTAGGAGATCATTTCCACAGTCCAAAAAAGAGGCAATAGGGGCCTTAATTAAGATGTTGCTTGCGTGAAAAGAGAGGAATAGATATGATGACAGAAGACTGAAATTCAGGGGAGAGAATGGGGCCAGACATAAAGATTTGGGAGTCATCTGTACAGAAATGATAATTAAGCCCAGAAAGGTGATGAGGTCACTAAGAGAGATAGTGTGAAGAAAAAAAGAGAACCCAAGATAGAGCCTTGAGATAACCCAGTTAGGGGTCATGAAACTGCTGATGAATCAGCAAAGTAACCTAAAGAAGCAGTCAAAACAGGTAGGAAGAGAAAAATTAGAGACCTGAAAACTCATAGGAGAAAGCACAACCAGGAGGAGAAAGCAGACAACAATGTTAAATAAAGCAGAGAAATCAAAAAAGAATTAGGACTGACAAAAGGCCATTAGATTTGGAAAACAAGAAATCATTAGTAATCTCTCAAAGAACAACTTCACTTAAAGTGAAAAGAGTAGAAGCCAGATCAAAAAGGGTTGAGAAGTCAATGAGAAGAAAGCTAATGGAAGTAATATATGTAAAGAGCTTTTACTGACAGTTTGGCTGAGGGACAAAGGAGGGACTAAGAATGATAGGGATTGAAGGGATTATAAGGCCTAATTATAGTTCTTACAATATGTGTACACTGTAAGCACCTAAGTGCATTATATTTGTCAAGTTTTTTAGTATTGGGTGTGCATTTTTCCTCCAAGTGAATACATTCCTAAAATGAATATAGAAATCTACTTGACTGATAAAAAGATTTGAGAAATACCCCTTTACTTACATTTCAGGAACAAAACTAATACTTTTAGATCAAGTGGAACAGAAAATATAGACTACCATGTGTCCCAAAGTGGTATAGAACTGGCATACAACAAATGAGATAATGAACATGAAGTATACAAACTTAAGCCATTAAGCTTCTAAAGAGTGGGGGGACAGAAGATATAAAGCAAAGAATTCTCATAGCCAACAAGCAGGTAATGGAGAGATAATGCCAGCAGTCAACTAGAAACCCTAGACATCCTACGTAGTCTCTTATTCTCCACTGAATGTATACCTAATATATTTAGTCCAACACAAAAACTTGAAAACCCATTATGTAAGCCAAGTCCCAACACTATCTAGTGTTCAGTAAGACATGATTCATCTCCAACTGAGAACTTGATTTCAGATTCTTGAGGTTAAAAACACAAAAAGGAAGACAAAACAGAACCTATGATATTCCCTATCTCCCCTCCCCCAAACACCACCTCCACAACAAACAGGAGATCATGAAGAACCTTCAAAGGAACCTACATGTCAAGCTATAGACAGGCCATTTGAGTTAAGCACATTTAAACAAGTGAATAGTTAAACTTCAGGTCCTAAATACCATTTTGCTTGAAAATAATAACACAATGAGAGAAGTAACCTCAAAGCAGACCATCTATCAAGATTTCCTTTTAGGGGCGGCTAGGCAGCGCAGTGAGTAGAGCGCTGGCCCTGGAGTCAGAAGGACCTGAGTTCAGATCCGGCCTCATACACTTAATGCACACACAAACAAAAACCTAGCCGTGTGACCTTGGGCAAGTTACTTAACCCCAACTGCCCTCCAAAAAAAAAAAAAAAAAAAGATTTCCTTTTAAAATAATCCCACAAAATGGTCGTCTTATCTTTTACAGATCTCTGGTAAAATAAACTCTCTGTACCTACAAAGGCAACTTCTACTTTTGGACAACACTACATATAAAGTTTTCTTTATACTAAGACTAATTTGTCCCTTCTACTATTTCTACCCCGTGCTCTTCCATTCACCAACCACCATTACTCCTCTTCCTAGCACTACTGCTAGATGATCTTTCTTCTGATGCCAATTTTGGTTTAACTTCATCACTCCTTAAAGAACAGCCCTCCTCCACATAATAAAAACAAACCTAATGCCTATGACTAAGTTCTGTGGACTCAATGGTCCCCTTGACTCCCATGTCACTTTTTTTTCTGCCCTCCAACATTCTGAAACATGTCAGGATATTTATTATTCTGCCTCTTCAGATTTTTCTTTCCTGTCATTTGTAAAGCCATTCTTTGATTCTTTTTCAAGAACACAATTTTCTCCGATAATCTGGAAAGTGGAGAAACTTTACTTGTGTCTTGTAGGACAGAGATTTTTGCCTGCTTGCTTGAGCTGTTACTTGGTCACTGCAGGAGGAAAAAAAATCACAGAACCAATTCAGTCACTAAGAAATTCCCCTTGCATTCCCTAATACTATGAAATATGGATTAGCTGGGCATGTAGAGTTCAATATCCCACTCTCTGCCTCACTGTCTTCAACTGTAACATGCAGATACTCTTCCTCTTACAGAGTGCTGTGGAGGTCCAAGTAAGATTATGCAAATTTTGTCAAGTGCTTTGCAAACATTAAAATATTAAATAAACATTCACTCTCTAATTGTCTGCATTTTACAGGTGACAAGTCTTGCCCAGCATCACATAGCTAAAATGTAACGGAGCCAGTGTTTATTTCAACAAAATCCCCTGACAGCAAAACCAGAAAACTCTAGGTAAGCAGCTTGTCCAGAAGAACTTGGAACTTTAAAAGAACAAGAAGTAACAAAAATGAAATGACCTAGAGGGAGGAGTATTCTCTGTTCTTCCACTCAGTTACAGTAGTGAAAGCTATCTACAAGACATGGAGTAGTGAAACCAATGAATGAAGGCATTAAGAAATGCTAAATTTGGGGGCTGCTAGGTGGCGCAGTGAGTAGAGCACCAGCCCTGGAGTCAGGAGGACCTGAGTTCAAATCCGGCCTCAGATACTTAATACTAGCCATGTGACCTTGGGCAAGTCACTTTAATCCCAACCACCCTCCAAAAAGCCCCCCCAAAAAAAGAAAAGAAAAGAAAGGAAAAAGTTAAATTCACACGTTAAGAGACTTAATAATTATTTTAGTTTTAGATCACTTATGCTTTCAAATAATGAATGATGTGAATATTAAAATTTCCAATAAATCTGGACCTGGGAATTTAAATCTCTCCACTTTTCTTCTCCCACCCCAATCCCAGAATTTTAACAAATGTTAACAAAAAATTTCAGTATGAAAGGCATTATGAAAGGCATCCCTGTTGATAAAGATGCACTCCCAACATATGCTCTTCTATGTTGCCTTAAGAAGGACAAAGCTAGAGGATCATTTCATATTATGGATACTTCTTTAATTCCATCTCACAAACCACTTACTCTTCCCACCCTGTCTCAAAATAATGAACTTTCTGTGTCTCTCAGGATTGATCAATACAGGTTTGTATAGTTAAATTTAACCTAAAAGGGCTAAGCACACTGGCTAAATAAAAGACAATCTCAGAATAAAACTGAATTTGTTAATCATGTGAAAATACCCTCTTTGTGACTTAGTGCCCACCCCCTAAGCCAGGCCAATTAAAAATAAAAAACAAAACAAAAAAACCTTAGAATGCCCTTAGACCCCGTTCCCCTCAGGAAATACTGTCAAGAAGAAAGAGTCTGGTTCTGACGTGATCCCTTCGACTACCACCACCCCCTCCCCCCACACACAAGATGCAGTGTTACCTGGTCTTGTTCAAACTGAAAACAAAATGAATGCATAAACATTCGTGTGAGTCATTTCTTTCTTCGCCAAGAAAACCCCAAATGGGCTCACAATATGCTACTTCCTTCTCTGGCTCATTTTACAGATGAGGGAACAGGTAAAGAGGGTGAAGTGACTTGCCCAGGGTCACACTGCTATTAAGTGTCTGAAATAAGACTTGAACTCAGAATATAAAGTCTCCCTGACTCCAGGTCTGGGGCTCTACCCACTGTGGCACCTAGCTTTCCTGTACACAAATAAATCCTGTTGGGGGTAAGAAAATAGGATAATCCCTACCTACAGGCTTTTCTTTTATTCACTTTATGTGGGATCGTGTCATTTCAATCAAAAACCTATTATTTCATTTGTTTAGATATTCCCCTATCAAGGCAGAATGTAACTCTTCTACCCTTTAGTAGAGTCCAAAATTCAGTTGCTTAAAGTAAAAGCCTACTCAACAGAACACAATTCTCTCTGAATTATTTCAAGATTTCTGGGAAGATATTTTGTGTAGTTCCTCCCTTAACATCAAGGTCCCTCCTTTCCCCTCTTAATGATGCATAAAGAGAGGGACATGTAAACCTAATCTTGTAAAGATTTTCTGACTTAAGCCTCTCTGTGTCTCAATGTCTGCATGCATAATTAAAAGCTTTAATCTACCTCTTCCTCACTAACTCTGGGGAGTGAGAGTAAGATGGAAAAGCCAGTTCATCCACTTGTTCTTTCATTCAGTCAACATGCACATGGTTCACAGAGTGTCTGTTACACAGGAAAGTACCGATATTGTGATAGTCAGTGTCTGTGTGGTGCTTTAAAACTCATAAAGCACTTTAAATACTCACAAAAACCCTGGGAGGCAGATGCTATTATTATTCTCATTTTACAGATAAGAGAATTGCATCATAGGGTAAGTGACTTAGTCAGGATCACATAGCTAATAAGTGTCTTGAGGAAAACCTGAACTCAGGTCTTCCTGATTCCAGGTCCAGCACTCTAACCACAGCACTACCTTTATGTCTCCAAAGAGTATGCTGGAAACTTAATAAAAATCTCATTATCATACTTTATTTAAAGTTTAATATGGTAGGTGATCATTTTTTAAACAGGTCTAATTAGTATCTAATAATAGTGAATATCAAATAATCAACACCCAGTATATATCAGGACCTATGATAACTACCAGTCTTGACCTTCCTGAAACTTAGTGGATTACCAGGAAAAAACAAAATATTTCCTATATATAGCACTTAGTACAACCTCACCTGTTTCCCCCTCCCCAGAAATTTCACTATCAGTTCACAATCTCAAGATCTCAAAGCTTCAGGGAAATTAGCATGTCCTCTACTGAAAAAGGAAAGGAATCCTTCATGTTATGTCCATCAATGTTCTCTCACTGATCAACAAAAAGTAAACTTGACTGCCAACACATCAATCTTAAATTCCTGGTCCTTTGTTACTGTTTTATTTCCCCTTCCATTATCTCTGCAATGATCTGAAGGAGGCACAGAAAAGAATATATAGAAAAAGATCTTAATGGAATTCTATGAATGAAACATTGATTTGAGTTAAAAAGCTATGCAATGTTCTCTAAGGGAGATAAAAGCTGGCCTATTCTCTGTAAATACCTCCCCAACAAGACCAAGTTTTAAAAACCTTTTTACTACATTATTCATATAGATCACCATACACCAAATCTTGAGCTATTTCTAGATCACACTTACTACTGCAGAGTCCTCAAGGAATCAAATCAGATTTCAAGAGAGGATCCTGAAAGCAATTAAGCACACCACTGTATTCTCTCCCTTAATCCCATTAACCATAGGAAACAGGTAAGCAAACTAAGAGAATGCTCAGTCATCAAAATAAGAAATTCACAAAATTTAGAAGCATAAGCAGAAAGATTTACTCACTACTTTGAAAGATGGAAGACTAAGCATTTTAACTAAGAGTAAAGCTATTTTCAATATCTCATAATGAATGAGATAAAAGCTCCTAGAATGTAGCCACAGGTTAAATAAGTCCCTAACTTAAACACAAATAAGTCCCTTAAAATTGCCTAACCAAAGCAGAAAGCAGGGGTCACTTAACTGAAGAGTAACAGGCAAATACAAAATAAAGAGACACTGATTCTCTTGAGCACATAGTCCTAAAGTGTCTCTCTTTAGCAAATGGCTTCAAAGCTCAGCTAGCAGAAGAAAATTAATTGGGGGGAGGAACAACAAAATAAAAACAAAAACATGCAAATCCCTAAATCCCCCAAACATCTTATTTCCTCAACATTATGGCTATTTGTAATTTCTTCCTTTTAATAATCCTACTTGTTCTTTCAGTTTGACTTTGGAAGAAAAGCAAGTTATTATATTTGACTGCATATCCTAAGAAAAGGGTTGATTTTCTTTAAGATCTAAACAAACTATCACATAATAAAGATCGATAAATACTTAAAGCACGACATACAGATTTCCATGAAGTAGCAATTAAGATATGTAAAAAAGAGAAGAGGTCACGTCTACATCTAATAATGGGGTGGCGGAGTGGTGTGAGAGTGAGGGTGATGAATGGGACCAAAACAAAAAGATCTGTATCTTCAATAAGTTCACACTACTGTCAATACACAGGATCAATCAAGATTGATTAGGAGTATCAAGATTCTTAGGAGTATGCTTCCAAGATGTGATAGAAAATGCCAAAGACTTCTCAAATGATACTACTATTACCCACCTCTGGTGATTCGTGTGGGCAAAAATACTACCAAAATAATCTAAAAAGCACTGCTTACAATCAAAGTTTTAGGCAAGAAACTTAAAATCTAATGTTAGTGATTTATATAGGCTATAAGACATTATAAGGTAGAGAGGTGGTGGGGTTTTGGGTTTTTTTTTGCCACTTAAAGACAAAGATTCAGAAGAAAAGGCAGATTTGAGAATCAATTAGCTGGTTAAGAAGATGGAGTCTGAGATCAGTATTTAGATTTTTGGAACATGTCAGAAAAATGTGAAATGTTTGCTTCTTAGCCATAGATGGAGTATTACCCACTAAAAGTAGTGGTGAAAACTTATCAGCCTAAAACTCTTGCAAATCTAATTAAAAGGACTTCAAATGTAAATGGAAAGGAGAAAACTGTCATATATAAAAGCAACAAGCAAGTTAGCACAGAAATTGGTAAAAACATAGAGGAAAGAGTAATAGAAACAACCCGAAATTCACAAGACACAATCCAAGGGAAGGATAGTATTAGCTTTCTGTACATAAAAGTAACAATCATTCAAGAAGCATTTATTAAGTGCTTAACTGAGCACAGAGGAGACAAAGATACAAAAACAACAAACAAGCCTCTACTCTCAAAGGGGTTACAATCTATTGGCTGGACTGCAGAATACACAAAGAAAAATAATCTATAAAAAGCAGAAAGGATAGATTGTAACCAAACTAAATGTTTGGCCTCTAAATGTTACTGGTGGGGATGGGGTGGGAGCCTCCCCGGACCCAACAGAGCCCCTTCCATGGGGAGAGAAATCAAGAGAGTTACTGTAGTTCATTAAACAGGGGAGTGATATGGCCAGGGCGCTGCTTGCTTCAGGAGTAAGTTCAGTGGCCGTAGAGCAGAATCTCATTTAAAGGCTGCTGTGACTATCATCAGGTGAGAAGAGATGAGGGACTTCAAAGAGGAGATCACTATGTGAGGGAGAGTGAAGAAATGAAAAGGATTAAAAAACTGTAAACCTGGGGTGACTGGAGAGATGCTGATGCTCTTAAAACAGGGGCAGAGGACACCCATCTGCATGGAGAAGAGGTGGGCAGAGAAAGATAATGAATTTTTTCTAGCATGGTGAATTTGAGACAATTATAGGGCATCCAGTAGGAGATATCTAATAGGCATACAGTGGTACAGGACTGGAGTGAGCAGAGATTAGGGCGATACACACAGGCATCACTGAGACTTATCATTCTAGGAATGTATCTCTGGATAGGTATAATATGTTCAAAAGTAAATGAATGATGTGTATGTTTTTGTGTTGAACGAGGGGGAGAAGAGATGATGTATAAATTAAAAATAAATTGGGGGAAGGTGCATACACACAGCAAGTGGGGTGGCATGCTCACAGAAACACAGTAACCAGCATTTAGGTGAAAAATCAATGGAGAAGCAATACTGTCATTGGTATGTGACTACCTGGACAGAAAGAAAAACTGATCGTAAGAAGCATGATAAAATAATGAAAAAGAAATTTCAATTATCAATTATTTTACCCAAAACAGAGCAACTAATAATTTTTTTGATTTGTTTTGGAATAAATTCATCCTTTAAAACAGAGAGGGGAGGGGCAGCTGGGCGGCGCAGTGAGTAGAGCGCCGGCCCTGGAGTCAGAAGGACCTGAGTTCAGATCCGGCCTCAGACACTTAACGCACACACAAACAAAAACCTAGCCGTGTGACCTTGGGCAAGTTACTCAACCCCAATTGCCCTCCAAACAAATAAAACACAGAGGGGAACTTCTAATCCGAATCTGTTTCTTACTGACAAAGAAGAGAAGCCTGCTGATGTCTATATAATAGGAATCATGTGAAGAAGTGCCTGCTCCACCTTTAATTCATGACAGAGGAGGAGAAACCAGGTCAAGTCTTATGATGAGGAAAAGAGACGATGTAAAGAACCAAAGCATGGAGAAATCATTAACCAAATTTTTTTTTGAAAGACATGAACAGAAGACAAAAGAACAGATAACAATGTGAATATGAAAATGAGATACAATTTTATAGGAACACCATTGAGAACATTAAAAATTCACAATAGGTAAGGATAGTTAGTGAAAGACAACAAAAGGTATGGGTGTTTTCCCCTCATTTAGTTTTTTAAAGCTATGCTAAAGGGAAGGCAAGAAAGGATAGGATCACTACTTAGGATGGGGTAACTTACAACAGAGAGAAGACAGAAATATCATGCCCTTTTGTTTTTGTTTTTTCTACCTATCAGAATAATCAGTGGACTAGAAAAGACAGAACAAAATGGCTAGCAGGTAAACTGAAACAAAATTAAGGAGATGGGATCCTTCATGTATCCAAGTCATCAGGCCCACAGTACTGAAAGAACAGGCAGATGTTATTACTCAGACACTGTCATTCATCTTTGAAAAACAGTAGAGTAAGAGAGGTATTAACATGGTTTCCAAAAAGGAGGAAGAAAATAGAGCCTGGAAACTATAAAACTGTGAACTTAAATTGCTGGAGAGGTTCTAGATCATTTATAATTAGTGAACACGTAGAAAAAGGAAGCAGTGCTCACCAATAACCAAGGTGACTTCAAAGAGAATGAGTTCTGCTATCTTAATTTCCTGGAGATAGCACCAAACAGTAGAGAGAGCTGGCTCTGGAGTCGGCTGATGTGGATTCAAATCCCATCTCTAAGCCAAGGATTTATAATGGTCTCAGGAGAGTCACTTAATGTCTATGGGGCTTTGGGTTTAAACTATATGACCTCTGAAGTCCCTTCTAGCACTAGGTCTATATCTGATGTAATGAATACATCTTTCAGCAGGGTTTCTAGGCTAATATACTCAACGTTAGCAATATACTCAACAAAAATCCTCTCATGCTATTCTTGTGGACAAGATGAAAAAAATGTGAGCTGTGTATTATACTAGTTGACTGACCAAATGAATATAGCTAGCTATTCACAAGGAAAATCATTAATTGGTTTCATACCAACTTGGAAAGAGGTCCCCAAGGATCTGTGCTTAGCCCTGTGATATTTATCATTTATTAGTGACTTGGACAAAGATTGAGTTGGTATAATTTAAAAATGACAAAAAACTCGCACAATAAACATCAGAGTTAGATTCCAAAATGATTTTGATAAGCTAAACTCTTAGGCAAAACTTAATAAGATGAAATGTAATGGAAAAAAAATACCAAGTTTTATACTTGGATTCAAACAATCTATTTCATGAATACAAAGTAGGTAGGTACTAGACAGTGGTTCACCTTAAAGTTACTAATGCAACTGAACCATGCACTGTTTATTTTGGCTATCATATCACTATCTTAAAGGTAGTAGTAGGAGTAGCTAGAGATCCAGAGTCAGAGTCCAGATGACCTGGTTCAAGTCTTGCCTCAGACACATAGTAGCTGTCACTTTTGTGATATAAGTCCTTTAACCTCTCAGAACTCTAGGCAACTAAGACTGTTAAGTTTCTGAGAAAATACAGCTCTATGTTGGTAGAAGGATTTTTTTCACTGGGAATTCATTATAATAACGACATCACAGGTCCAATTAAAAAAAAAAAACAAAAATATTTAGGTTACAATTAAGAGAAGCAGATATTAGGGAGGTAATGACCCCTGTCTTCATCAGACAACATCAAGTACCACACAGAGTTAGTTTAAGAGTAACATTTTAGAAAGCCCAATGAAAAGCTACAATGGAGAGGCATATAGTGGATATAAAGAATTGAAACATGTTACCTATATGAAATTCCAAAGAATACAAGTAAAGGATGTGATCAAGGAAGTGTTATATAAAAAAGTAAAATAGACTTGAGAGTTAAAATATTTTAAGTGGATAGTCAAAGTACTCCACTGGTACCTGCATGATATCAGAGAACGTGAGAGGAAGATACAGTGGGCAGATGATCTTTTGGGAAGCACGGACAAGTCGTAATAAGTCACAGAGAATGAGCACACAATCTGTATCACTGGAGAGAACTCCAGAATTGCCATCAAATACATTATTGAAAAGCAGCAGCATGTCAAAAGAAAGGGGGAAACAAAGGTGCCGAAGAGCCTCAGAATTAGCAAAACTGATGATTTTGGTTGAAGAACTTGGAGAAAATTGCTGCCACCCCTGCCCCCTACTCCTCCCACCCCCAAGAGTGTGTGCGCGTGCTCGCCTGTGTGTGCACAGACAACATGGGAAGACAGATTATAACTGTCTCTGAGGGACAATCACATAGATGAGAGATTAGATTTTGTTCTTCAATCAGAAGAATATGGATCAATGCATGTAAAAAAGTAATTTTAGATTTAATATAAGGAAAATATCCTCAGTTAAAAAAAAATGGATTCCTTCAGAAGACGTTACGCTCATTCTAAAAGAAGTCCTTAAGCAATAGTCAGAAGCCTCAATAACTAGTCCTCGGATATGCTGGAAAAATGATTCTTGTTCATTTATGGGTGAGATCAGATGAACTCTTGAGCTCTCTTTCAACTCTTTAGATTCTGTGTTCTGTGATGTACGTTCTAAGATAAGAGAGGACAAACCTCAAACAGCTTGCATGTTCAATTTAAGTACTTTAATTTCTTCCTCTGGTCACATCCCCTTGGAATTATTCCAACATCCAGAAATTTTCTATGTAATGACCATACCCTATGTTATTTTAAACTGTCTATATTCAGAGACTTGTGCCCTGAAGAGACAAAAGCACTAAAAGAAATCACATTTCCTTCAGTCAACACAGAATATGGGGCAGCTGGGTGATACAGTGAACAGAGAACAAAGCTTGGAGCCAGGAAGATCTGAGTTTAAATCCTGACTCGAGACAGTAGGTGACCCTGGGCAAGTCACTTAATTGCTATTTGCCTTCCTTCCTCATCTGAAAAATGGCAAACCACTCTAGAATCTTTGCCATGAAAACCCCATGGACAGAAAGTCCACGGGGTCATGTAGAGTCAGACACTAGTGAATCCCACTCAGCATCTCATTAATTTCTTTTCCCCCCTTCCCCTCACTGTTGTGTACTTACCAGTCTGTCAGTCCCATGTTCAGCCTTCACCTCAGTATTAAAGGGAAGGGATGAGTCTACTGCTGTGTGCTCTGCAGGAGATGCCTCACCAAGAACTATCAAACCCTGCAGGAGAAAAGTTGAGAAAGAGAAAAAGAGGCAGAAGAAAGGGAAAGAAGATGGGGGGGGGAGAAGAGAAGAAAAGAGGGAGAGAGAGGGAGGAAGAGAGAGAGAGAGAGAGAGAGAGAGAGAGAGAGAGAGAGAGAGAGAGAGAGAGAGAGAGAGAGAGAAACAGGTCAGTACTATAATTACAGATTTTTACCTATAGTTAAATCTCAAAGGGAATGATGATTCTACTTAAGAGTTGTTCTTTATGCTTCACTCTAGAAACTCATATACCCACAGCAATTTTTCTTGCTCACACAAACCATTTAAACAAGAAGTCTACTAGCAATCATGTTTAATTGTTAAGGTCCTACATCTAGATCCAAGCTTTCAGTCTCTACATGGAAAGGCAGCTCTCTTGCCCTCTGTAATTATCACACCAGTCATAAGGTCAAATGTACTCTTTCATATGAAAGACCTTGCAATTTAGTATTGGATTATTTTATTACACTCCTTTTTTAAAAAAAATCTAAGTAGACAAGTCCTGTGGATCTTTTGGTTAAGGGATGACATAGATAATTGCCAAATAGGCTCCAGAGTCACAATTTTTTTTTTTTTAAGTACAGGTACGATGGTCATCTTGGCTAACTGTTATTGAGCAACAGAAGCATTTGGGTGAAACAGAACTACAATGGTCCCTGCAACATGTATACAAACCAACAATACCACAATTAAAAAAAAAAAGATGCTTAAGTTTTCCAAACTAATGTTTACCTCTAAGCACAAAGAAGGACAAAAGCAAAGCACTCAATCCAGATTAATAGCTTGTATCTTCCAGTAGACAAGAGTTCATGGGGGAAAAAAAAACTGAAGAAAAAAAAAACATCACACAGCTCCTCTACATAGCCAACAAGCCGATTCTGGCAGAAAAAGTAGAGGTGAGTTTAGTAGACACAAAACTTCATAACAATTTAAACGAAGATAGTTTTACCAGGGCCTCATGAAAACAAGATGGGATTATTTTATTAGGGTTCTAATATACATAGTTTTGTTAATTTATCTCAATAGCAACTGAGATGTACATCACAGACTAAATTGCTCTACCTCCTTTCACAACTCCAAGGGCCTTCAAACTATGTCCCCAATGACCACAATTTATTTTCAAACTCTTGAATTGATTCAATGTTATTTAAGGTTTTTGGACTCCCTCCTAAAGGTCAAACATAAAATTGGAAAGCAGAACATCAAGAAACAGTGGAGAAACTTACTTCCTAGATGGGTCCAACTTAATGAAATGCAAGAGCAGGGACAGTTCAGAGCAGAGGAGATGGCTGGAAGAATCAAAGAGAGATTACAAATCATGGCATAGTGGAAAAAAAAAAAAAAACACTGGACTGGGAGTCAAGAAATCTGGATTCTAGCCTTGTCTATGCCACTAACTAGTTATATGACCTCAGAACACTCAAGTCTCTAGATTTTATTTTCTCATTTGTTAAATGAGGAGGAAGGTTAGATGATCTTTAAAATTCCTTACAGTCTTATGAAATACTTTAGATTGGAGATGGGATGAAAGGATGAAGAAAAAAAAAGAAAAGAAAATGTAAGAATATTTAGGAAAAACAAAAAAGTCACAATCTTGCTCCTGAAGTAGTGTAGTAATCCACCTTGGGATACTACTACGTACAATGCCCATTCAGAAAACTGAGCTTAGAACAAAAGCAAAAGATCGAGAACAAGGCCAGAAACATTTACTCCATAGTCCAAAACTGACTTTCTTCTGGTTGTGGGGCCTGATCCTCAAAAATGATCTCATCAAAGACAGGCCTGAGAGAGAAAAAAAAATTTTCCATTTGAATATAAAATCATGTACAAGTAAAAATGATCATCTTCCAGAGAAACAGTAATTTTCCAAAAATTTATATTAAGTCATCTTCCCTAAAACACTGCTATCATCTTTCTCTCTTGCTCAAGAACCTAGAACAGTCCCTATTAATTTGAGTCCAAATTTCTCACCTTGCCATTTGAGCCTCTCTTCTCACAAATAATTTGGTTATACTTTATTTACCCAATTATATTAACATCTATTTCCCCAACGTATTATCAGTTATGGTCAAGAAAGTTTCTTAACTACTTTTTTTATATGCCATGCTAATCTCGCTACCTTTATTCCTTCAGACCTTCAGATCTACCCACATTCAAAACCATTTTCTATTAACCTATTCAAATTTTACTCCTTCTTTAAAGCCTTTCTTGAAGTCCTAATTCTTTTGTGAAGTGCTTCCAGACAACTTAATCGATATTGCTTACTTCCTGGTCCCCATAGACATTGTGGCATTTGATCTAGTGATGTCTCATATATTTTCTACTTTACTTGTTGTATGTGGTTAAATCTTATGTCTTCAATAAGCCTAGAAACTTTTAGCTATTCAACCATTCTTATAGCCTCTACTATTTATATCTCTGGTTGACATTTAAATTATCAGACGCCTATAACTTGCCTCCCAAAGAGGGAAGGTAAAATCATCCCACATTCACTCCTTAATGTTTAAAACAAGAAGATACTCAAACAATATTAATTAATATGACCATAGTTTTCTTTCTATCTGGCAGATTGTTCCCTTCTCAGTCTCTTTGGCTGAATCATCATCTAGTTCATATAATCAAGGTTGGCTCCCAGGGCTATCCTGGGCCTTGTTCTCTTCCTTCTCTACATTCCTTCACTAAGTGACCTCATCAGCTCCCATGGATTCAATTGCCTCTATGCAGATTTACCTATCCAGTCTAATATCATATTTCCACTTGTCTGTTGACCAAATCAAACTGGATGCCCAATAGATACCTTAAAGTCAATATGTCCCAAACTGAACTCTTATCTGCCCCTGCAATTCCTCCTCCCTCTTTCTAACCTTCACATTACCATCAAGGGCAACATCGCTACCCTCCCAGTCACCCAAGGTTCATAATCTGTAAGAGTCATTCTCAATCTTCACTCTCTCTCATCCTGTCAACTCTACCTTCCTAATGTCTCTTCTACTCCCCTTGTCCCCACTGACACTGCCACCTCCCTAACGAAAGCCCTCATCACCTCACACTGGGACTACTGCAACAGCTTTCTAATTGGTCTCTGTGCCTCATTTCTCCCCCCATTCCTTAGCTACCTGAGTAATCTTCTCAAAGCACAAGCACTACCATGTCACTCCACTATTCAATAAACTCTAGTGCTTCCCTATTACGCTCAGGATCAAATATAAAATCCTCTGGCTTTTAAACCTCTTCACAACTTGGCCTCTTCCTGTATTTCCAATCACTTTTTGCAGTTCCTCACAGAAGATTCTCCATCCCCCTATTCCAAGTTTTTTATCAGCTGTCCCTCATGTCTGAGATTCTTTCCCTCATCTCTTAGCTTCAGAAGTCTTTCCCAATCCCCCATAATGACAGTGCTTTCCTTCTGTTATCTCCAATTTATCCTATATATAACTTGTTTGCACACAGTTGTTTGCATCTTGTGCTGCCTCCCTCCCTTCATTAGAATGTAAACTCCTTTGAGAGCAGGGTCTGGTTTTTGCCATTCTCTGTATCCCCATAGCTCAGCAGTGCCTGGTATATAGTAAATACTTAATAATCGTTTGCTGACTGATATAAATAACTCCACACCCAGGTCTACTATCAGTTCTCTTAAGGAATAAGTGCTTGTTCATTTGGCTTGATAATGTTAACTATTTCATTGTTAAAGCACCTGCAAACTATGAAGCATCTTGCAAACTGAGAGATGTTAATAATATCAACCAGAAGCCAAAATACTTTTTAAATGGAGCCGTCTGTCAAGCGTGTTTCTCAAAGGAGTTTCAGGTGAAGGTAAATGAAGAGAGAAAGGAAGAAGGAAAGAGTCACTTTCTTTCGATGGCTGGGTATCAGACTTAAAAAAAACAAAAGCTAGTAAAGTCAGCTCAAACAAGTCAATATTACGAAAGCATTACCCCTCCCCTCTGAGAAAAATGATAAAAATATGAGAACTGAAATAGACATTAAAAATCGTCTAGTCCAATGTCTGAGGAAACTAAATCCAAGCTAGTTAGTGGCAGAACAAGGCCCAGAACTCAGGTCTCTGTACTTCTACTCCAGTCCTCTTCCCACTACCACAATGATTTTAGGAGATAGATGCATCTAAAGTGCATAAAATTCAAAGAGATGCTAACATTTGTTCACAATGAATTGTCAGCCAACTTTTTGCTCTAAGTTTAGCACTGCACAGTCTAAAGCCTAACATTAAAAAATAAATGATATATCAAATAAGAAAAAACAAATCTAATAAATTACTACTTGACATTTCCTCTAAGCACATTTTTATGTCAAAAGAATTGTGACCTGTGGATGTGAAGGTCACAAGAAGGCAAGACCACTTATTAGAGTTCTAATGCAGAGCTATAACTACAACTCACCACCCCCACCCTACCCCCCCACCCCTCCCCCACCCCCAGCTAAGCAGCCTTGAGGTACTGGCACATTCCATAACTGTGAGTATGGCAGTACTAGGAAGACAAAATAAAAGGACTAGTGGAAAACATATGAATGGTAAGGGATTTTGATTTCCTCTGTTTCATACAGCAGCAGCAGCAGCACCACCACCCCTCCAAGTTATTATAGAACCACAGTCTTAAGAGGGATACAGAAACCTACTTTACTTCAGTAATTTACTACAGTAAAATCTCAAAAGACCAAAATCCAAAGGATAAAGTAACCAACCAAATCTAAAGAATAAATTGAGTCCTTGAAAGAAAAGGGTACCAGAATCTGAAACTTTATTAAAAAGAAAATAAAAACAAAATCATTTTTAATTTTTTTAGTCCAAGAGAACACAGTGCTGCTAATATATGCCAGAAGCTACTGTGAGAGATGCCTTTCCACACACCTAATATCTTCCCAAAGCACAAGTATATACTCCAGGTGGAACGGTTCAAAGGTAAGGTATGTAGCTAGCAAAAAATTTCTTAGGGAAAACTCAGGAATGGTCTGCATCCTTTTTCCCCCCTCACTAGAGCTACAGGCTTCAAGGAAATGGGGGAGAATGATAGCACATCATACCAAAAAAGATCTGCCTAATTACCATTGCAAAAAGGGTAAGGGCAGTGAGAGAGGGAGAAAAGGCTAAATTTCAAAGTCTCATTTGAAGATTAATATATAAAAAAAAGAGGGACTGGATTACAAAGTCTCTAAAGGTCTCAATGTATATAATACTTATAACTAAAGAGTACTTCAACTTGCTAACTTCTAATAAATTAATGAAATTCATTGTCAGAGGTACAGAAATGACAACTACTTTTGGCTTTCTTCCTCAGAGGAAAAGAAGTAGTACACAATTCCACACTCTTCAAACTTTCCTCCTTTTTACAATCAATTCAACAATCACAAACTGCATCAGTTATGAAACAGTTCTCAAGGACTTGGAATATCACAAATGAGTTTAATTAATGAAGGAAAGGTCACATACTTTATTCTAGTTCCTACAGTGCAAAAGCAAGTGTTTTATATTCTTTGTTGCCCCAATACTTGTCCTTTTGTTAAGACTAACCCGATTACTCTCCTTGCCCCCCAATGATACTTTTCTATCCTTAGTTATTCACAATGGTTAATTTCAGGGTTTAAGGGGCTAAATGGAGGGATGGAGGATCAAATGGTACATCTATTTTGTGTTGACATCTGCTTATTTGGGGAGAAATACTCTTATTTAATGAAAATAGAGGAGACAACAGCACTAGACTGGTTCTCATAATGTCTTTGATCTTCAGTGTAATTCCCCTACCCCCCCCCCCAAAAATGACATTTCAAATATGGTTCATAGAAATGACAGGTGGGAAGAGAAGAGAACTGGAACTTACTTCCTCCAAAGCACGGAAATGTTTCTTAAAAAGACCAATTGAACCTGCCCATGATAACCATTAAAACTTCAGCTTTTATAGTTTTCACGTGCAGTAGATGTGTTCCTCTCAAAGATAAAACTAGAACCAGTGGAGGAAAAGGAGTATTTTCAAGGACTTTGAAAAATTAAGCTTATTCAAATGACAGGCAGTGAAAACAATGGAATACATACATGCTTGTATACAAACATATATACACACCATTTTTAAGTGCTGCTGCTAGTTCAGCATAAATTATTTCCTACTAATTACTTTAAAATGCATTTTTAATGCTGGAAAAAGCAACAGCACTAAAATCAACCACTAGGCTTATATTCAGTTAGTGATAGGAAAAGACCAAATTTAAACCACCTCACAAAGAAAACAACTCTTGCCTAATCTATTGGTAGATTATGAAATAGGAAAATCTGTCCTCTAGATATTTGAAAAAAAAAACCCATCATGTATGAAATTCACTAATTAATGACTACCACTCTAAAATTTTAGTTACATCTGAACCAGAAGCACAGCAAATGGTGACACAACACTTTTCTGAAAAAAGTTTCCCATTTGGAGAAAAGATGATAGAAGTATAAAAATGGAATTAAGTTGAGCATTTGTTAACATATTTTTAGTGGGCAGTAATATTCCCAGTTACTGCCTTCTTGCTGGCACTCTGCTACAGAAGAGCTTATACATATACAAACCAGAATTATCAACATTGCCAAAAGCAATTCCAGAATAACCAGTTCCTAGATGTCTTTCTAGAGATTCCCAGGATGAAAGGACCTAAAACTAAAAAATTTCCCAAATCATTACCTCACAATAAGAAGGTGGAAATTGAGGTGCAAGGAAATAAATTAAATTTGAAAATTATTCATATAGCCAATTAGTAATAAAATCAAAAATAAAACTGGAGTTGTTTCCCAATCTTTGCAGTATTTTTGGAGACTAACAAATTACCTGACCCCCCAAAAAAGGGAACACTGATCACCATAATAACCAATCTTTTCTGGAAATTGCCATTTGATTTCTGATCATTTTAATACTCAAAAATAAGACACTCAGATTGTGTGCTGTTGAGTCCTGGGGGCGGGGGGGAGGAAACAGGAAGGATACTATGGTGCATATTTCATCTGCTTATTTTCAAGGATAAGCACAAATGTATTCAGCATGATGAATCTAATTGATTGAAAATAACTGATTATTTGAACTACTTAGGGATAAACTTCTATAATACAAGTCTTGTTTTTGGAAGTGAAAGCTCACATGACCTTAACAAGAGGCCACAGTATTTCAGCTATAAGTTTTGGACTGAATTAGGTATGTATGGATATCTGCAACCCATTACCCATAATCTCCAATAATACAGAAGTCATGTGTGCTAGGCTGCTTCAGTTTTTGCACTAACCAGGGGAAGAATCAAATATAGATTGCTGCCAATTAAATTTAGTCAATGATTCCACATTACCTTTTTCATGATTTGGAAATTCTCTAGGCTTTCAAACAGAATAATGGAGAATGTGATCAAATAGGACCTAGGAGTGCTATTGTCTTTTACATAAAACACTAGGCTCAAATTTAACAAAGACTACTGATTAAAATTAATGTTAATGACTAAACGAAATGGTAAAGAAGCAAGAGACCCCAAAGACATAGCAACCATAAACAGATGTTAATCATGGAAATCAAAGACAGGATACTAAACACTTCCCCCAATCAATCAGTCAATCAATCAATCAATCAATCTTTCTCTCTCCCTGTATCTCCTAAGCTTATTTCTCAGTAACTCAAACTGAATATATAACACTATAAACATGTTTTCAAGAATGGAACACTACAGGTAATCTTGCTGTGTCAAAGTAGTGCAATTCACAATCATGCCTTATTTCCTAAGAGAAAAGGCAGTTGATGACTCATACTTTTGCAAACTCTCTGTAACTGTAGGTAATAACATAAAAGCAACACCATTCTAACTATAAGTAAATAATTACATTTTTTTAAAATCCTATCAGTCTATCCTGTCTATAAAGGTAAATTAATAAAAATCCACATTCTAATTTGCTAGTAGGCTTAAGCTTATTTTTGCCAGGCTGGTCCTATGGGCATATTCAGATTAAATATAGAACAGAGAATGAATATGACACTAAAGGAAGCAAGAGAGCACTTCCAGCAATAAAATAGGATTATATTAAGGTGGAATAATGAAGATACAAACATCTTACATAGAAGATTTCCTTTCCATGTAATGAGACAAAGTAAGAATACATAATATTTGACTTATTTGAGGGTAATCATTGGTTTAAATAAGTGGCCCCTTTGCATAACTGTGCTCCCTCTGTCAGCCTAGATGAACAAAATGTTCCAAACACATGTCCAAAATTAATGTCTAAACCAATGGTGTTTGTGCAATATACTGAGCAATACACTAAACAAATTAAGCTGCTCTATCAAGAACATCATGTTAACCAGTCTTCTTGACATAGTTAATAGCCATTTAAAAGTCAAAAAGAAATGGGAGGGGAAACACCAGACACATTTATCCCTTACCTTATTAGCTCGGATCTGTTTGTAAATATCTGTTTGTTGCCGAATTCGATATTCCAAATCAGAGACATGAGCCTGAAGCCAGTTCCAGCGGCTGACAATAGCTGCTCGGTCTGCTGCCCATCTCCATTCTGACCTGTGTCGCCTAAAAAGGAGGAAACAAACAAGTTCAGCAACAGCAGTTGCCATTCGAATCAAACCACTTAAATCTCAAAAGCTCATTCACAAACTGGCTTCTGAGCCAAGAAAAGACTAGGACTTAAAAAAAAAAAGGCGGGGAGGAAGAGGCATAGCTAAATCCCTTGACAATTGTTTTCCAAAGGCTCAGGGGCTTGTCCTAGCCCTTTTTGTTGGACTTGTGCTGATCCTGAATGAATTTCATTTCTAAAATAATTGCTTTATCATCCCTCTTGCCTCATATTTTGTCTGAAAAACTGCTTTAACTCAGGGGTGAATGAATGGACAAGTTTCATTTCTTCCTGGCCATGACAGACATGCTAATTTTTTTAAAAAATCACAAGAGAATTCATCTATTACATATTTACATTTTTGTTAGACCATTAAAATAATTTTTTGTTATAAACTTAAGTATTCAAAAATTTACTTAAACATGTCCAAATGTACTGAAGGGATGCAGAAATTCACTAAAAAGGAAGAATGTTAACTGTGTCTCTCCTCTAGACAAATAACTCTGCACATGGTGACTAAAAATTGCCAAGCAGGAGATTCGATAAACACAGCAGAATTTAAAAAGAACTGATATTGATTTATCCAGTCTAGGCTGATGATTCTCAAATCTACCTATCTTGTCCCAGTTTCTCTGCCGACCTCCAATTTCACATTACTAATCTACCTTTCAGACATCTAAAATTGTAGATATAGTAGACATCTTAAACTCAATTATGTTCAAAACATAACTCTCCCCCCCCACCCCAAATCCTCCATCTTACTTTCCCTATTACTGTAAAGGTAACACTATACTCCCAGTCCTTCAGGCTCACAACCTAGGAACTATCCTGGATTCATCACTATCTCTTCACCCTCATATCCAAGCTGTTTCCAAGGCCTGCCCATTCCACTTTTACAACATCTCTTGAATATGAACCCTTTTCTCCTGTGACACTGCCACCACTCTAGTGCAGAGCCTTTCACCTTACACCTGGAACTACTGTAATAATAGCCTGCTGGCAGATATGTCTGCCTCGTTTCTCCCTACTATAAACGAGTGCCTTCCCATTGTCTCCAAAAGCAAATACAAAATGCTCTGTTTGGCATTCAAAGCCCTTCATAACCTAGTCTCATTCCAGTCTTTTTATACCTTACTCCCCCCCACCACTTACTTAGATTCAAAGACACTTGGCCTCTCCTATTTTAACAAGACATTCCATCTCTTAGCTCCAAGCACTTTCTCTAGCTGTTCCCTATACCTGGCTCCAACTACTATTATCCCTGACTTCCTTTTAAGAAATAACTAAAACCTCACCATTTACAGGAAGCCTTCACTAGTCCCCTCTTAATTCTAGTGTTTTCCCTCCTTTAATCATTTCCTATTTATCCTGTATATAGCCTGCTTTGTATATATTTGTTTACATGTTGTCACCCCCATTAGATTGTAAAATTCTTGAGACCAAAAGTCTTTTGCCTCTTTTTGTAAACCCTAGTACTTAGCACAGTACCCAGTACATAGTAGGCATTTAACAATGTATTTATTGATTGAAGTTAGCATGACTATCACAGGGATGAAGAATTGCGATTATCCAGACATCTGCTGGAGCTCTGTACTAAAATCAAAGCAGCCAACCATTTCCTACATTTGTCCTGAGGATAACATTACCCTTCAAAAAGGGAGGAAATTTTTAAAAGGTAAATTTTATTCTGGATGTGATTCTCACACCAATAAGGAGAAACTGTTTGCTGAGAGGAAATGATGGAAATTTGGAAAGGGAGCAACCATTCAATATTTTGTGTTAATAGGTTGTGATAGAGGATAGAAAAGGCTTGTGTAAATAGTCTGACCTGCACCACAGATTTTGATTTTCAATTCATTATTTAATGTTCTATTTGCATCTTTATAATTTCAACTGAAAAACTATGTGCTACTGATGTATCTTGTTTTATTGCAGTAATATTTTATCTCTTTAGCTAGAAATCAAATTTTCTAGTTATTAAGAGCAAACCAAAGCCTGGAGCAAAATAGATTTTTTATATTTTCTACCTAAGTTAAGATTTCTAATTAATTATAGAGCTGTTGATGTGGACTTTTTCCAGGTAAGTTCCCCAATGTCTAGCTGTTTGTATGAATCCAACATTATTAATATCTCTCTACTATGACTTAGTACAATGTCGTCTTACAGCTACAATTTATTTTAGTATTTTTTTCCTAGCAATAATAAGTTGACTCATTTCAAAGAGTTCCAAGAAGGGTTAGAGAGGCTTCTGTGGACTAAACTTCTTCAAGGGAAAATCACCTGAGGAAGGACAGGAAACTCTCAAAAACAAAATTCTCAGAATATAAAAAGAAACAATACAGATGCACAAAAAAGAAGCAGTGAAAGAAACCAATTTTAAAATGACATAAGCAGATCAAAGCCAGGACAGGTAATGATGAGGATAAAAATTGAAAGTATGACATGACACCATTCTGTAAAAAGACAGCTAAAATTCAAAATAAGCAGGGACGAAGGAGGGGAATGAAGAAGGGTGTTTGAGAAGGGAAGGCTAAGGTTCTAGGAGCGAGGATTTTTAAAAACAACATAACAACACAACACAATACAACACAATCCTAAGGGAGAAAGGGAACTTTAAAAAGAAAAGTAGAACTGTTCTAGGTGAATGGGATGATAATAGCTGTGATAAGGCAAAGCAGTTCCATTCTAATTTTGCTTGTTTCCTCTACAAAGGAAAATAATAAACTTAGTACACAAGATGGAAGATAAGTAAGGAGATAGGAAAGCACCCCTCACTGCCCTTGATTAGTTCAAGTTAGATGAACTAAAACCAAGCACACAGATAGAATTGCAAATGTGTGTAATGAGCCAAGGTGGGGACCACTGAAAGACTAAAGAATGAGAAACAAAAGACTAGAGATTTTTGCTGGGCGTTCCCAGCAAAATTCCCAAAGTACTATTAAAAGGTGGCGCAGTGAATAGAGCGCTGGCCCTGGAGTCAGAAGGACCTGAGTTTGGATCTGGCCTCAGACACTTAACACACAAGCAAAAAACCTAGCCCTGTGACCTTGGGCAAGTTACTTAACCCCCCAAAAAGCAACCCCCCCCAAAAAAAAACCCAAAACCAAAACAGAAAACAAAAAGGATGGCTAGAAGGGTTAGACAATGAACTGGTGATCACAAAAGACCAGTATGTCTTCAAGAATAGTAAGATAGTAAGTCAAGTCTGCCTAACCTAATGTCCTTTTCAGTAAGTTACTAAAACTGGTAGATGAGGGTCAAATGCTATACACAGTCACTTAGAGATTAATTTTAGCATTAACATTTTACAAAAATTCTGATGCAATTCTTATGGACAAGATAATAGTATAATTAAATGTAGTGTAAGTATTAGTTGTTGAATGACCAAACTCAAGAAAAGTCATTAATAATTGCTAGGCTGAAGGTTCAGTGAACCTGTCTGTGCAGCTGAACATTTCTATCAATGACATAAAGGCATAGATGTCATTCTGGTCAAATTTGAAGATGACACAAAACTGTGAATGCAATATCTAACAGCATAAAATTTTTTAAAGTGTATCAAAGCCAAATGAACCCAAAATTCAAGTTTACAAATACAGAAGCATTTAACAAAGGATTTTAGTGTCATCTAGTCCAACCCATCCCTGAGAAGGAATTCTCACTATAAAATATACTCAATATGGTCTGACACTAAGCAGTCACTTTAAAATCCCCAATGAGTGCTCCTAACCCATTCAACTTTAGTCAACTCTGTTAGTAAAGTTTTATTTCTGACAGGAAGGATAAATATGGCTCTTTGTAGGTTCTAGCCATTGTCCCTGGCCATACAGAGCATATATAATACCTCTCATTTTGTATAGCCAAATGTTCTGGGGCAGGCCTGACTCAAGCAGGCCAAGTAGTTCAGGAGTATAAGGACCTAAAGTGTAATAAAAAGATTTACTCAAAGACATCTAATAAAGGTGTTTTGTTTTTGTCTTTTTTTTAAACATGTAAAGAACATTCATCAAGGATACACATGGCATTTATCTGCTTGGGCGCAGCTCCCCTGCATCCCCATTTTCCATGGTGGTACAGCTAAGCAGAAGTACATGTCAGCTATGAACTCCTTGAATGCTGGGCTTAGGGATAGTTCAAATTTTAGTGCCTTAAGTTCAATTAAGTCTCTGGGAAGTTTTCATTACTTTGTAAGGAAAAACTAGTATGGCCCACATGAAAAAGATCTTAGCTGATTTTGCTCCTACCACATCCCTAAAGTTCTTGAAAACAGCTATAATGCCCAACCTAACCCTGCCCCCACCCCAAAGTCTGCTTTTCTCCAAGTTAAACATACCAAATTCTAACTTCCTTATATGTCCTTATGACCTATGTTCTCTCCATTTCATCTGTTGAACTATATCCTCCAGATGTGATCTAACCAAAGTAGAGAAAACTCTGACCTCTTTAGCCCTAGAAGCAATGATTCTCTTTGCTGCCTTTAACATTATACTAATTCACATGCAGTTCACTAAAACAACCTAGATATTTCTCTCTCTCTCTCTCTGCTTTTTGGAGAGCAACTGGGGTTAAGTGACTTGCCCAAAGTCACATGGCTGGTAAGTGTGTCAAGTGTCTAAGGCTGGATTTGAACTCAGGTCCTCCTGACTCCAGGGCCAGTGCTCTATTCACTTTGCCACCTAGCTGCCCCTAGCCTAGCTATTTTTCCAGAACAATGGTTGCCTATCCTGGCCTCTCCCATCCTAGACTAGCAAAATTGATTATTTTGAATTCAGATGTAAAACTTCAATTTGCGCCTATTAAATTCTGTCTGATTAGATTCATCTTAAAGTCAAGAGCTTTGGGATCCTAGAGGATCCAGTCATCTAGGATGTTAACTATTGCTCCAAGTTCTGTTGTCATCTGCAAATCTGCTGAGCATACTATCTCACTATGCCTTCATCCAAGTCATTGATAAAAGTGTCAAACGTTATTGAGTCAAGGAATCTCCCTTGGAGACTTACTGACAAACTGGAGCAGTAAAATAAATCCATTCATAGTTAGGTCTCAATTTGTGGTGATGTAAATTCATATTCATACTATTTAAGGTTAAGATTATGTAAAATTAGGACCTTTGGTTTTTCAGTTCCATGGAAATATGCAGTGCAAATTTAAATTATATGATCTCAGGGGAAATGATTATTTGCAATAATTGGACCTAGGTATAATTAATTCAAAACCCATCTTATTATATCTTCATCAAGTCTATCTCTTTCCATCTTTTCCACAAGAACAGTCTGTGATGATTTATCAAATTCCAACAGTGACTTAGGAGATTGCTAACATTCAATTAGTAGTTATTAAGTGCCTGCTATATGCCAGACGCTGTGTTTGATGATGGGGATAAAAAGAAAAAAGTCTAACACTTCTTGACCTGAAGGAGCTTACATTTTTCTATCAGGGACAATATCTAGTCTTGGTACGGCAAAATATTTTGACCTCTGGTGCAAAGAGCAATGACTCTGGAGTTGGAGAATCTGGACTCAAATCTCATCTTTGATAGCCTCAGTTTCCTCAACTGTGTAATAAAAGAGTTGGAGTAAATGATTTCTGAATAGCTTGTCTGTCTTCTACCCAAGTCGTGACCCTATGTTTTAGTCCTATCTATCCTTCATTCCTGTCAACTCTGTGATATCTTCTTTACAACAGCAAGAATGCATGCCAGATTATACCCAGTTTTCTTCGTTCTCTATACCAAATTGTAGGAGGGATTAGTCACTTCCCTTCAAAGACTGTACCATTCCCACCCTAACAATCCTCCCAACTAGGAAATTCTGTGATTCTATAGCTCCAGTGCTTAAATCAGTATATATTTCCCTGCTTATTTCAAAGCCAAAAATGTACTTCTTAGGTGACATGGGATCTGATGAATGACAGCTAAAATGCTTCCTTTTTTCATTTTCTATAATGAAAAATAAAATATTTCATGACAGAAAGATCCAAAGTTGGAAAGGCTTCAAATTGCTTGAAATATTAAAAGAACTGCCAACATTTCTATTCCTTTCACATTGGATTAAGCAGTATAGTTCAATGTAACTTTCCTAGCTTCAGTAGAAACAGGCCTATTAAAATAGGTATTTTTCTAAACAGTTACTCAGAAGCAAATCTCCTGACAATACTTTTGGAGACTGGCTAACAAACTAATTACTTGGAGGGCAGCACTAAGGGATTTCATGCAGTCCTTAACTCACAAACAGGTTGTGTTCTAAAATGTTATTTGGGAGCTTGGGATACAGTTATGTAGCTGCAACATTCAACATGCTGATTAGGTTCCTAGGTTGCCCCCACAAAATCTATTTAACCCATGATGCTGCCGAAATATCATATGCTAACAATGAAAAAATATCACTTTATTCCACTGAAAACTAGCATTTAAAGAAAAATGTATTTTGAATAAAATATTTTGAATGCTATAGCTAAAGGAAAAGTAGGTTAGTTATAGGATGATGAAGTATATGAAGATAACTAAGGATAGCTAGAAGTGAACCTTTAGGTACTTTCTAAGGCTTTTAAAAAGCTCAACACTGATTTTTTTTATTACATCAAAATTGACTTTCACAGAATCTCATAGTAACAAGAGACATCAAAGGCCATCTAGCAATCTTGTACATGAAAATGAACCCATTTTAAAACCATCTCTGACAATGGGGGAAGGAGGAATGCAGCCAACTTCATTAAATCTGACCATCAATAATGAGGTTCCTACCAAATATCAGGCCCTGGGAATACCACTTAAGGAATTTAGCCAAATTCCTTTCCTCATACTAAAGGACAATATATATACTTCCTCACATATCCCATTCCCCAAACCCTCAATCCACTCAGTTATCATTAGCTATTCCTCCTTTAATCCATTTAAGACTGAAAACTTAATCATGCCCTAGATCTTGCCATCATTCACAAATGCTCCTGAACTCAAGATTCCTTTATCTCAGCCCAGTCTTTATTACTCTTTCATTTCCCACGTCTTTTCGTTGCTCCTGTCCAGGGGTCTCTTCATGACCCTATGGGACCTTCTATCCTTCACTACTTCCTGACATCAGTCCAAGTCTGCTGTTTCCATGACATCACCCGCCCCTCTCATCCTCTGCTGTTCTCTTCTCCGTCTGCCTTCAATCTATCCCAATATCAGGGGTTTTCCCAATGACTCTTGCCTTCCCATCATATAGCCAAAGTATTTAAGCTTCAGTTTCAGTATTTGACTTTCCATAGAATAGTCTGAATTAATTTCTGCTACTGGAAAAACCAGTTTTGACTATACAGACCTTTGTCAGCAAGGCAGTATCTCTGCTCAGCACGATATCCAAATCTGCTTTAGGACTGCTAATCTCCGACCTATATTCTATCCTCAGCTGGGATTTGCCATGCACGTCGTCCTTGTACTGCCTACATTCTCAGCCTCAATCCCATGGTCAACCAGCTACGGTCTAGGCTATCGGCTTTGGGACTTGCCATCTCTGTCAAGATATTTTGGAAAGTACCCTGTTTCTCAGAGCTAAGGCCCAGCAAGCAGGTTGTGCCCTGCTCTTGGCATAACTACAATCCTTTGTACCCTGGACAATCTCACCCTCTGGCAAAGTGTATTGCACCAGGTATTCGCTCCCTCCTTTCCTGGGGACCTGAGAGGCAATATCCATCACTTCTCTGAAACATTCACAATCCCTGTTCCTTGTACTGTCTCCTATTCCCATCAGAGAACTTTGGCTCTGTACCCCATAGAGTAATCACAACCCGCAAGATTTAGGACACTACCGTTCCTATAGGACCCTAAGAACAGTAACTCAAGACTTAAAATGATCATGTCATAGTCCAGTCCACTTATATGCATTGCCTGTACTCCAATATGTTAAGCCCTCCTTCTTAGGACTTGCATGCAGATTGCTTTCCTCACTCTGAAATAAATTATACCACTGCTTTGTGCTTATAGCACACCAGCTTCTAGCTTGTTCTGTTTGGTTATAGCCATTGCCAGGTTAGAGACCAGGCCAGGACTGAATAAAAAATTCTGTGGACAGTCCCCTTGTACTATTGCCAATCAAGCCTGGTCAAACCGTAACTCCTTTTTTGGACCCTTCTCTTTTCCATCTCCTATCAAACTATTCAATTTTGAACTGTACAATATTTTTCCTTTTTTCTCTCCCTCTAACCTCTTTTATTAGTAGTTTTCATTTGCTATGCCCCGTTCAAAAATGTTTTCCTTGACTTTTTCCATTTTTTCCAAAACTTTTTCAAAATTTTCATTTTCTCATTCTCATTCCTTTACTTGTCCCTTCTTTATTCTCTGAGCATCCTTCATAGGGTTAAAAATTTTGAAGTATAAGATCTGAGCTCCCTCTTTTATCCAATATGCTACTTCCCTCCCATGATCTTGCCTCATTCATTTTTCCCCCGTTCTATACCTAACTCTTTGAAATATCCATTTCTGAGGGAAGCATTGTCAGGTGGGAGCAGCCTTGCTTATTAGGAGTTATTCTGTGCCTCAAATCTTGTAGCATAAGCCCAAACTACAAAGTCTTTCCCCATGCTTTCTCTTGTGTTTAGTTTAGTCTCCATTCCTAAAACCACAGCAACCCTTCTCTGGCTCTCAGGGATTGATTGACCCTAGGAACTCTAATCCTTCTTTCTCACAGGAGAGATTAACTGCTCTCAAAGGTGTAACTCTACTAGAAAGCAGCCTCCAAACATACAGTCTTTTTCCTGATCTGACCCATTATAAAATCTCTAAATACCATCAAAGGATGATATCTCCTTCCATATGGGCAGTGGCTCTCCCTTATGGAGTGAGATCACATCCCCCTTCCTTTTCAGATCTCTGTAGTCCAAATTTCTTCTATCACCTCTACTCCCATCTATCACGATAACTTCTTCTTGCTGAAAGAAAATATAAAACATCATCCTTTTACTGTGACTTAAAAGGGCAGCATCACCCACTAACCTCTGTTCTAGCTCCCCCTCCATTTTTAAAAAATGTTTTGATATTGTTAACTTAGAGCAAACACCAAATATGATCATTTACATAGGAAAAAAGATTATGTAGAAAACCACAGATCTCCTACATAGTTTAGTATCTTTAAGCATATAAATTCAATGTTAGTTTAAAGGCTAGAACTCTTGTCTCAGTCCCCTTCAGCTTTGTTTTTTCAGTTGAAAAAATGCTTCTATGACCTGTTTTCTTTCTTTTCTTTCCCTATCTTCCTTTAATAGAACCAACCTTCACTGCTTTCCCTGCTAAAGGAATTCGCTTGATTGGGGGGGAGGTAGGGGTGGCGCTGGTGCACAGCACCAGCAATGTGCAAAAGGGTGTCCAGAGAGTACTCCATGGTGCCACTTGCTTCTCAATCTTTAATTTTCCCAAAATTTTTAGTCAGGACCTGCATTTTTATCTTGACTTGCTAGCTTATTAACAGTGCTACCTTAAGTAAGACACTTAATCATGTTTTATAAAATGAGGATAAAGATAACAAACCTGTCTCCCAGAGTAGCTGTGGGCATAAAATGAGATATTTCTAAATCACGTTAAGGCAAAACCTTACATAAATGCTAGTTATTATTATTAACCTCGTAGGTCCTTTTTATTCTTTAAATTGATCTCTTTTTTCTCTTTATATTGTGGTAAGAAGACCTTTTAAATAGTCTATTCTGGTTTCTCTTAAAGAACTTATTGGTCTGGGGAGGCTAGGTGGCACAGTAAGTAGAGCATCGGCCCTGGAGTCAGAAGGACCTGAGTTTGGATCCAACCTCAGACACTTAACCACACAAACAAAAACCTAGCCGTGTGACCTTGGGCAAGTTACTTAATCCCAATTGCCCTCCAAAAACAACAACAAAAACAAAAAAAAGAACTGATTGGTCTATTATACTAAGATTTTACCACCAGTATGGCTTTCCTGGTCAACTTAAGATTCCTGCATTGGAGGTTTTGATGGAATTCTCATGATCATGAAGGTCAACATACCTCCCCCAAAAGGGCACTAAACATTTGTGAAGGTGAGGAGTCTCATCTACTTCAACAAATACTATAATTATTATATAATTAATTATATAAATTAATTATAATTACTATATTGTTTTTGTTAACTATTTTATAGCCCAGAAATGTATCATTGCATTCCAATTCAGAGGTTGAATCACTGTGACGGTTTTAAACATTTAGCATTAGTCATCAAGATTAGATCAAAATAACCTCATGATTGATTTCATGTTTTAAAGTGGGAATTCTTTTAAATATGAGGAATTCTGGCTTCTCAAAGGCTAAATTTGCTATATAGTTCAGGGACACAGAGGAGGATGCCATGGCAATGGTTTAAGCTCTAGTCCCCAGGAGCAGGCTAGGTAGGGCAGTGGAGTTCCAGGCCTGGAGTTAGGAAGACTAATCCTCCCAAGTTCAAATGTAGCTTCAGGCACTTAGTAGTCATGTGACCCTGAACAAGTCCTGTAACTTTGCCTCAGTTTTCTCATCTGTAAAATGAGCTGGACAAGGAAATGTCAAACCACTCCAGTTTCTTTGCCAAAAAATTACATATGGGGTCGTGCAGAGTCAGACACAACCAAACAAATGAAGAACAAAAACGAATTATCTATATGCTAACTGCTGTGCCACCTTATTTTACCCTAATAACAACTCTGCAGGATAAGAGCTAATAGTCCCCATTTTACAGATGAGAAAACTGAGGCAAACAGAGGTTAAATGATTTGCCCAAGTTCACACAATAAATGTGTTACATGGAATTTGAATTCAAGTCCAGCCCTCTATCCCTTTTGAATAGCTAGTTCAAGATAGCCAAGAGGCATGAGACAAATTGTTAGTACCGGACAAACTGATATAAAAATCATCAGTACCAAGATAATAACTGAATCCATGGGAGCTGATCACAAAGTGATATCAACTAGCACTAAGTGATAATACAAAGTGAAAAACAGGCAAGGAATATACTCTTGGGGGATACTCGTGATTAGTGGGAGTGTACTGGATGAAGAGGAAATTGACGACAGCCAAAGAGAACAAGGAGACCAGTGCTACAAGAATCTAAAGGAAAGGAGAAGTGTCAAAGGCTACAAAGTCAAGACAAATGAACACTTGGGCCAGCTAGGTGACACAGTACATAGAGCACCAGCCCTGGCATCAGAATGACCTGAGTTTAAATCCAGCCCCAGACACTTAACATTTACTAAGTCATGTGACCTTGGGCAAGTCACTTAACCCCAATTGTCCTGCCCTCTCCCCTCAAAAATAAGTTGAAGGAAGAAAGGAGGGAAGGAGAAGGAGTGCTGAAAAAAGGTCAATTAGATTTTTCAATTAATGTATCTTTGGTAACTTTGAGGAGAGCAGTTTCAGTTGAAAGATGAGGTAGGAAGCCACACTGTAAAGTGTTTTTTAGAGAATAAGAGAGGAAGTGGAAACTCTGATAAGAGACAGCTTTCTCAAGGAGTTTAGCCACAAAATGGCTAGCAGTGATGAACAAATCAAGTGAAGGTTATTTTAAGGATAGACGAGACATGGGAATGTTCACAGATAGCAGAGAACCAGTCAGCAGATGGAGAAAGATTTAAGATTAATGATGGAATATCAATGGCACAGGGGGAAATCTGCTTGAAAAAATGGTATGGAAAAGGATGATCAACTAAATTGTGATTTGTAGCTAACCTTTACTTATAGATGTTAATTGTAGTTGAAGCTAGGTCCAAAAGTAGTTCAAGAAAGATAGTGATGGGGCAGCTAGATGGAGCAGTGAATAGAGCACTGGCCCTGGAGTCAGGAGGACCTGAGTTCAAATCCTGCCTCAGGCACTTAACACAAAAACTAGCCTTATGACCTTGGGCAAGTCACTTAACCCCAATTATCCTCCAAAAAGGAAAAAGGTGGGGGGGGGGATAGTAGCACAACTTTAACCCTAGTACTCCCCATCTCTCATTTAATCATCTAATTGTGAGCTTGTAAACTTAAGAAAATGCAGATTATTCTCTTTCTTAATATACAAAATATAATCATATTTATTTTCAAATAAAAAAAGATCTGCATAGATGATTCCACTTGCAACTTAATTTTCTCTTGATTAAATAAACGTAGTGATTTTAGCCACATAAGCCAAATTGGGTTTTGCATTATGTCAAAGAATTTAGCTAAATTCTGCCTTAACCCACTCCAAACCTAAGGATTACTGTGTTTTGAGATAAAGGATAAAACTGTGAGATCAGTTGTTGTAGACATAAAAGGGCAAAAATACACATTACTTAGGCAGCAGCAGTGCCTCGTAAAAGACTGCCACTGTTGTAGAGATTTGATTTTTTTGAGAAATGTATTAAAATAAATTTTAGCTCGATAACCTTTAACTTCAAAACACCAATCTACCAAGTTTTGACCACTGACTTTTCTCTCCCTCCCTCCCCATTTTTGTTTTTATAGAATAATTTCTGTTCATATATACTCTTTCCACCAGACTTTGAAACAATGATGACAGAAAGGAGTGGGAGGGTAAATTTGGTAAAAATCAAACAATATAAGCAGTATTTTATAGACATAATCTGTGACTTGTTAGACAAAGAAGTTCCTACAGCTCATGTTCCAACCAAGAAAACATGTATAAATAAATGCATATACAGAATATATACTAAGGAAATGCAAAAAATATGGGTGGGGGGAGAAACATAGAGCCAGGTATTCTTAACCTGGAGTCTACATAGCCCTTGCTTTCAGGGAATCTATAAACTTGAATGGGATTTTTTTAAAAAGTATATCTTTATTTCAATAGAATTGGTTTCCTTTGAGTCCTACATATTTTGTTCATTTAAAAATCCTGGAGTCTCTAGGTTTTACCAGGTTGCCAAAAAGGTCCATGACAACTGTACCCCACCCCCCCTTCCAGTTATGAATTCCTGCAAGAGGCTATTGAGATGAGTAAAGGCTTCATATAGGAAGCTAAGGATTCAAAGAGCTGGAGAGTACATACCCTTTATGAAGAACAAGTAATACAAAGGCACAGAGATAGCAAATAAAATCTCCTATGTAAGAGAGAACAAGTTCAGTTTGGTTGAAAAGTGGGAGGACTACTGTCATAGCATCCTAAACTAGTCTTCCTACCTTCCTATCTCTTCCCACTACAATTCATCCTCCACAAAAATGCCAAAGTGATTTTTCCTCAATCGTGCCTGGTCATATGATACCCTGCTCAATAAAAATAAACTCCTCTTTTTACTATTTAAAGTCTTTCTCTAGTACCTCTAAGCTACCTTCCAGCCAAAACTCTCTCACATACTCTTAAGGTTAAAGCAAACTGATTTTGCTGTTCTTTATAACAGAGGTGCTCAACTCAGAAATGGATCCACACATTGACTTAGAAAATTACAAATTAACATTCTCTATGGTGTACTGTACTTGTATTTATCTTATTAAACATTTCCCAATTACATTTTAATCTGGTTCGGGCCACAGGATGCAAGGTTGGTACTTCAGCTCTACAATACTGCAGCCTTTTTCATGTTTCTTCACAAGCTATCACTCATGTCCAAAATGTGCCTCACCAGAACTACTAGTTTCCCTCAAAGCCCAACTCAAGCACCATCTTCTGCACAAACTATTATGGATCTAATAAGCCCAGAGGTTAGTGCCCTATTGCCTTCTACGTATTTTGTACATATTCTAGTTATATTTATCTTGTTCCTCAATAGAATACAAGGAAGGAGCTTTTTATTTATTTATTTTTTCCAAATGCTTTATTAACTTCTGGTTTACATCATTCATTCCCGCCAGATTTTGAGTTACAATTTTTTCCCCGTTTTTCCGCTACCTACCACCCCAGAATAACAGTCCCACTAGATATTCCCTCATCCAATCTGCTCTCTCCCATATCTTCTCCCTTCGACTTCTCCATTAGGCAAGGTAAATCTCTGTGCCCCAATGCCTACACATCTTATCTCCTAGTTACATGCAAAATAGTATTAATAATAGTATTTATATATATTTGAAACATTTAATTTTAAAACTTCGAATCCCAGATCCATTCCCTTCGTCCCTTGTCACCCACTCCTGCTGGGAAGATAAGCAGTTCAGTATATGTTGTACATGTATAGCTATGCAAAACATTACCATAGTAGATATATTGTAAAAGACTGATTATATTTCCCTCCCACCTAGGAGCTGTTTATTTTTGGTATTCAGATATAATGCCTGGAAAACCATAAGGTGCTTGACACTTGTTTGATTGAGGTGGTTTGGAGGCTAAAATATGAAGGGCTTTAACCAAAAGGTGTGTTTGATCCTGTAAGCAAGAGGAAGGTCCTGAAGCTCATTGGGCAAGGGTTAGACCTGTGTTTTAAAAACATCACTTTGGCAGTCATGAAAAGAATGGACTGGAATAAAGAGAGGATAGAATTTAGGAAGATGAATTAGTTCACTACTGCAATGAATGGTCCAGTCCAGGATTGATAAGGGCCAGCTGGGGCAGGAGTGGGGGTGGGGGAGTGGCACCCGCTTACTATGTGAACAGAAGAGGGATAGACTTAAGAGGTGATAGGGAGATGGAATTCACAAGAGTTGGCAAATGGATGGATGGATGGATATGTGAGAAAGCAAGAGCAGAGTTAGGGTGACACCCTAAGTTGTCCATCTGGCAACTGAAGGGATATGGTGGTGCCCCAGAAAGAAACAGGAAAAACTAAAAGAGAGGTGTTGAGAGTAGAGCAGATATGATCTGCTTTGGATATGTTAAATAGATGTCTGCAGGAAACCAAGTTCAAAATAGGCAATTCATAATGGGGACAGCACTTAAGAGGGTTTGAATTCTAGTTCTCCCATTTACAACTTGTGTGACCCTGCTAAAATCACTTCAATTACTCCAACCCTAGACACCTCATCTATAAAATGAAAAAAGATGGAATAAAATTAAATCGGCTCTCTAAAGTCTCTTAGTTCTAAATCTATGGTCCTACATGGAAAGATAAGATTCCTAGAGGAATATTACAATATACAAAATATTACAAAAACAAAATTACAATCAATTAAGAAATAAATATGATGTCATATACAATAAGTCCTCTAATTATTCCAGTTGGTTCCTATCTTTAGACTTTTGCATTTATCATTCTTCCCTGCTTTACTCTGTAATTTCCTTAATAAAATGAATATTTTCATTATTTTAAAGTACTGTAAATTATGAAACTGTTTAATTGTTAATATCTAATTATTTATGTTTTAATAGTGCCTGTGTAACTAACAAACAATTATTAACCAAATTTAAAATTTCTCAGCAAATAAAAGGGCAATTTAGTCAATGTTTAATTTACCACACTTTTTAATAAAAGACTATTTTTAAATCTTATTTCAAAAATAAACTAAGAGTCTTAATAATACAGAAAACATTAAATAGTTAGAAAACATAGCCCAGGATAATAGAGGAAATCTGGTCTTACAAGGAAATGTGGAAGTTATCTTCCACCTGGTCTAGAAAAGACAAAGAATTAAATAATTAATAACAAAAATAAGAGATTGGAAAATTTAATAAGACTTGTGGAAAGTGCTGAATTGAATTATGGTACATTTTAAGATCATTATGTTGAAAGAATCAATGCTGAAAGATTCACAACTTCTTCAAGAGTGAGTCAACTATTTCCACAATAAACAATATATACAAGCTTATAGACAAAAGCGTACATACCCTTTTGACTTGGGAACTCCCTTTCTGCTGACTATAAAGTACATGAGCTCTATAATCCTTTCAAACAGATTCATTTAGAAATTTTGCAAGAAGAATGAAATTAGGATGAAAATTTCTCCAAATGCAATACCTACTGATATACAGTCTCTCTCATATATGTCTATATGTATGCATACATATCTATGTATATAAAAAACAATTCCATTAGAATAAAGTAACAACACTTTTGTATAGCTTTTTCCTCTTGTTTACTAAGTTTATCTCATTTGATTGACAATCCTCTGAGGCTTATAAAGCAATGTACTATTTATTATCTCCATTTGGGAGTTTAAGTGATTTGTTCAATGTAACAAAACTAGTTAAATGGCAGCGTTGGTACTAAAAAGACAGGTCTTCAGACTCCTAAGATTCCTCCTATACCACTGCTACATTCACTATGCCTAGCTCACTTATACAATACAAGCAGGCAATGTGTCCACTTGATTGACAAGGACAATATCAAGAAACTTAAGATGACTGCTAGTGTAAAGAGTAAGTAGTAATAATATCAGGCATCAAATCTCATTTCTGTCTCTCAGTGTAAACAAAGAAGGAAAGAAAATCAGCTTTTTCCTTCCCCTGGGAGACCTACACTGGAACAAAAGGAATAAAAAGAAGGAGGAGAGTAAAGAGTGAAGCAAAGTATACATAAGAAACAAAGGAAATTGCTGTTTCAGCTTTTTTCCCCCCTTTTCCTGAGGGCTAGCTAGAATTCTGACCTATGCTCAAAAGAAAGGCTGAGTACGAAGACAAAGTCAGAATAGGAAAGGAAATTCAAGCACATCTAGTTCAAACACTACATTTTTTAAAAACTGCTCTCTTTTGTTTTTATATAACATTCATTTTTTAATAGATGCCTTCTCCCTCTTCCCCTTTCTACCCAGAGATCCATCCCTTAACAAAGGAATAAGAAATAAAAGGATAAAGGAAGTAGAGAAGCAATTTGGTAAAACTAACCAACAAGTCTGACAGTATTCAATATTAAGTTTCCCACTTCTGCAGAAAGGGGAGACATGGGTTCTGGTTTCTTCTTTGTAGCAAAATTTGGTTATCATTAAAAACATTTAGTTTATACTTTTTGTTCTTTAAGTTTATATTCTAACTATCTCATTTTACAGATCAAAAAACTAAGACCAAGAGAAATTAAATAATCTGTCAAAAGGTCACAGCATCTCAGGTTCTGTTACCAAATCCAGTGCTCCTTCCACTGTACCACACTGCTTTTCCAAAACCAAGGCAGAATACTTAGCTTGCGTGAGGTTCTACAGGTTCCTTTTGCCTTCACAGGCAAAAGGAACTTCCATCTCACTTAATTTTGTGGTTTTAGCCAACTAAGAATCTCACACATTATCACTGGCACTCGTGAGCTAATAGTAATGCCCACTCATGTAAGTTAAGGAAATTTTGTTTTGTTTCTTTTTAGACTGGATCTCCCTATCTTGCCCAGGAGTGCTACCCATTTACATAAGCATAGGAGTTTGACCTGCTCCAATACTGAACTGGGCCAGTTCACTCCTCCATAGGCAACCAGATAGCCCTCTGCACCCAGGAATTTACCATATTAATGGTAAACTTAGTTTGGCTACAAATTGGCATGGTCCATTGTAGCTCAGAACTCCCAGAGATCAAAAGATCCACCAAGCTTGACCTCCCTTGTGTCACAGATGATGCACCACCAGTCTGGTGAAATACTGCTATGTATGAGGTACTAGCTCCATTTTAAAGAAAATGAAACTGAAAGGTTAAGTGATTTACCCAAGTTCACATAACTATCAGAGCTATTTTAATGGTAAGGCAATATGAAAACCAAAAGCCTAAGAGCTATAATATTAGATCTATTTTTTTTAAGTCCAAAAAATTACCAAGTTCAGCTAACTAAAAAAGAAAAGTTTATCATTCTTCACTCTAACTCCTTCGGTTGGGAGCAGGATCAATGAGGTCAAATCTAATACAGTACATGCATAGGTCTGAGTTAGGTTCTATCTGTTCCAACAATCATTCACTGCAGTATTGAAATTTGGGGGCACTGGCTAAACAAATTGCTGGTAGGATGGTGTCTGCATCACAAAACAAAATTCCATTACTGGAAAAAAATAATAAACAAAAGCACAGACTGTATTAATAGTGGTTTAGAGGCATCTTCATATGTTAAGAATAGCATACTGATGAGACCAAGATGGAGGACTAGACACTTTCTCTTATTCTCACCTTTCAAACCTCATCAAAATAGGAATTATATGAGAGATAAAGCAATTTCAAGCTGTCTCCATGTTTAAGACACCAAGAACCCCAACAAGTTAACAAGTTTATGAAATAACAAAGAAAGTTAACCCCGAATGTCACACTTAGCACACCCCCCCCTTCTTTCACCAGTCACCATGCTCTGGATGCACAAGAAGAGTAACACAATGCATTCTGAAGAGCAAAAGAACTCAACATACAACCCAAGGTGACAGACTGAAAATCTGAATCTAACCTTTAATGAAAACAAATGGACAACCATTAAGAGGTATATAAAGCAGTCCTACAAAGAAAACCACACCTGGACAAATTATTTCCTTTGCAAGTACCCCAAATGGAAATACAAGAAAAGTAGCCTAGTAGAGCAACCAAGTAAGGCAATGTGAGCAAAATTAATTCCCCTGGAAAAAGGAGATGAAGAAGCACCTAAAAAGAGAAAGACACCTGTGGGGTCAAAAACAAAACTACATTGCTACAACCAAAAACAACAGATCATTAGGAGATTGCTTTCTAAAAGTACACAAGGGGCCAATAGTGCAAGCATAAGTCAAACAGAAGGTATGGTGGTAAAGGAATATTAAATCTCACAATACCTACCCTTCAGGGTGCATCAATAAGACCCAGGGTCCCCTCCCTTCTCCCAGAGAAAACTGCAAAATGTCAGGGCACAAAAAAGCAGAGAGATGAGGAAAACCCCTACAGTCTCTTAGAGGAAGAAGAAGAGGTTCTACAGGAGAAAGGAGGTGTCAAAAGAAGAGACTGAAATATGGGGTAAGAAAGGGAAAATTCTTGTTTCAATGCTGCGAAGGTAGGGTGTCCCATTGAAGAATGTCCCTATGGAAGAATAAAGCTATTTTCTAATGAAAGATAGAGAACTTACAGTCTATAATCTGCAGAGACTAGTTCCTTTGTTGTTCAGTAATTTTTCACTCATGTCCAACTCTTCATGACCCCATTTTGAACTTTTCTTAGCAAAGATACTAAAGTAGCTTGCCATTTCCTGCTCCAGTTGATTTTACAGATGAGAAAACTGAGGTAAACAAGTGACTTGCCTAGATACAGTAAGTATCTGAGTTCAAATTGAACTCAGGTAAATCTTCCTAATTTCAAGCCCACTGTGCCACCTAGCTGCCTACAAAGACTAATTCCTTGGAGGTACCATTAATCTTGACTCCAAAGGAGGAAGAATAAGAGTTTCCTGGAGGCAACTGACACACAGACATGTGTGAGGGCACTGATTCACAAAGGAAATTTCATGGCAAATGGGGAGGAAAAAAATTGAAGCATACCACATTATTCTGATCGGAATAGCTATAAAACTGCTCTCCCCACTCTTGTGACTGCATGTCTCTTAGGCATAAGGTAAAATCTCATTAATGCATCAAAAATCTCTAACCACTATTACATTGCTTCAACACACCTTTTAGATACAAAACCTATAGGCAAATAAGGTCTCTAGTATAAACCATTATTAGTCACTCAATTTAAAATAATGGAAGAGGGGAGGCTGGGTGAAGCAGTGAATAGAGCACCAGCCTTGGAGTCAGGAGGATGACCTGAGTTCAAATTGGGCCTTAGACACTTAACACTTACTAGCCATGTGACCTTGGGCAAGTAATTTAACCCCAGTTGTTCTGCCTTCCCTCCTCCAAAATGCACAGATAGATAAATAGACGGACGGACAGATGGACGAATGGACAGACGGACAGATGGATGGATGGATGGATGGATAGATAAGTTAGTAAGTAAATAAATATAGTAAGTAAATAAATAAGTGATGGAAGAGTTGACTTGATATTCTTATAAACTTAACACAGATGAAGTAAGGTAGGGCATTAGAATAAATTTCTACTCAATAAGATACTATTCTAGGTGCTGCAAGAGGCTAAAGCATGCACAGCTGACTCAAAAAAATCTGGTTCAGGGGCAGCTAGAGTAGAACGACGGTCCTGGAGTCAGAAGGACCTGAGTTCGGATCTGACCTCAGACACTTAACACACACAAAACAAAAACCTAGCCGTGTGGCCTCGGGCAAGTTACTTAACCCCAATTGCCCTCCAAAAAAAAAAAACAACAACAACAACAACAAAAAACACAACTCTGGTTCAAAGTTCGGTTTATTTCAAAACTTTGTTAATGGCAGTCAGCTGAAAAAGATACCTCACAAAGATATGTGCCCCCAAATAGAAGTCTATCCTTAGCTATACTTGTCAGTCAATAAACATTTAATAATTACCTACTATGTGTGAGAGGCATTATGTGCCTTATGCACTGCTAATATGAAGTTGAAAAACAGTTTCTACTCTCTAGGATCTCAAACTCTAGTAGAGAATACCAACAACTGTGCACAAACAAGCTATATATACAGGATAAACTGGAGATAATCAACAAAAGTCTGCTCACAGGCACTTTCTGTTGTGAAACCACTTCCTATATCTTTCTGTTTCATCTTAACCCTTTAAAGAAAAGTTTGTCTCAGAAAATCAGAACTATTATATCCTTGAAGTTTCCCTTCCACTAAGTATTGCCAAATGGTCCACAAAGGTCACGACATTTACCCAGATCACCAGAAAATATATACTGCAGCTAACTCTTGAATTTCATAACAACTGCCCCGGATGCCTTGCCCCAAAAGAGGGGAACATTAAAGCCTTTCCTATACACACTGTGCTTTCTCATCTTTTCATCTACTAAATTTCAGAACTAGTAATTCTAAATAAAACAAAAGCCCCTCAATTAAGATTAGTAAATAAAGTCAAGCAGTTCTGTGGTTAGATTCCCTCCAAACTACTCTGATCACTGTCACTTGACACTTAAGAGCTAGAATACCCAAGGTCTTCTTTTCTTTATATCATCCTAGGGTCTTGGTCTCAGACAGAGTTTGCTCCACATTTAATTTCAAAGATCTTAGGTTTTTAGGGACAGAAAGAACCTTAAAGATCAATCTACTCCCTTTGCAGATAAAGAAACTGAAGTTGTGTTATCTAAGTGAAAAGTCTATTGGTGACAAAGCTATTCCTACTTACATGTTCAATGATAGATTGCATAGCCAATGAAGGTTGGTAGCAGCCACACAAAAGCTCAAATAATTTTTTAAAATAGTTTTAAAAGGATGGAGGGAAGGAGAGGGGCAGGGGCAGAGACTCAAGATTGATAGATCCCTTCTATGATAGGGATAAAATACAAATACCACCATCATATATTAATAGAGGGACAGCATGACTTGGGAGAGAGAGCAGGCCTCTGAATCTGAGAAATTTGTTTTCAAGTCCTACCTTGAACACATTTTGGGTGACGGTGTATGGGGGTGTGTGTGTGTGTGTGTGTGTGTGTGTGTGTGTGTGTGTGTGTGTGTGTGTGTGTGTGTGTGTGTGTGTGTGTGTGTGTGTATAACTTAACTTCTAAGTGGCTCAGGCAGTTCTTTAAATCTCTTTAAGTTCCTCACCAGAGCTCCTTATACATATAAAACTATGGGGGGGCGGAGAGAAGGGGATTGTTGCTGCTTTGTTTTTTTAAAGCATAAGCCTGAAGGTCTTAATGCAGGGTAATAAATAAGAACATTAAATTAAAATAGGCTTCTCAAGGGCAGAAACTGATATGCCCTTTTTTGTATCCTATTTAACATACAGTGCCTGGTATATATAGCAGGCACTTAATTTAATATACAAGTGTAGGCACTAAGATCAACAGTCATCCAAAGTTAGAATGTTTTAAAACATCAAGCAACAAAAGCTAAATTCTAGATACAAAAGAGCTGTAGACAAATGTTAAGTATATTGGTAATCTTTGTGAATTAAGGGAGCTCACAAAATAGGTGCTTTTGGGAAGAGGTACCTTTTAGCTTCTCAAGCTCCACAAAACCACTTTTCCTACTTAGAGTGGGGATCTATCGGAACCAAAGGGAAATGTTTAAAAACATATAATAATCTTAATAATAAATTTTATGAAGAATACTGAGTACAGGTTATAGAGATGACTAAAAAGGTTTATAAAACTATTCCCAAAGTAGGACTTCCTAAAACTTTTGTATTATCCTTACTCTATTGGGCTATCACATAAAATGATTTGACTACAAAATGTAAATGACTAACATTTATCTCCTTTTTCACTCCTTTGGGGAAAACAATTTAAAGCCAGAGGGAATAATGATGGGACTTGTAGTGATTATAAATGAAAATAAATGTACAGATCTCAGAAACATAAATTCTAGATATAGGCAGTTGTGCAACCATGCCACATAATGGCATCACCAAGTAGATTCTCAGAAAGCCACATGTGTTTTCAAACTAAATACTTCCAAAATGATTTGCTAACACAATGTACATGAAAACTAAAGACATAACAAAAAGAAAAACTTTTATGATGAATCCATAAACAATGCCATTAAGGACAGGGTAATGATATAGGAATGACACCTACTAAAAATTTTTTTTTTGCTTTTTTGTTGGGGGGGAAGGAGCAGTTGGGGTTAAGTGACTTGTCCAAGGTCACCAGGCTAGGAAGTATTAAGTGTTGAGGCCAAATCTGAACTCACGTCTTCCTGACTCCAGGGCAAGTGCTCTGTTCACTGAGCCACCTAGCTGCCCAGTCATCTACTATTAATCTAATTAGGCTCTAAGGCCCTAAGATTTTAAGGTCCCTAACCCATAAGTTACTAGATCTCCTTCAGAAACTTTTAAGAAGACTAAATTCCAGGTAGGAACAAAAACAAACAAAAAAAGTCACTTCCCAGTTGCCTAAGGAATACCATCCTGGTCAGATGGTAAGAGGTCCTCCACAGCTAAATGATTTTCCAAAGCCCAGCAAATTCACATACTTGACAGATATGGAAAGCCCTCTATGAAAATACTAAGGAGAGGTGGGTCAGAGTAGAGTAGGGTGGAGGTGAAGTGAGATAAAGATCTTTTCCAGGACAGAATATGGTTTGAATTAACCCTGCTTTTGCTATGACTTCATTCTAATCCTGAGCCTGAAACAACAAACCCCACAACACAAAGCCTGGTCCAGAACACTATGTTTTTCTCTTCATCAGGAAGGTGAAACTCTGGACAGGTAGGTGGTGCAGTGGATAAAATGCCAGGCCTAGAGTCAGGAAGACGCATGATCTTCCAGAGTCCAAATGTGGCTTCAGACACTTCCTATATGTGTGACCCCAGGCAAGTCATTTAACCCAGTTTATCTCAGTTTCCTTATCAATAAAATGAGCTGACATAGCCAAACAATCCTACACTATCTCAGAATGCATTCTACTCAGATCCCTAGTTCCCATCACCACTCAGTTCCACTGCCACCTTCCTAATTACTTTGTATTACTTATTTATCCATTCAGTAAGAATCTATGACATGATAACATTTATTAAGTCCTTACTATGTTCCAGACAGTATGCTAAAAGGTTGGAGAAACAAATACAAGCAAACTAGGCAGTTGTATCCTCAAGGAAGTTATATTCTAATAGTGAAAGACAACTCATAAAAGAGAAGGAAGCAAAGTTGATGTCTAAGAATTGGAAACCTGGCTTTTGGATAAAGAATTTCCAGGGTGGTAAAGCTTTTATTGAGTAACATTAGATAGAAGGGGAAATGAACAACATTGATTAAGAACCTACCGTGCATTAGAGACTGTTAGGTGCTTTCCAAATATCTCCTCTCAACTCTGGGAGGTACATTATTATCCCCATTTTACATAAAAAGACATGGAGGCAGAAGAAGTTGAGTGACTTGTCCCAGGTCACATAGTTAATAAGCACATGAAGCACCAGGCTGGGAGTGGGGTACAGTCCAGCCGACACAGACAGTGCCTGAGCTATAGCTATTTCTGGAGCTCGGGGCCCACAAACAGTGGGGGATCCAGCAGCTTATACAAAACCCAAGAAGCCCGGAATAGTACACCTACACCTACTCCCAACCACACCATCATGGCCATTGGAAACAGAGTCCTGCCTTGACAGGGAGAAATCAGAAAATCAAGTATTTGGCCAGGAAGATGAACAAAAAGCATAAAAAAAAGTCAGACTACAAAATCTTACTTTGGTCTCAGGCCATGGAAGAGTTCAAAAAGGATTCTGAAAATCAAGGAATAGATGTAGAGGAAAAATTGGGAAGAGAAATGAGAGTGAGGCAAGAAAATAGAAAAATGGGGCAGCTACTGAAAAGAGCATCAGCCCTAGAGTCAGGAGGACCTGAGTCCAACTGGTTTCAGACACTTAACACTTACTAGTCATGGGACCTTGGGAAAGTCAATCACTTAACTCTAATTGAGCTGCTTTCCAACCCCTCCAAAAAGAAAATCATGAAAAACAGTCTGCTAAAGGAGATGCCACCACCCAAAAATACTGAAGAAAATAACACCTTAAAAAAAATACACTGGGGGTGGGGTGGGGTGTGCGGGCCTGTGGCCAGAGCCAACTCCGTGAGCTCCTCCCAATAACAACTTCAAATACCTATAAAATATGACTCTAAATAAACTTTAGAGCTACAGAATCCACAAAGTGGCAGAGAGGAACAAATCTCCTGCTGAAAGCAAACCAGAAGGCAGACAGGAAAGCAGACAGAAGACACATCAGTCTGGGAGCCCAGCCTGGCCCCTGAACAGCTGCTGCTGCGGACTCCTGGAGAGGGAATCACCAGCAGCAATGGCAGTTTCCAGAATTATCAACCCATAAATGCCAAAGAAAAAGGAGGTCAGTGTAGAATTCTATTGGAATTGGCGGGGACTGAGGATCGGATCCAGCCCCTGACCCTGGAGCTAAAAGTGGCAGAGGTGTGGCAGCTCTGCAGCTTCATCCACCTGGCTGCTTCAGAGATCCCTGCTTACAGATTGTAGGGGGGTAAGCAAGCATTCAGAGGGTAACTGCTCTTCCTTTAACCTTCCTGGATCTGGATCACAGTCTTGGGTGGTGGTCCCGAGGTGTCTAGCCAGTGAGCCAGAGTCTGTAGGGGCTACAGAGATGGAGCCCTCTTAATAGCTCTGGAAGCTGTGAAAACCCCAACAATTTGGGACAAAGCTCTCCGCTATGGAAGCAAAGTTCTACTGTGGCAAAGAGCTCAAAAGTCAAGTAAGTGAGTGGCAATATGAGCAAGCAAAAGGAAGCAAAGCAGGAACAGCAACCCAACTTTAGATTCCTTTTTTGGGGACAAAAAGGATCAAAGCATGGAATGAAAGTAACATAACGAGGTCAGAACTACTGCACCAAAAGCTTCCAAGATGAACCAACCTGCACCAAAATGAACTGGTTACATGTAATGGAGGAGCTGAAGAAGGATTTTGAAAAGAGAAGTGGAGGAAAAATTGGGAAGAAAAATGAGAATGATACAAGAAAATCATGAAAAGAAAGTCAACAACCTGACTGAAGAAAATAACACCTTAAAAAATATGGCAAAAGAGGCCCAAAAAGGCAATGAGAAGAATGCCTTAAAAAGCCAACTTTGCCAGATGGAAAAAGAATCTCTAAAGTTCACTGAAGAGAATCATTCCTTCAGAAGTAGACTGGAGCAAATGGAATCTAGTGACTTTATGAGAAATCAAGATGCTGTTAAACAGGTCCAAATAAATCAAAGAACAGGAGGCAATGTGAAATATCTCAATGGAAAAACCACTGACCTGAAAAATAGATCCAGGAGAGATAATTTAAAAATTATTGGACTATCTGAAAGCCATGATCAAAAAAAGAACCTAGAAATCATCCTTCAAAAAATGTTCAAGGAAAATTGCCATGACATTTTAGAACCAGAGGGCAAAACAGAAATTGAAAGAATTCACTGATCACCTCTTGAAAAAGATCCCCAAAAGAAAACTCCTAGAAATATTCTAGGCAGGTTCCAGAATTCCCAGATAAAGGAGAAAATGTTACAAGCAGATAAGAAGAAACAATTTGAATATTGTGGAAACACAATCAGGATTACACAGGATCTAGCAGCTTCTACATTAAGGGATGGAAGGGCTTGGAATAGGATATTCTGGAGGTCAAAGGAGCTAGGATTAAAACCAAGAATCACCTAACCAGCAAAACTGAGTATCACGTTTCAGGGGAAAATATGTCACATTCAGTGAAATAGTGGACTATCAAGCTTTCTTTTCTTTTCTTTCTTTTTTTTTTTTTTTGCCTTTTGGAGGGCAATTGGGGTTAAGTAACTTGCCCAAGGTCACATGGCTAGGTTTTTGTTTGTGTCTTAAGTGTCTGAGGCCAGATCCGAACTCAGGTCCTTCTGACTCTAGGGCCGACGCTCTGCTCACTGCGCCACCTAGCCACCCCACTTTCAAGCTTTCTTGATGAAAAAACCAGAGTTGAATAGAAAATCTGACATTCAGACACAAGAAGCAAGAAAAACATTAGAAGGTAAACAGGGAAAAGAAATCATAAGGACCTTATCAAAGTTGAACTATTTACATGCCTACAGTTAAAAATGATAATTATAACTTATGAAACTTTCCTCATTATGAGGATAGTTGAAGGGAATATGTATATACACACACATATATAATATATGTATGTATGTATGTCTACATAGGAGGGTATGTGGGCATTTGAATACATATGTGAGTGTGTGTATATATGTGTACAGGTATACATAGACAAAGGGCACAGGATCAATTGAATAGGAAGGGAGGATGCTTAAAAGTTGAAACTGAGAGAGGAATATAATGAGAACAGATGGGGAGAGACAGTAAATTATCTCACATAGAAGAGGCAAGGGAAAACTGTTACAACGGAGGGGAAAAACAGGAAGGCAAAAATAAGGTCAACCTTATTCTCACTGAATTTGGCTTAAGGAAGGAATGACATACACACTAAAAAGGGTATCTTGCCCTAAAGGGGAGAAAGGGATGAGAGGGGGGATGACGGAAGGGAGGGCAGGTTGGGGGGAGGGTAGTTAGAAGCACACACTTTTCAAAAAAGACACGGCAAAGTAGAGAATAGAAAAAGTGGGGGGTGGGATAGGATGGAGGGAAATATAGTCCGTCTTTCACAATATATCCACTATGGGAATGTTTTGCTTAACTACACATGCACAACCTATACTGAATTGCTTATCTTCCTAGTAAGGGTGGGTGATGAGGGAGGAAGGGAAAGAATCTGGAATTCAAAATTGTAAAATAAAATGTGTATATATATATATAATATTACATGCAACTGGGAAATAAGATATATAGGCACTGGGGTATGGAGATTCATTTTGCCCTACTGGAAAGTTGGAAGGGGGAGGAGGGAAGGATATAGGAGAGAGCAGATTGGGGGAGGGAGTATAGAGTGGGATCACTGCTTTGGGGTGGTGGGTAAGGGGAAAGACAGGGAGAAAATTTGTAACTCAAAATCTTGTGGAAATGAATGATGTAAACTACAAATAAACATAAAATTTAATTTTAAAAAATAGATTAACCCAAATGGCAAAAGAGGTCCATAAAGCCAATGAGGAGAGGAATGCCTTAAAAAGCAGAATTGGTAAAATGGAAAAGGAGATACAAAATCATACTGAAGAAAATAATTCCATCAAAGTTTGAATGGAGCAAACGGAAGCTAATGACTTTATGAGAAATCAAGAAATTGAAAACAGAACCAAAAGGATGAAAAAAATAGGATGTAAAAAATCTCATTGGAAAAACCATTGACCTGAAAAATAATCCAGGAGAAATAATGTAAAAATTATTAAACTACCTGAAAGCCATGATAAAAAAGAACCCAGACATCATTTTTCAAGAAATTACCAAGGAAAACTGCCCAGATATTCTAGAACCAGAGAATAAAAGAAAAATGGAAAGAATTCACTGCTTGTCTCTTGAAAGAGATCCCAAAAGCAAAACTCCTAGCAATATTATAGCCAAATTCCAGAGTTCCCAGGTTAAGGAGAAAATATTACAAGAAGCCAGAAAGAAACAATTTGGGTATTGTGAAAATACAATCAGGATAACACAAGATCTAGCAGCTTCTACATTAAGGGATCAAAGGGCTTGGAATACGATATTCTAGAGGTCAAAGGAGATAGGATTAAAACCAAGAATCACCTACCCAGCAAAACTGAGTACAATACTTCAGGGGGAAAAAATGGACATTCAATGAAATAGAGGACTTTCAAGCATTCTTGATGGAAAGACCAGAAAAAGACTAGAGCTGAACAGAAAATATGACTTTCAAATACAAGAATCAAGAGAAGCATGAAACAGTAAAGAAAAATCATAAGGGACTTATTAAAGCTGAAGTGTTTACATTCCTACATGAAAAGATATTTGTAACTCATGAGACCTTTCTCCATATTAGAATCATTGAAGGAAGTGTATGTATATATGTAGACAGTGGGACAGATGGATGGATGGAGGCACAGGGTAAACTGAATATGAAAGAATGATATCTAAAAAGTAAAATTAAGGGGTGATAGAGGAATATATTGGGAAAAGGAGAAAGGGAGAGATAGAATGGGGTAAATTATCTCACATAAAAGAGGCAAGAAAGAAGTTTCACAATGTAGAGGAAGGGGGGATGATAGCGAATGAGTGAACCTTACTCTCACTGGATTGGGCTTAAGGAGACAATAACAAATACACTCAATTAGACATCGTACTCTACAGGAAAGTACGGGGGGGGGGGGGGGGGACGACAGGAAAATATAATGGGGAGCAGATTGGGGATGGTGGTACTCAGAAGCAAACACTTTTGAAAAGGGACAGGGTCAAAGGAAAAAATAAGACTAAGTGGGGAGCAGGATAGGATGGAGAGAAACATAGTTAGTCTTTCACCACATGACTATTATGGAAGTATTTTTCATAACTACACCTATATTGAATTGCTTGCCTTTTCAATGGGGGTTGGGTGGGGAGGGAAGAAGGGAAAGAATTTGTAAGTCAAAGTTTTAAAAACAAATTTTAAAAATTGTTTTTACATGCAACTGGGAAATAAGATATACAGGCAATGGGGCATAGAAATCTTTCTTGCCCTATAAAAAAATAAGGGAGAAGGAGATAAGAGGGGAGCATGATGGAAAGAAGGGCAGACCTCAAGGGAAGGCATAATCAGAATGCATGTCATCTTGGGGGTAGGGGGGAGGGAGAGATGGGGAGAAAATTTGGAACTCAAAATCTTGTGGAAATGAATGTTGAAAACTAAAAGTAAATAAATTAACATAAAAAAAGGAAATATCCCAGGGGAGGTCACTAGCAAATCTCACCTCTCTGTGTCCCACCCCCCCACACCCACTTCCATTCCCTTTCTACCCTAAATCAGGATACTATTCATAGAAGGCAGGTTTTGAAGGCAACTGGAGAACCCTTCAGGCAGAAGTGAGGAAAGGAGGGTATATTCTAGGCATCATGGACAATAATGAGAGATATTTTAGAGGAAGAATTAACAAGATTTTGCAACCTATCCAATAACATGTTAGTTCCAGTCAAGAAATCAAGGATAACTCCAAGGTAGTTAACCTAGGTGCCTGGAAGAACGATAATGTGTCCACCTCAGGAAACGTTAGTTAGGATGAGGAATTGTTAGGGACAGGGAGTACAAGTGTATAATAAAATTAATTTTTTTTAAAAAAGTAAAAAATGGCATTTAAAAAACACATACTTTTATCTTTAATGTACTTTTCAGGAAGTCCAATCCAAGTAGTTCACACACACCCTGAATTTACTTAATAAGACTACACTGTATACAACTAGCAGCATGTAATCTCTTTAAAGTCAGGGACTATAAAAATTTTTTTTCAATTTCCACAGAACCTAGAGTAGTATCTGACATATAGTAGGTTCTCAATAAATGCTTGCTGACTGATAAATTGAGTGAAAAAAGAGGTTTCATTAGAGTTGAAATGTAGATTAGTTCACTTGAAAATAGCTTTTAGGGGGCGGAGCCAAGATGGTGGAGTAGAAACAGCACTTCCATGGGGCTCCAGCCTACACCACTTCAAAATTATGTAAAAGGGGGGCTTTGAACAACCTCTGGAGCTCCAGCACCCACAGAATGGCACAGAGAAGCTAACCTCCCGCTGAGGACAGCCCGGCAGGTGAGCAGGGAGCAGCCAGCACAGAGCTCAGTGAGCTGACAGCTCAGCTTGCAGGGAGCCAAACCCAGGATAGCATGAGTCGGAGGTTTTAACCCCAGGGCGACTGGTCCAACAGCCGGGTTGGGGGACCCCAGAACATCAGCAACTGTGGCTTTTCCAGAATTTCCAACACAAAGTGAGAGATTAGAGCCCTATGGACTTTGGGACCAGTATTTGGGAGCGCGTCAACTTCTTCCCCTGGGGGCTAGAAGTTGCTGAGGAGATGCGGCACAGCCGCCATTTTGCAGCTCCAGTTGCAACTTCATCTCCTGGCCTGCGAACTGTAGGGAGATCCTGCAATCACTAACCTCCCTGGATCTGGATTGTGGTCTGGGGTGGAGGTCTTGGGGTGTGTGAGGGCTTCAGGGAGGGCACCCAACTAATACCGCCGGCAGTGGAGAAGACCCCAAAGTTTGGGATGGAAGCTCCCCTGTCTGGTGACAGAGTCCTACTTTGGGAAAAAGCCCAGAAGTCAAGTAATTAAGTGGCAACATGCCTAGGCAAAGGAAACAAAATAAACAGAAAAATTCAACATTACACTCCTATTTTGGGGGCAAAGGAGGACTGTAAGGTCAGAACTCCTGTACCAAAAGCCCCAAATGAAAATACAAGCGGGTTACAGGCCATAGAGGACCTTAAGATGGATTTTAAAAAGCAAATAAGAGAAGTGGAGGAAACATTGGGAAGAGAAATGAGAAGGATGCAGGAAAAGTATGAAATGAGAGTCAACAGCCTCACTGAGGAAAATAACATCTTAAAAAATAGACTAACTCAAGTGACAAAAGAGGCTCAAAAAGGCAATGAGGAGAAGAATGTCTTAAAAAGCCGACTTTGCCAGATGGAAAAAGAATCTCAAAAGCTCAATGAGGAGATTCATTCCTTCAGAGTTAGACTGGAGCAAATGGAAGCTAGTGACTAAAAACCACTGACCTGAAAAACAGATACAGGAGAGATAATTTAAAAACTGTTGGACTACCTGAAAGCCATGATCAAAGAAAGAACCTAGAAATCATTCTTCAAGAAATTCTCAAGGAAAATTGCCCTGATGTTTTAGACCCAGAGGGCGAAACAGAGGTTGAAAGAATCCACAGATCACCTCCTGAAAAAGATACCAAAAAGAAAACTCCCAGGAATATTATAGCCAGGTTCCAGAATTCCCAGATCAAGGAGAAAATACTACAAGCAGCCAGGAAGAAACAATTTCAATATTGTGGAAACACAATCAGAATAGCAAAGGACCTGGCAGCTTCTACATTGAGGGATCCAAGGGCATGGAATATGATATTCCAAAGGGCAAAGGACCTGGGATTAAAACCAAGAATCACATACCCATCAAAACTGAGTGTCTTGTTTCAGGGGAAAATATGGTCATTCAGTGGAATAGAGGACTTTCAAGCATTCTTGAGGAAAAAACCAGAATTGAATAGAAAATCTGACATTCAGACACAAGAAGCAACAGATACTTAAGAAGGTAAACAGGGAAAAGAAATCATAAGGAACTTCTCAAAGTTGAACTATTTACATTCCTACATGGAAAAACAATACCTGTGACTGATGAAACCTTCCTCATCATGAAAATAATTGAAGAAGGGTATATGGGCATATGAATATATATATATATGTGTGTGTGTGTGTGTGTGTGTGTGTGTGTGTGTGTGTGTGTATATATGTGTGTGTGTGTGTGTGTGTGTGTGTGTATATATATATATGAATGTGTGTATATATGTTTACAGGTATACATGGATAGAGGGCACAGGTTGAATTTGGTGGGAAGGGATGATACTTAAGGGGCAAAGTTAAGAGGTGAGAGAGGAATGTGGCAAGAGGAGATGGGGAAAGACAGGGTGGGGTAAACTATCTCATGTAGAAGAGGCGAGGGGAAGTAGTTGCAGGGGAGGGGAAGAATAGGAAGGCAAAAAGGCAAAACCATATTCTCATTGAATTTGGCTCAGGGAGAGAATCACATACATACTAAATGGGATATCTCACCCTGCAGAAGAGTAGGGGGTAGGGGGCATGCTGGGGGGAGGGGAGGGGAGGTTGGAAGTACTCACTTTTGAAGAGGGACAGGATCAAAGTAGGGAATGGACTAGGCAGGGGGGGTGGGATGGGTGGGAAGGAAACATAGCCAGTCTTTTACAATATATCTATTATGGT